>ML664186.1:14957380-15278218 GCA_007570785.1 Antilocapra americana | reverse complement strand
CCCCCCCCCCCCCCCCCCCCCGCAGCACCCAGCAGGCTGGGAGTGCTAGTCTGGGCCTTCCTTTCTGGTTTCTGGCTCACAATCTCTGGAAGAGAAGGGGAGCTTAGGGTACATAAAGCCCTGCTCCACTCTTGCCCCTCGCCCAGGGGAGCCAACATGGGGAGAGCACTGAGTAGGCTGCCAGCGTGAGGCTGGCACAGCTAGAACCAGCGGGCGATGACGCTGCCACCCTCGCCTGGCCCAGACCCGTCTGTCTCCAGACTCACTCAGCTCTTCTCCAATGTCTCCCCAGCCGGTCACCCAGCAGTCACTGCTGTTCTCAAACTCGGAGATGGAGGCTATGACACAGATGGGCTGGATGGACTTAGTGTAGGTGACGGAGGAGGACAGCTTCACCAGGGCGATGTCATACACTGGAGCGCCCAGATAGTAGGGGCTCAGGAAAATCTGATCCACACTGTAACGGTTGTAGTAGGCTTGCAAACTCCAAATGGATGGTGCGGCAGACAGCTCCCCAAACTGGACCGACCATTGAAACGGATCTTGGTTGCTATTAAGGGAGGAGAAAGCCATCAGGGGTCCTCAGAGGGAGGGGGGGCCCCGAAGCACACCTGGGCTGCTCCCTGAGCTGAGACCACTGGGCCACTGCCCGGCTCACCCCGGACACCATCAGCAGGTCCTTCTTCCACCAAAGAGGCCAGGGTAGAAACGGGGAGAGCCCCGAGAGCCCCAACCAAAGTCCCACACCTGGGACTTGGGGCACGAGGGTGCCTCCCCTGCCAGCTCATCTGGCCAGTCACTCAACCACCTGTCGCCTCCAGGGCCCTCCTCTTAAGGGGACCAGCAGGTTCACAGGGGTCACACAGGCTGGGCTCCAAAACAGGTTGGGGGACCACTGACCCCACCAGCCTTACCTCAGCTCATTCCTCTCCCGGGGGGACACCTCCGCTGGGAGGTGGGGTGAGGAAGGTGGAGGCTGGAGGTGCCACTGGGGACAAACGAAGCGAGAAGGAGAACAAGACACACAAATGTTCCGGAAGAACCCGCACAGGGTTTCTTCCAGGAGCGCCCCGGGGGGCCTCGCGCCTGTGTGTAACGGGCTGCAGCCCAGCCTGGGGCTCAGGAGCACACGAGGGCTGCGGCCACGTGGGACAGGGGCGCGCATCTTGGCACAGACCCGGGAAGCGGGGTCAGCCGGCGCCCTGCCCCCAGACTCACTTTTCGAAGCAATGCGCGGCCGAGAGCACCCAGCGGCGGTTGAGCAGGCTCGCTCCGCAGAAGTGGTAGCCCCACAGACGCAGGCTGCCCTGCCACGGCCAGCGCCCGATCTCTGAATTCTTTCCACCCACTATGCGTGTTGGGATGGTCCGTTGGCCACAAGGCCCTGGAATAGACAGACGGACACCAGGCTGAGCTGCAGGAGGCAGGCTCATCCTGCCCACCCTCACCCACTGGGAAGGGAAGAGGCTCCGGGGAGGGGGGGAACCGCGCGTCCTGGGCTCGTCCCCCACCCCCCCGGAAGCGTCGAACGCTGGGACCCGTCCCACGTGGCCCGCGGGCGCCCGCCCCATGCTGCCCGCCCCCGGCCCCCGGGCCCATCAGTTACATGCGAGCATCGACGAGTTCTGAAAACCTGGAGCGGGGAGAGGGGAAGCTGAGGCGCCCTTCCGCTCGGGCCCACGAGCCCTCCGCGGGGAAGAGCCTCCCGCACGCCTTACCTGGAAGCAGCAGGTCCTTGTCCCGAAAGGCTGGGGGCAGGAGACGAGGTGAGCTCCCCCCGGCCTCCTCGCGCCCCAGCCGCCCGCGTCACCCCGGCTCGCACCCGCAGCCCTCGCCCGAGCTCACCCTGCTCGGCCATTTCGATCCGCACGAGCAGCTGCGCCAGCAGCAGCGCGGCCCCCTGCGGGCGCATGGCCTCGCCCCCCGCCGCCCGGCGCCCGCTCGGCTCGAGCCGCTCCAGGGCCCCGCCGAGCGCCCCCGGGGGAGAGGGAGCCGCGGGAACCCTGGCTGCCCCCGCCGGGCCGACGACCTCGCTGGTCCAGGGTTTGTTTGGGTACCTGGGACGTCACAGTGCCCGGCCCTGAGCTTGTTACTGGGACTGGTCCCCAACGACGTACCTTGCTATGGCCCGGGAACCGGTGCGAGCAGCCGAGCCCTTCTTGCCCCCACGCTGGGGGCCTGGCCGCTGCCTGCTGCCCTCTGTACTAGCGGCTCCTGCCTCTAGTAAGGACCATGGACCTGGCCCTCGGTCAGGACTCTCATGAAAGCACAGTCCCTAGTCCTCACTGAGTGCCCACTGGGGCCGGGCACTGTGTTATCTGCTGTTAAAAATGATGACCTTCACGGGACCCACAGAATAAACGCTGGGCTGATTTGACCATCTGGGCGGCTCTTACCCTTCCTGTCTGCCTGTTGTGAGGCAAGGAGCCTCATCTATCTCTGCAGAGCCTACAGGTCGCTTCCCTTCCTTGTGGGCACTGTTGTGGGCACCAAAGTTACTTTGTGGGCACAAAGTCAAAGTCAGTAATTTTTTAGGAGGATTTACAGAACTCAGCAAAGCTGTTCCTCTCATGATTATGGCACTTTACAGTGAATGGATACAGATAACCTCAGCACACGCCAAAGGTGCAGAGGAGAGTCTGGGAGAAGCCGGGTGCAGGCTTCCATCTATCCTCTTCCAGAGGGGTCGGGTGGGCAGTGCTTAATTTTCTGACTCATGAAGTGCTGTCATCCAGGGGCACTCACCTAAGCTTTGGTGTCTGGAGTTTCTATTGGGATTTCATTGCAAACGTGTGGAATGCCCATGTGGCTGACCTTAGTTCTCAGGCTACAGCCCCTCCAGAGGTCCAGCTGATCCAGTCTGACCCAAGGCCCCACCATAAATTACATCATTATCAACTATCTGGAGAGGCCCCAAGACTCCAGACCTATAGACAGTCTTTTCAGGCTGGACTCTCCAAGAGCTGGATGTTATTTCCTAAGAACTATTAAAGGCCAGTCCTTTCTTTGGACTGTGCATGGTTTGAACATCCTAGACCTCTTCAGTTAACCTTTTACTGCACAGCAACCAAGAATGAAGAAATGTTCGCAGAAAATCTGTACATGCAGCGGAGGGATTTATTCAAATAAGCGGAATTGACTCCAGAGGAAACTGAGATATTACATGGAACAGCAGACAGCTTGAAAAATTCTAACTGGTTTCCTCAGAAAGCCTGAAGAGGCTTTTATCAGCATTAAATAAGAATTATACTATAGAAGACCAATCAATCAGAGAACAGGAAAGAGTGTCTAGAAATTTAAAGTATTGCTGAAGTAAAGCAGTTTAGCCAAAAGCTTGAATAAGAAAACGGACATAGCTCAAAAATGAATTGGCAAACTTGAAGACAGGGTAGTAAAACATGGTTAGAATTTAGAGCCAGTTTAAAGGGGCATATTACATGAGAGAGCAATGTAGAGACACGGAATGACAGTCAAGACTGGCTCTTGTTGGGACTTCCCAGTCGTTAAGAATCCGCACTGCAGTGCAGGGGGTGAGGGTTTGATCCCTGGTTGGAGAACTAAGATCCCACATGTCACCACAACTTCCAAAGTCTGAGAGCTCTGAAGCTCGCTCTGGAGTCTAAGAGACACAACTAGAGTCCGTGCACAGCAAAGGAAGATAACCCGCATGACACAACTAACACCCGCCACAGCCAAATCAATAATAATAAAGAAAGATTGATTCTTTCTTGGTTGGTCTATCCATTTTTCCACAATAAAGATTGCTTTAAGTAAAATAAAATAGCGAGTTGAGAAAAGGTGAGGATCAGGCCTGCCTCTAGAATCCCCATTAGCAAACCATTAGAAAGGCAGGTCTGGGGCTTCCCTGGTGGTCCAGTGGTTAAAAATCCTCCTGCCAATGCAAGTGACACAGGTTCAATTCCTGGTCCAGGAAGATCCCATATACCGCAAGGCAGCTAAGACCGTGTACCTCAGCTACTGAGGCCTGTGGGCCTGGAGGCCATGCTCTACAACAAAAGGAGTCACTGCAAGGAGAAGTCTGGGCAACTCAACAAAGAGTGGCCTCCACTGGCTGCAACTAGAGAAAGCCCACCAGTAGCAACAAGGACCTACCACGGCCAAAGGGAGAAGAAAAGCACCTCTGTACATGGTATTGGTTCCACATTTATTTTTACCTTCTCAGAATCATTCTGAATAGGTGACCAGACACTTGTGAACACAAAAAGAGTAACGGAGAGCTTCCCTGGTGGCTCAGGGGTGAGGAATCCACATGCCAGTGCAGGAGACACGGGTTCGATCCCTGGTCTGGAAGGATCCCCCATACTGCAGAGCAGCTAAGCCTGTGCACCACAACTGCTGAGCCTGTGCTTCAGACTCGGGAGCCACAACTACTGAGGTCCGAGTACCTAGAGCCCCTGATCTGCAACAAGAGAAACCACTGCAAAGAAAAGCCCAAGGACCACAACTAGAGAGTAGACCCTGCCCGGCACAACTAGGGAGAAACCCGCACAGCAAGGAAGACCCAGCACAGCCAAAAATAAATACATAAAACTAACAACAACAACAAAATAACAAAAGAGTTGTTGAATGGCTGTGAGTTCTAAGGGACATTTGATGATTAGGAGTATCAGGATGTCTTTATTTTTAATTAAATTTTTTTCAATTAAAATATAGTTGATTTACACCGTTGTGTTCCTTTCAGATGTGCAGCAAAGTGACTCAGTTTTTTGTTTGCTTTTTCTGCCGTGCCACGTGGCATGTGGGATCTTAGTTCCCTGCCCAGAGATCAAACCTGTGCCTCTTGGCAGTGGAAGCTCAGAGTCTTAATCACTGGGCCACCAGGAAAGTCCCAGTTTTATACACATGTACACACACACACATAATTTTTCAGATTTGCTTCCATTATGGCCTGTTACAAGATATTAAGTATAGTTCCCTATGCTATATAGTAGGTCTTTGTTGGTTGTCTATTTTATATATAGTCGTATGTATATTTTAATCCCAAACTCTGAATTTATCCCTCCCCACTTTGGTAACCATAAGTTTATTTTCTATGTCTGTGACTCTATTTCTGTTTCATAAATAAGTTCATTTGCATCATTTTCTTTTTAGATTCCAAATATAAATGACATCATATGATGTCTGTCTTTCTTTGACTTACTTCACTTAGTATGATAATGCCTGGGTCCATCCATGTTGCTACAGATGGTATTATCTCACTCTTTTTTTCTCTTCTTTAACAAAACTTTTTATTTTGTATTGGGGTATAGCTGATTACAAGGATGTCTTTACATCAGATTTACTGTTAAATGCACTGGCTCTTACATAATTCTGATAATCCAGACATTCTCAAAATAACTTCTGGAGCCAAAGAAACAAAAAATCACTAACAAGCAGGATGTGTCTTTCTTTATCCCCACAGTTCAGTTCAGTTCAGTTCAGTCGCTCAGTTGTGTTCGACTCTTTTTGGCCCCATGAATCGCAGGCCTCCTTGTCCATCACCAACTCCTGGAGTTCACCCAAACCCATGTCCATCGAGTCAGTGATGCCATCCAGCCATCTCATCCTCTGTCATCCCCTTTTCCTCCTGTCCCCAATCCTTCCCAGCATTAGGGTCTTTTCCAATGAGTCAACTCTTCACATGAGGTGGCCAAAGTATTGGAGTTTCAGCTTCAACATCAGTCCTTCCAATGAACACCCAGGACTAATCTCCTTTAGGATGGACTGGTTGGATCTCCTTGCAGTCCAAGGGAGTCTCAAGAGTCTTCTCCAATACCACAGTTCAAAAGCATCAATTCTTCTGTGCTCAGATTTCTTCACCGTCCAACTCTCACATCCATACATGACCACTGGGAAAACCATAGCCTTGACTAGATGGACCTTTGTTGGCAAAGTAATGTCTCTGCTTTTAAATATTCTATCTAGGTTGGTCACAACTTTCATTCCAAGGAGTAAGCATCTTTTAATTTCATGACTTGCAATCACCATCTGCAGTGATGTTAGAACCAAAAAAAAAAAAATAAAATCTGACACTGTTTCCCCATCTATTTGCCATGAAGTGATGGGACCAGATGCCATGATCTTAGTTTTCTGAACGTTGAGCTTTAAGCAAACTTTTTCACTCTCCTCTCACTTTCATCAAGAGGCTTTTTAGTTCCTCTTCACTTTCTGCCATAAGGGTGGTGTCATCTGCATATCTGAGGTTATTGATATTTCTCCTGGCAATCTTGACTCCAGCTTGTGCTTCTTCCAGCCCAGTGTTTCTCATGATGTACTCTGCATATAAGTTAAATAAGCAGAGTGACAATATACAGCCTTGACGTACTCCTTTTCCTATTTGGAACCAGTCTGTTGTTCCATGTCCAGTTCTAACTGTTGTTTCCTGACCTGCATACAGGTTTCTCAAGAGACAGGTCAGATGGTCTGGTATTCCCATCTCTTTCAGAATTTTCCACAGTTTATTGTGATCCACACAGTCAAAGGCTTTGGCATAGTCAATAAAGCAGAAATAGATGTTTTTCTGGAACTCTCTTGCTTTTTCGATGATCCAGCAGATGTTGGCAATTTGATTTCTGGTTCCTCTGCATTTTCTAAAACGAGCTTGAACATCTGGAAGTTCATGGTTCACATATTGCTGAAGCCTGGCTTGGAGAATTTTAAGCATCACTTTACTAGTGTGTGAGATGAGTGCAATTGTGCGGTAGTTTGAGCATTCTTTGGCATTGCCTTTCTTTGGGATTGGAATGAAAACTGACCTTTGCCAGTCCTGTGGCCATTGCTGACTTTTCCAAATCTGCTGGCATATTGAGTGCAGCACTTTCACAGCATCATCTTTCAGGATTTGAAATAGCTCAACTGGAATTCCATCACCTCCACTAGCTTTGTTTGTAGTGATCAGTAAATCGTGAAACTTCTGTTTGTTTTTTTCCCCAATAACAAAAATCTGTAATGCTGTTAGTGGAGGTACTTTACTATTTTACAAGGATTCCAGCAAGTCTATTCCAATAAGGGCCAAGCATAAGTAGGTTGGGCTTTCCAGGTGGCACTAGTGGTAAAAAAAACCTGCCTGCCAATGCAGGAGACATAGGAGACTCGGGAAGTTTCCTTGGAGAAGGGCATGGCAGTCCACAGCAGTATTTGGCTGGCAAACCCCATGGACAGAGGAGCCTGGTGGGCTACAGTCCAAAGGGTCAAAAAGAGTCAGACACGACTTAGCATGCACACATAAGTAGGTTAAGAAATTTAACTTCTTGTAATTTCTTTCTAGGACTTCCCTGATGGTTCAGACGGTAAAGCGTCTGCCTATAATGTGGGAGACCCAGGTTTGATACCTGGGTCGGGAAGATCCCCTGGAGAAGAAATAGCAACCCACTCCAGTATTCTTGCCTGGGAAATCCTATGGACAGAGGAACCTGGTAGGCTACAGCCCATGGGGTCGCAAAGAGTTGGACACAACTGAGCGACTTCACTTTCACTTTCTTTCTTTCAATTTCTTTCTAAACATCTTCTTTTTATTTTGTTTTGACTAAGGATATATATTGGTGGGAAAATTGCAAGCAAGATAAAAGTGGCTGTGGACTATCACATACCAGATACTTGCAGATAAAATAGAACCCAAGGCTCAAAGTCTCGAGAATGAGCTGTGAGCCACAGAGCTATTTTACATTGGTAAGAGTTATAAGCCCCTGAAAAGAAATAAGAGGCATGAGCTTTTATACCCCAATAACAGAGCATCTTATGCCCCAATAACAATTTTTATTTTGAAATAATAAAAATAAAACAAAAGATGTTATACATAAAAATAAGACAAAAATATTCTAAATACTCAAGAAACTAATAAATCCACATTTTTTTTCTCTCAGAAATCAAGAGATCAGGTAAATAAAAAAGCAATAATGCAGTACTGAGCATGATTTTGACCTAAATCAAGCATTTGGGTGGAGAAGGAAATGGTAACCCACTATGGTATTCTTGCTTGGAGAATTCCACAGACTGAGGGGCCTGGTGGGGTACAGTCCATGGGGTCACAAAGAGTCAGACATGACTGAGACTGAGCACACACGCCAGCATTTGGGGCTTCTCAGGGACCCAAGGAGCCCCTTGGAGGGGGAGCTGCCTGCAGGCTAGCTGATGTGAGGGGCAATCTAAGAGAAGTACTTTTTTTTTTTAATCATTTGGCTGCACTGCACTGTATGTGGGATCTTATTTCCCTGATCAGGGAATCAGGGTTCCTGCATTGGAAGGTGGATTCTTAACCACTGGACTAGCAGGGAAGCCCCTGGGCTTGCTCCATATCCCTTTTCCTCTTTCTCCAACCCCTATCTTTCCTCTCCAACCACTATTAGGGAAGCCTGAGAACTGGCTGCAGAAATGTAAGCCAGCCACTGGCATAGGGAGCACAGGGCAGGACCTCAGGCAGCGACCTCAGGCAGGGGCAGAGGTGCTGGCCACTGTGCAGGGAGAGGAGGCAGGAGTGGGGGTCCTTTGGGACCTCCAACAGTCTCAATTCCTGGAACGTTCACCAGCTGTGCCACAGTCCCTGGAGGCAGTCGACAGCTGCATGTGGAAATGATGGAACAAGATCATTTTGGATATCGCTAAGTTCTAGGGAAGAAATGGACTTCCCTGATGGCTCAGATGGTACAGCCTCTGCCTGCAATGAGGGAGACCCGGGTTCGATCCCTGGGTCAGGGAGATCCCCTGGAGAAGGAAATGGAAACCCACTCCAGTACTCTTGCCTGAAAAATCCCATGGATACAGGAGCCTAGTAGGCTATAGTCCATGGGGTCGCAAAGAGTGGGACACGACTGAGCAACTTCACTTTCACTTTCAGAAAGGAAATACAACAGGTCAGTAAGACGGACTGTCAGTGGGGGCATAAGGGCTTGATTTGAAGGCCCAGAAGCTTCCCCTGTGACCATCTGGGTGAGAAGTCCACAGGAAGAGGCCAACCCGAGGCTGGAGCAAGCTTGGTGTTCACCAGGAAAGGACAGTTGAGGCAGGGGACAGGCAGGTAGGTGGTCAGAAGAAGGAGAGAGCTCCAGGACCATTGTCAAGGGCCAGGGCAGGACTTGTGTAAGTGGTCCCTTGGGCGTGGGGGAAGCAGGTGCTGGCACTGTGCCTCATCTCATGCAAGGAGCTGCGCTCAGCCCTGAGCCAAGGAGCTCACGGGGACTGGCCAGTAATGAAGACCACAGAGGGGAACTTCTTAGGGGAAAGCCCACCCCTTGTTGCACACAGTGTGCCCCTGAGCCCACCAGCTGAAGCCCATGCCCACTGCCCCTTCTGCAGCGTGTGAAGTCCAGGAGGGGTGCTGACAGCCCAGCTCCAACCTCTGGAGAAGTTTCCACGCTCCCCAAGCACCAGGCATGTCCCCCGTGACTCCCCAATGTGCCCCAGGTCAGGAATACCCTGCTCTGCCTGCTCCAGCCCCCAGCGGCTCATTCCCTTAGGGTCACCACCTGGGCCCCGCTGAGGGTACCTCGGGCCCAGTATCCCCGAGAGTGCCTACCTCCTTGGGATATTCCTGCAAGCCCAGACTCCAGATTGCCTCCCCTGCCCAGAGGGACCCCCCCCAGAAGCCAGTGCCTGGGGGCTCATCACTTGGTGCACACAGGGGCACCAAGTAGGCACAGCCTCCCAAGTTCCTGTCCGTAGAGTCACAGAGACACAGGAATAAATAACCAACGGTGTTTCCCTCTTCCTATTTTTTTCTTTTTTCTTTTTTTTTTTTTGCCATTTCCTTCCTTGCAGGACCCAGGTAAAAATGTAAACTGTGATTTCAACGTGAAAATTGCAACTTGAAAATCACCCTGAGAAGGGTGACAAAAAGGGCTGGAACCTGTCACGAGGGGGCAGCTTGGGCCACACGCGCGGACCAGCCTGAGGCCCGCAGAGGGAAGGAGGAGACCCAAGACCACCAGTCCCCCAGGAGTGGCTTGTGAGGGGTCTTCTCCTCCCGGCTCAGCCCAATAGTGCCCGGCCCCAGTGGGCACTCAGTGAGGACTTGGGACTGTGCTTTCATGAGAGTCCTGACGGTGGGCCAGGTCCTTGGTCCTTACTAGAGGCAGGAGCGGCTAGTACAGGGGCAGCAGGCAGCGGCCAGGTCCCCAGCGTGGGGGAAAGAGAGGGCTCGGCTGCTCGCACCGGTTCCCGGGCCATAGCCTGGTACGTACCATAGCCGGTACGTCGTTGGGGACCAGTCCCAGTAACAAGCTCAGAGCCGGGCACTGTGACGTCCCAGGTACCCAAACAAACCCTGGACCAGCGAGGTCGTCGGCCCGGCGGGGGCGGCCAGGGTTCCCGCGGCTCCCTCTCCCCCGGGGGCGCTCAGCGGGGCCCTGGAGCGGGCTCCAGCCGAGCGGGCGCCGGGCGGCGGGGGGCGAGGCCATGCGCCCGCAGGGGGCCGCGCTGCTGCTGGCGCAGCTGCTCGTGCGGATCGAAATGGCCGAGCAGGGTGAGCTCGGGCGAGGGCTGCGGGCGCGAGCCGGGGTGACGCGGGCGGCTGGGGCGCGAGGAGGCCGGGGGGAGCTCACCTCGCCTCCTGCCCCCAGCCTTTCGGGACAAGGACCTGCTGCTTCCAGGTAAGGCGTGCGGGAGGCTCTTCCCCGCGGAGGGCTCGTGGGCCCGAGCGGAAGGGCGCCTCAGCTTCCCCTCTCCCCGCTCCAGGTTTTCAGAACTCGTCGATGCTCGCATGTAATTGATGGGCCCGGGGGCCGGGGGCGGGCAGCATGGGGCGGGCGCCCGCGGGCCACGTGGGACGGGTCCCAGCGTTCGACGCTTCCGGGGGGGGGGTGGGGGACGAGCCCAGGACGCGCGGTTCCCCCCCTCCCCGGAGCCTCTTCCCTTCCCAGTGGGTGAGGGTGGGCAGGATGAGCCTGCCTCCTGCAGTTCAGCCTGGTGTCCGTCTGTCTATCCCAGGGCCTTGTGGCCTCCAGGGCATCCAGGTGCGTGTGGTGGGTGGAAATGAGGCCAAGCTTGGGCGCTGGCCGTGGCAGGGCAGCCTGCGCTGGAATAAAGTCCACAACTGCGGAGCGAGCCTGCTCAACCGCCGCTGGGTACTCTCGGCCGCGCACTGCTTCGAAAAGTGAGTCTGGGGGCAGGGGGCCAGCTGACCTCACGTCCCGGATATGTGCCAGGATGCGCGCCCTTTTCCCACGTGGCCGCGGCCCTCGTGTGCTCCTGCGGCCGGGCACACTGGCTGGAGGCCCCCCGGGGCACTCCGGGAAGAAACCTTGTGCAGGTTCTTCTGGAACGTTTGTGTGTCTTCTTCTCCTTCTCGCTTCATTTGTCCCCAAATGGCACCTCCAGCCTCCACCTTCCTCACCCCACCTCCCAGCGGAGGTGTCCCCCCCCCACCGGGAGAGGAATGAGCTGAGGTAAGGCTGGTGGGGTCAGTGGTCCCCGAAGCTGTTTGGAGCCCAGCCTGTGTGACCCCTGTGAACCTGCTGGTCCCCTTAAGAGGAGGGCCCTGGAGGCGACAGGTGGTTGAGTGACTGGCCAGATGAGCTGGCAGGGGAGGCACCCTCGTGCCCCAAGTCCCAGGTGTGGGACTTTGGTTGGGGCTCTCGGGGCTCTCCCAGTTTCTACCCTGGCCTCTTTGGTGGAAGGAAGACCTGCTGATGGTGTCCAGGGTGAGCTGGGCAGTGGCCCAGTGGTCTCAGCTCAGGGAGCAGCCCAGGTGTGCTGGGGGGCCCCCCTCCCTCTGAGGACCCCTAAGGGCTTTCTCCTCCCTTGCCAGGAACAGTTACCCCTCCAAATGGTCGGTCCAGTTTGGGGAGCTGTCTGCCATACCATCCACTTGGAGCCTGCGGGCCTTCCTGCGTCGATATGAAGTCCAGGATATTATCACATTCCCCCAATTCAGGGAGGATTCACAGCATGACATCGCCCTGGTCAAGCTCTCCTCCCCGGTTACCTTCAATAAGCACGTCCAGCCCGTCTGCATCATGGCCTCCTCCTCGGAGTTCAAGAACCGGAATGACTGCTGGGTGACTGGCTGGGGGGACATCCATGAGACAGAGAGTGAGGTTGGGGACAGCGGGCTGGGGAGGGGAGCGGTATCCGCCAGGTCTGTGCCAGCCCCGCACACCAGCTGCAGGGGCCCCACCTCAGTCTGTGCCCACTCTGCCATTACTTTGTCCCCTCAGCAGTCGGCTCTCACCTCCTCCCCGCCCCACTGCAGAGCAGGGCATTCTGCACCCACACTCAGCTCCCCTCCCTTCTGGAGGCTGGGAGCCCAAAGCCAGGTACGGAGGCCCACCTCCCAGACCAGCAGCCCCAGCCTACAAGGGTGTGCGAGGTTTTGGGGTGCACTTGTCAGAAAAGCACCAGGCGTTTTCTTTTTTTTTTTGGAGATACAATTCACAAAACATAAAAATCATCCTTTCAAAGTGTACAATTCAGAGACTTCCCTGGTGGTCCGGTGGTTAAGACTCTGCCCTTCTCCTGCAGGGGGGGCATGAGTTCAATCCCTGGCTGGGGAACTGAAATCCTACATACTATGTGGTATGAAAAAAAAAAAAAGAAAGCATAAAATTCAGAGTGGTGCAGGTGTCACCACTATCTAATTATGGAACATTTTCATCATCTCAAAATGAAATCCCAGGCTTATTAGCCATTGCTCCTTATTCCTCATTGTCCTTGGCCACAGTCCCTGGCAACCACTAATCTGCTTTCTGTCTCTATGGATTTACCTACTCTGGTCACTTCATATGAACATGATCTGCAGCATAGGGTCTTTGCTGCCTAGCTTCCCTCACTCAGCATAACATTTTCAATGTTCACCTTTGTTTTAGTGTGTGTCAGTACTTCATTCCTTCTTTCTTTTTGAGTTATTTCTCATATTAACCATTTTAAAATATATAATTCGGGACTTCTCTGGTGGTCCAGTGGTTAAGATCTCGCCTTCCGATGCAGGGGTGTGGGTCCCACCCCTGGTCAGGGGACTAACATTGCACAGGTTGTTGTTCAGTTGCTAAGTCGAGTCCGACTTTGTGACCCCACGGACTGCCGCATGCTGGATCCCACATGCCTTGTGGCCAAAAAAAAACAAACCATAAAACAGAAGTGATGTTGTGACAAATTCAATAAAGATTTTAAAAATGGTCCACATCAAAAATAAAGTCTATAATTCAATGGCATTTCAAACATGCACAGTACAGAACCGTTGACTTTATCAAGTTCAAAAACATTTTCATCAGGCCCAAAGGAAATCCCATAACCATTAATCACTCCCCATTACAGCCCTCACTCCAGCCCTCAGCAACCACTACCAGCTTTTTGTCTCTATGGATTTATGTGCTCTGGCTATTTCAAGTAAATGGAATCATCCACTATGTCACCTTTCATGTTTGGCTTCCTTCACTTAGCATAAAGTTTTCAAGATTCATCCATGTTATATAATATGTATCAAAACATCATTCTTTTTTTTACAGCTGAATAATATTCCACTGTATGGATGCACCGCAATTTGTTCATTCATTCACTGATGAATGACTGTGTCATTCCATCTTTTGGGTATTTGTGTCAATATTAGTATACAAATTTGTGCTTGAATACCTCTTTTCGGTTATTTTGTGAATGCATTATCAGTGCAGTCCTGGATCACATGATAATTCTATTTTAACCTCTCGAGGAGCTGAGTGTTCCACAGCAGCTACTCCATTTTATATTCCCATCAACAATGAGGGTTATAATTTCTCTCCATTCTCCTCCACACTTATTATTTTCCAGGTTGTTGTTGTTTGGAGGGAGGGCATCCTAGTGAGTGTGAAGTGGTGGTGGGTTTTTTTAAATAATATTTATTTATTTATGGCTGTGCTGGGTCTTTGTTGCTGCGCAGGCTTGTTTCCTCCAGTTGTGGTATGCAGACTTATCCTCGCAGTGCTTCTTCTGTTGCAAGCTTGGGCTCCAGGGTACATGGGCTTCAGTAGTTGCGGCTCCTGGACTCTAGAGCACAGGCTCAGTAGTTGTGGCCCCCCAGCTTAGTTGCTCCACAGCATGTGGGATCTTCCCAGGCTAGGGATGAAACCTACATCTGCTTTGGCAGGAGGATTCATAACCACTCAGCCACCAGGGAAGCCCCCTCTCACTGTGGTTTTGATATGCATTTCTCCAGTGACTAGTGATGTTGGGCATCTTTTCATGTGCTAGTTGGCCATTTGTACATCTTCCTTGGAGTAATGCCTATGTAACTACCTTACCCTTTTTTTTTTCTGGCCACACTGCACGACTTGTGGGATCTTAGGGACTGAACCTGGATCTTCAATAGTGAAAGCACGGGTTTGTAACCACTGGACCACCAGGGAATTCCAAATTCATTTTTTAAAAATATTTAATTTATTTATTTGGCTGCTCCTGGTCTTACTGCTACTGCACAAGGGATCGTCGATCTTCGTTGCAGCATGAGGGATCTTTTTTTTTAGTTGATGAATGTGGGAGCTAGTTCCCTGAGAAGGAACAGAACCTGGGCCTCCTGCATTGGGAGCAGGGAGTCTTACTGGATCACCAGGGAAAACCCCCAACCCATTTTTATTTTTATTTATTTATTTTTTACTCAACAAGGTTATTTTTTTTCTTTTACTTTTTTCTTTACATTATTGTGTTGGTTTTGCCATACACTGACATGAATCCGCCATGTCCAACCCATTTTTAAATTGAGTTGCCTTTGCAGTTGAGTTGTACTCTTTTTAGAGATGTGATTTGCAAATATTTGTTCCTATTTTGTGGGTTTCTTTTTTTTTTTTCTTCTTTTTCTTTTTTTTTTAACTGGTTCCTGGGTCTCACTCCATAGATTTAATTGGTCTGGGATGTGACATGGACACTGGGGTATTTTAAAGCTTCCCAGGTGGTTGTAATATGTAGGTAAGGGTGAGGCCAGCTGGCTTGTTGGGATTCACGATGAGCAGAGGGCCAAGTGATGCCAGGAAGGAGGGTTACGATAATCTCCAGGAAACGGATAAAGAGCTAAAGATTTGAAAGTTGAAATGAAGACCTTGCCCAAGTTCTGTTGAACAGGTAGGCCTTAGTGTCTGAAAGTTGTGTTTTGAATCCTCTTACATAACTCTTCAAATTCCTCGAAGTAGGGATCATAACCTCCTTCCTCCCAGGTTGCTCCACGTTGTCAGTCCCTGGTGTTGATGTGGGAACAGCACTTCAGACGCAGGGCTGAGCCAAGACTTGGACCACGTCTCTTTTCACTTCCATGAGAGTGTCGATTTTTAAAAAAAAGTATTTAGTTATTTATTTCTGGCTGCACTGGGTCTTTGTTGCTACTCATGGGCTTTCTTTAGTTGCAGTGTGCAGGCTTCTTCTCATTGCAGTGGCTTCTCTTACTGTGGAGCATGGGCTCCAGGGCACGCAGCTTCAGTAGCTGCAACATGTGGCCGTAATTGCGGCTCGCAGGCTCAGTAGTTGTGGCATGTGGGATCTTTGAGGACCAGGGATCGAACTTGTGTCCCCTGCATTGGCAGGTGGATTCTTAACCACTGAACTGAAGTTCATGATCGTGTCTGTTGATGCACAACATTTTTTAATTTTGATGAAGTTCAGGCTGCTTTTTTCTTTTGCTGCTTTAACTTTTGCTGTCATGTCTAAGAAATCATTTCCAAGTTCAAAGTCATGCAAATGTACTCTCATGTTTTCTTGAAGAGTTTAAGTTTGTTATAGTTTTAGCTGTTATATTGGTATGTATGTCTTTGATTCATTTTGAGTTGATCTTTGTTTATGGTGCGAGATAAGGGGTCTGGCCTCCCTTTTTGCATTTGGATATCTAATTGTCTCAGCACCATCTGGTGAAGAGACTGTTCTCTACTCTACTGAATTGTCTTGGCACTCTTGTCAAAAGTCAGTTGGCCAAAGAAGAAAGGGTTTGTTTTTTTTCCTACACTCAAAATTATATTCCATTGGTCTGTGTTTCTGTCCGTTTGCCAGGACCCCGTTTTTTGATGCCTGTACCTTCCAATTATGTTTTGGAATTGAAAAGTGTGTGTTCTCTAACTTTGTTCTACTTTTTCAAATATTGGTTTTGTTATTATTTGTTATTTGATATTTTACATAAATTTTAGAATCAGCTTGTCAATTTCCACTCAAAAGGCCTTTCGAATTTGGATAGAGGTTGCATTGAATCTGTAAATTGCTTTAGGAGAGTATTGTCATTGAAGTAATATTAAGTCTCCAGTCCATTTACATGAGATATGTTTCCATTTATTTAGATCTTCTTTAATATCTTTCAGCAATGTTTTGTAGTGCATCTTGTGTACAGATCTTTCATTTCCTCAGTTAAATCTATTTCTAACTATTTTATTCTTATTGTTACTATTATATAAATGAATTTTCTTTTCTGATATTGTTTTGGAATTGTTCATTGGCAGTGTATAGAAATATAATTGATTTTTATGTTGATTTCAGATCTGCAGATTTGCCAAGTTTATTCATTCCAGTCCTTTCTTGTGTATTCTTTATGATTTTCTGTATACCAGATCATGTCATCTGTGAATTAAGAGAGTTTCACTTCTTCCTTTCCAACTTGAATATGTTTTTATTTCTTTTTCTTGACTAATTGCTCTGACTAGAACTTCCAGTAAAATGTTAAGTGAAAGTGGCAAAAAAACTGGCATCCTTGTCTTAGGGGGAAAGCTTTCAGTCTTTCACAGTTCTGTATGATATTAGCTGTGGATGCTTCGTATATGATCATTATCAGGTTAAGAAAGTTCTCTCTGTGCTTAGTTTATTGATTGTCTTTATAATGAAAGAGTGTTGAATTTTCCTGCATCAATCAGGATAACCATGTGGGTTTTTTCCTTTGTTCTGTTACTATAGTATGCAGTATATTGATTGATTTTGATATATTGGAACCCTTGCCCTCTTCAGATAAACCTCACTTGGTCATGGTGTTAGAATTCCTTTAATATGAAGGACAGGGAAGCCTGGCGTGCTGTGGTCCAGGGGGTTGCAAAGAGTTGGACATGACTGAGCAACCAAACAACAACAATGCTGCTGGACTCAGTTTGCTAGTATTTTGTTGAGGATTTTTGCATATATGTTGATCTGTGTTTCTTTTGTGAGATAGCTTATCTGGGCTTTGTTGTTACAGAATGAGTTAGGAAGTGTTGTTCAAAAAGGTTTGATGTTAATTTCTACGTTTAAAAAAAATATTTATTTGCTTGGCTCTGTGGGGTCTTAGTTGCAGCATGTGGGATCTTAGTTCGAACCCTCATCCTTTGCTTTACAAGGCGATTCTTAACCACTGGACCACCTGGGAAAACCCCTCTTCTGTGTTTGATAGATGTCACCGTTTGAGTTATCTGGCCAAGGACTTTTCCTCATTGGGAGATTTCTGACTACTGACTAAATCTCTTTACCTAGATTTTCTATTTCTTCTTGAATTTGTTTTGGTATTTTGTGTGTTTCTAGGAATTTGTTCACTTCTTCGAGGTTATCTAATTTGTTGGCATACAATTGTTCATAGTACGCATTTACAGTCCTTAAATTTTCTTTAAGGTCAGTGATAGTATCCCCACTTTCATTGTCAGTTTTGTTGATCTTTCAAAGAACCAACTTTTGCTTTCGTTGATTTTTTGCTATTGTTTTTCCCTTTCCTCGTTGTTTTTTTACCCTCATCTATCTCTTTATTATTTCCTTCCTCCTTCTATCTTTGAGTTTAATTTGCTCTTCTTTTTCTTAAGTTAGATTAACTTGAGATTTTTCTCCTTTATTAACATAGGCATTTCCAGCTTCCAGCTATAAAATTTCCTTGTGAGAGCTGCTTTTGCAGCACTGCAATGGGTTTTTGATATGTTGTGTTTTTATTTCCATTCATCTCACAGTGCTTTCTAATTTTCCTCATGATTTCTTCTTTGTATGTATTGAATTTCCATATAGTGAATTTTTCAGTTTTCCTTCTGTTATTGAAGGAACAGAATTCTAGCCTCAATCATCTGTTTTCTATGCTGTCAGTCTTTTCTGCTTTATTCTAACTCATTTTGTAGTCTGACATCTATCTTGGAGAATGTTTGCACCCACTTAAAAGGAATGTGTCCTGCTCCTCTTTGGGGGGATTGTTCTGGTCTACTGACTATTCAAGACCTCTATTTTCTTAGTGGTCTTCCCTTTCATTGCTCTTTCCATTATTAGAAGTGGGACATTGAAGTCTCTGGCTGTTATTCTAGAACTGTCTGTTTCTCCCAGCAGTTATATCAGTTTTGCATCATGTAGTTTGGGGCTAATTGTTAGATGTGTAGATATTTATAATTATTTTGTCTTGAAGACTTGACACATTTATCAATAGGTAATGTCCTTCTTTCACTCTTATGACATGTTTTGACTCAAAATCTATTTTGTCTAACATTAGTATAGCAATCTCAGCTCTTTCTGGTTACTATTTGCATGGAATCTCTTTTTCCAACATTTCACCTTCAACCTATATTTGCATTTGGATCTAAAATTATTGTCTTGGAGACAGGATATGGCAACCCACTCCAGTATTCTTGCCTGGAAAATCCCATGGACAGAAAAGCCTGGCAGCCTACAGTCCATGGGGTCACAAAGAGTCAGACACGATGGAATAACTTCTCACCTCACAGACAGGATATAGTTGGATCCTTGTTTTTAATCCATTCTGCCAATTTCTGCCTTTTAATTGGTGTTTGATCCACTTATGTTAAAGTTAATTATTGATAGGGAAGAATTTACTGCTTCCTTTATTCTATTGGTTTTCTATATTTTGTCAGATGTAGAAGATACAGATATTTTGTATCTATATCTTATATCTATACCTATGCCTTATATCTTCTTCTTTCTTCTTTAATTGATTTTTGTTAATATACTGTATTGATTTTCTTCTCATTTCCTGTTCTGTGTATTTTTTAGTTGTTTTCTCAGCAGTTGTCTGGAGATAACAGTTAATAACTTAAACTTATAACAGTCTATTATGAATTAATACCAACTTAGGTTCAATAGCATACAAAAATTCTGTTCCTATACAACTGTTCTTCTCCTTTAAGTTGTTGGTGTCACAGTTTACATCTTTATATATTGTGTAGTCATTAACAGAGGTTTGTAATTATTCTTATTCATTTGTCTTTTAAATTGTATAGGAAAAAAAGTTATGAACCAAAATTATAATAATACTGGATTTTATATTTACCTGTATAGTTGCCTTCACCATTGTTCTCTATTTCTTCCTGTGGGTTTAAGTTTCTGGCTACTGTCCTTTCATTTCAGCCTGAAAGGGTCCCTCTTCCATCTCTTGAAGGGCAGGCCTACTATGATGAACAGTCTCAGCATTTGTTTATGTGGGGATGTCTTAATCTCGCCTTCATATTTTTGAAAGGTAGTTTTGCCTGATATTGAATGGTTGGTTGACTGTTTTCTTCTCTTAGCACCCCACTGCCTCTTGGGCTCCAGGGTGTCTGGAAGGAATTTAGCTGTCAGTCTTGCCAAAGATCCCCTATACTTCATGTATGTCTTCTCTCTCAACCGTTGTTTTTTTTTTTTTTTTAAAGATTCTCCCTTTGCCTTTTGATATTTTGATGAAAATGTATCTCGATGTGGATCTCCTTGTGTTTATCCTACTTGGAGTTTGTTCATCTTCTTGAATGTATAGATTCATGTGTGTGTGTGCGTGCTCGGTCTTGTCCCACTCTTTGCGATTTCATGGGCTGTAGCCCACCAGGCTCCTTTGTCCGTGGAATTTTCCAGGCAAGAGTACTGGAGTGGGGTGCCATTTCCTACTCCAGGGGATCTTCCCAGCCCAAGGACTGAACCCACATCTCCTGCACTGGCAGATGGATTCTTTATCACTGAGTCACATCTTTCATCAAATTTGGGAAGTCTTCAGCCTGGATCATGCAGCCGTACTATACTGATTACAGACAAGTTCAGCAGCATCAGCCCCTCCCTGCTGTGTATGCTTCAGCCAAGATCTCTCCCCCCTGGTCCAGGCAGGGCCTGTCATCTGCATGCCACAGCGAGGGAAACTGAATCTGGGGAAGGAGCTGTAACAGCCTCCCCATCCACTGGGTCCTTCTGTGGTCCACCATGTGCTGGGTGCTGGGCTGGAGCAGAGGAGCAATGTCCCGGGTATTGTGGGTGTCACAGGAAGTCCACTTACCCCCTTCTTACCTCGTTTCCCCAGATGGCAGAGGAGAGGCTAAGGTTGTTTCTTTCTCTCTCCTGCCCTCAACCCCTGGCAGACCTGCCGCCGCCCTACAATCTCCGGGAAGTGCAGGTCTCCATCATAAACAAATCCAGGTGTTCCTACCTGTTCCAGCAGTCTTATTACCGCAGCCACATCAATTATGACATGATTTGTGCTGGCTCTGAGAATGGCAACGCTGACAGCTGCAAAGTGAGTAGTACCCCTGCCCCAGTGAGGGCTGTACCACTCCTCCCAGTCTTGGTTCTGAGGGCAACCCATTTGACCCCCCACCAATCCACCCTCAGAGTTTATTCATGAGATCACTGTAGACCTCATTTATCCAGCCTGTAAAACAAGCTTCCCGTTTCACATTCATCGTACCTCCTTGGATGCTTATGTGAAGTCCAGAGGACAGACTCTGCTCTCCCAGCCTCTCCTAGGGCCCCTCCTGCCCCACCCTCAGCCTTGCTCAGCCACACTGCTTTCCAGGGTGACTCAGGCGGACCCCTGGTCTGTGAAAAGAATGGGCGGTGGATTCAGATTGGAATTGTGAGCTGGGGAGTGGGCTGTGGTAGGCGCAACCGGCCTGGTGTCTACACCAACATCAGTCGTTACTTCAGCTGGATCCAGTTGCTGACAGCCCGCAGCACACCCAGGCCAGACCCCTCTCGGTTGCTGCTCCCTCTTGCTCTGCTCTGCACTTCCTTACTCCTGCAGATGGCCTGTGCACACTTGAGTCTATGAGGATGCTGTAGTTACCACAGCTCCGGGCACATTCACCAAGGGCTGGGGGCATGCTGGTGGCAGGACTGCCTGCTGGATCAGGCCTCGTCCCCTTCTGCCCCCTTAGCTAATAAAGTGTGTATATTCAAGTTGACGCCCTGCAGCACATTCTGTAGCTCCAGGTGGCTTCCTGGACACCGTCACGGTCACCCGCATCCTGTCCACCCCAAGACCACTCCTTAACTCCTAAATCATCATCCACCCAAGTTTAGGTTCACACAAGAGAACCCCCTCGGGTAGTTCAGTCTGAGAGGATGTTAGTAGCACCAGGGTGGCTGGGGGCTCGGAGGGCTGGAGTGGGGGTGCTGTGCAGAAATGCCCCCAGGCTCCCCAGTGCTCATACTGTGTCCCCCACCACACAGACACAGACACTCTGGTCTCACTACGGTCCCCAAAGGCTGACCTGGGACCAGGACAAGGATGCGGGTAGTTCATTTGGGAGGCAATGCCAAGAAGCCCCAGTGAAGAGCGGGGAAACTGAGGCAGAGGGGCAAGAGCCAAAGACATTTGACCTTTGTGGCAGCTGAGGCACAGTCTGGTTGGGGGCCCCCTAGAGTTCACAGAGACACACCTCAGCATCGCCTGGGGGACAAAGACCCAGTGTGGCCACTTTTCTCCTGATTCCCTGTGGTTGAGGGTTGTCCTGGGGGCATGGAGGTGCCAAGCTCCATCACGTGGCCTGGGTGAAGGGGGCAGCATCAAGAATGTCTGCCCCGTCCCCATTGGGTTCCTGGAACACAGCCTCAGTGTGGCCAACGGACAGGTCAGCAGGGTTGCCTGGGGCCCCTTAGAACTGCTCGGGCAGATGTGTGTTTTCATGGGACCCACAGGGGCTATGGGCACAGAAGGTGCTAGAAGCTCTTATCTGGCTGGGGCTGGTCACTGTGTAGAGGCAGGCGGAGGAGTCTGGGAGGGGTGTCCTCATCACCCCTGCCTGCCCAAAAGCCACATCAGCGGTGACACCACTTTTATGCCCCTTAACAGCCCCCAAAGCTGGAGCTTCCCCTTCCCCAACTACTGAGCCCACAGGCCGAAGTGAAGACCTGACTCAGCCAAATAAACATTTTTGATAAAATAAATTAATTTTAAAAATGATGAGGGGCTTCGGTGGTGGCTTGGTAGTACAGAACCCGGCTGCCAATGCAGCAGACATGGGTTTGATCCCTGTTCTGGAAGGATCCCACATGCTACAGAACCACTCAGCCTGTGCACCACCACTGCTGAACCCGTGCTCCGTAACAATGGGAAGGCCAAGCAGCACGCCTAGAGAGCAGCCAGCCCCCGCTCGCTGCAACCAGAGACAGCCCAGGCAGCAACGAACACCCAGCACAGCCAACAATAAATATATATCTTTAAAAAATGATGAAACTGAGACCCAGCAAGGTGACAGAATCCTCCAAGTCACCTAGCTCACAATGGCCCATGTTGACCTCAGGCTGTGCGGCGTGCGTGACTCGGAGGGGATGGCAGGTGCCCGATGTCTTCCACGTCTCCCAGGTGGGACTCACCTGCTTTGAGATTTCCACCCCCCGCCATCTGCCCTTCTGAGCAGTCAAAACCTGAGGGCTCACCTCCCCCACAGGCCCGCCGGGCTGACCCCACACAGAACGCCCGCTGCCTGGTGTCCCGTGTGTCACCGGAGGACCACATGATTTAATGCCTGTGAAGCACTTGGCTCCAGACCGGCCGCCCTGTGACACTGCCCCACGGGCCTGCCTGGCAGAGTGTCACGGCCCCTCCTTCAGCAGCAGGCCAAGTAACCTCTGGTGGCCTAGTGCCTGCCTGACAGTCTCGTCCACAGAAATACCGTCAAGCCCACCCAGGCGCATGTTCCCCATAGCGTCCTGTTCAGGGCCACTTACCCCAGCCCGGTGCCACAGCACACCCCTCCCTGTGGCCAGGCTCACCCCACACCGTTGTCCCTCCTTGCGTGACTCCGGTTGTTAGGGTCGGCATGGGGTGGGCTCAGGCTGCAGCCCTCCCAGAGGGCCCAGGTTGTGCTGGGACATCAGTGGGAAAACACCTGGGTCCTGGGAAGGCCACCCCCCCCACCTCATCTGCTGCCAGGTCTGCAGGGTGCCCGGGGGTCGGCCAAGAGCAGGGTTGGGCAGTCATCAGAGACGAGTCCTGTGCTGCAGATGGCGGGCTGGGTGCCACCACCCTGAAACACACTGGCAGGGGCGCACCTCCCATCCACCTTTGTTGAATGTTACTTTGTTTTCATCTTCGGCACTTGAAGACTTTGGTTGTAAGTAGCAGGATCCCTTAGAACCAGCATGAGCGAAGGAGAATTGGTTTAGAAGAATACAGGGCAGCCCACCGGGGGCAAGGATGGCTAGAATGAGGAGCTCCAATTCTACAGGACTCTCTTCCTCAGTCCGGAAGATTCCAGGCTCTTGGGCCAGCTGAGAGTCCTTGTCTGTGACCACAGCCATGGCTCCCCCTGCCCGGGCGGGCCCCAATGGTCTTCCCTACCTCCCTCCTCCAGAGTGAAAAATCTCAGGGAAGGATTCTGATTGGCTGGTCTCGGGTCACGTGTCGCCACTTGACCCATCACTGTTACCTGGTGGCCATCATGGTGGGATGCTGGCCCCGTTTGGGTCATTTGCCCATACCTGGGAGTCGGGGCAGGTCCGGCAGCAGAGAAAGCTGGGGCTGATTCAGCTGTGGCCCCCAGGAGGAGGGTGGTGAGATGGGCAAGCAGATGACATTTGTCTGGGGGCCGTTTGTGCAGGGTGACTCTGGGGAGAGACCGAGGGCTTATGGGCCAGCAAGGGCCTGTGCCTGTTTCCCGATCTGAGACAGAGGCTGGGTTGGGGTGAACCCCTGGGAAGGGGTTCCCTTCCTACTCCTCTCAGGTTTGATCGCCCATTAGTCAACCAGTTCCAGATCCTCCCACCATAAGCCAGTTCCTCAATGGGAATTTTTTTCAGGGTCCCTGCCCTCAAGTGTCCTCCAGGCCTCCCAAATTGCAACAGGTAGGCCCCCCACCAGCTCCCCTACTGGACTGGGCATCCAGCCTTCCAGTGAACCCCCTCTCAAGGTATGGCCCACATCCCCGGAGAAGGCTGTTGTCCCCAGGGTCCTGGGTCACTCTCCGTCCCACCAGCCTTTCCAGCTGCCCCAGCTCTGCCCGCTTGGCTCCACTGCAGCCAAGGCCTCCAGTGGCAGCTGGATCTGAGGTAACCAAGGTCAGGTACCTCAGGGAGGGTGCTGCTTTTATTCTCGTGGCCCTTCTAGAGCATTTCCATCAGTAGGCACGATTCCAGGCTCTATGAGAGCTAACCCAGTTAATCTTCACAGCCACCTAGGGGGTGGGTTCTATAGAAGAGGAAACTCTCCCAAGGTCTCAAGGATGGGAGGGACGACATTCCACAAACCAGCTCAGGAGACCTGCCGTGTGGGCTTGAGCGTGGACAGTGAAAGTCAGGCCCGAGGCCGCCCTCCCTCGCTTTGTGTGGAAGGACTGGGGCTGGTTCGCCCCTAGGTCCCCTCAGTCGTCTCCTTCACCCTCGCCACCCCTCATGCCTACTGGCCCCTTCCACTGACTCCCAAATATTCAGTGCCCACTCCAGACTGGCACTGCTCTTGCCATTGGGGACTGGGTATTTGTGCATGTACTCAGTCGCTCAGTCGTGTCCGACTCTTCTCGATCCCGTGGACTGTAGCCCACCAGACTCCTCTGTCCCTGGAATTCTCCAGGCAAGAATACTGGGATGGGTTTTCATTTCCTCCTCCAGGGATTTTCCTGACCCAGGGATTGAACCCATGTCTCCTGCATCTCCTTTATTGACAGGCGGGTTCTTTACCACCGAGCCACCTGGGAAGAAGAACGTCTGTGAACTTTCCAAACTTTATATGTTGAATCTTTAACTCCAATGATTCGAAGTAATTAAGTGAAGTCATAGAGTGGACTTATAATGTCCTTATAGAAAGAGATACCAGGGACTTTCCTGATGGTCCAGTGGCTGGAACTCTGAACTCCCAATGCAGGGGGCCCAGGTTCGACCCCTGGTCAGGGAACTAGGTCCCGCATGCCACAACTAAGACCCAGCACAGCAATAAATAAATATTTTAAAAAAAGAGAGAGAGAGAGACACCAGGGAACTTCCCTGGCAGCACAGTGGTTAAGACTCCATGCTTCCACTGCTGGGGGCCTGGGTTCAATCCCTGGTCAGGGGACTAAGATCCTGCATGCCACACAGCACAACCAGAAAAACAAAGACAGCAGCCCCTCTCCCCTCTACCCTTCATGCCCAGCAGACACAAAGAGAAGGCTATGTGATCATTCAGTGAGATGGCAGGGCAGCCCCCAACAAGCCAAGAGACGAGGCTCCCATCTGGCCAGTTCCTTGTTCTTGGATGTCCAGCCTCCAGAATGGAACTTAAGCCCCCAGTCTGTGGGCTCAGACAGTAAAGAATCTACCTGCCATGCAGGAGACCCAGGTTCGATCCCTGGATTGGGAGGATCCATTGGAAAAGGGAATGGCAAACCACTCCAGTATTCTTGCCTGGAGCATTCCATGTCCAGACTGTGGAGTCGCAAAGAGTTGGACACGACTGAGCGACTGACACTCTGGTGTTCTGTTCTGGCAACCTGAACTAAGACAGGGACAGAGACCCAGACCCTGCCTCACGGAGGGGAGACAAACAGGTTCAAATCAGACCTCCCCTGTCACACATCACCTCCGTCTGGGACACGGCCAAGGAGGGGGTGTGCTGGACAGGAAGGCCCCCAGGAGGGGGAACCAAGTAGATGGCTGCTGGAGGGGGGCACTGACTGAGTGAAAGGAGGTTCCAGAGCCTTTCTGGGAGGTGGGAGCAGTCCAGGCCCCCCACCCCACCCCATCCCATTCACTCCACCCCCCACTCTGCCCTTGCCTGGCTGGATTCAGTCTCCCATCCCCAGTTCCATGCACCTTGGCCCAAGCCAGGCTTCCTTCGAGAAACCCAGGTGTCCCTTTCCTGCCACGGCAAAGCACTGTTCAAAGCATCTTTGTTCAAGGCTGGACTGAGGAAGCCACAGCCCCGCCCTGACCTCCTTAATTACCTCCTGGTTGCCATCCCCCTCCTGGCTCTTTAAGCCCCCAGATCCTCCCCCAGACCAGTTAGCGGGAGGACACCAGCTGCAAGGGTGAGAAAAGAACCCGCGGTTTGCGGGGAACAGGGTAGGGGGCACCTATCAGGGAAATACAAGATGGGGGAGGGGCTGGGCTCCAGGGCCTGCATGGAGACCTAAACTGCCCAAATTGTGCAGCACTTGGGGTGGGGGTGGGGGGCAGAGGTGGTCCCTGGAGCTCGGGCATAGGGCATAGAGCCTGGGCCACAGAGCTAGGTCTGGGACCAACCAGGGTCTGAAGGAACACAAAAGGAGCTCAGGATGGGTGGGGGGGCTAGATCTTCCTCTTCTCTCGGCAGGCTCCAGCCAGGCTAGTCCTGGGCAGTACCACCCTTACCGGGCCCAGCCCTGAAGACAGAATGAACAGGGCTTCCTCCCTCCAGGTCCTGCTCCTACTGCTGCTGGGTGAGTGGGGGCGGGGCTAGGGGTGCTGACCACAGGAGCTCTGGCTTCCCTCTGCCCAGCTTTCCTGCTTCCTCCAGAGCACTCTAAGGCATCCTACTCTTTTTTCTATTTTTGGCTGCACTGGGTCTTCCTTGCTCCTTCCAGCCTTTGTCTAGCTGCCGTGCGCGTGGAGTCTCACTGCTGTGGTTTCTCTCGCTGCATGTAGGATCTTCAGCCAGGAATTGAACCTGTCTCCCAATCCACATTGGGAGGCAGATTCTTAACCAATGGACCACCAGGGAAGTTCAGGCATCCTATTCTTGGCTCCAAGGCTTTCCCAGTGACTCAGTGGTAGAGTCTGCCTCAATGCAGGGGACTCAGGTTCAATCCCTGGGTGGGGAAGATCCCCTGGAGAAGGAAACAGCAACCCACTCCAGCATTCTTGCCTGGAGAATCCCATGAACAGAAACTGGCGGGCTACAGTCCCTGGGGTTGAATAGAGTTGGACACGACTGAAGTGACCTAGTACACCCGCACTACTGGCTCCAAGGGTTCAAGTTCTCTCTGTCACTGACTTTGGGCTCTCCAAATCTGGTTGTGCTCGTCTGTGTAAAAGGTGTAAGTCCCCACCTCACAGGGCTCTGGGGAGGGTTTAATCCTGTAGCCGATTGCACAAAAATCTGGCATCAAGTCAGTGCGACATATGCATTCCACCCTCCTTCCTAACCTGTGACCGCCCTCCCCGTCACCCTGGTACCCGACACCAGCCCCGTAATCCAGTCCCTTCCCTGCTTCCACCTCCAGGATCAGCCGGGACCCTGGCGTCTGAAGGTAAGGAAGCCGCGGAAAACCCCTGTGCCTACCCCTCCATAACTCTGCCCCCACCCACCTCCCCAGCCCCGCCGCTGCCCGCCCCCTACCCCCGGCCGCCGGCCGCACCTCCTCCCTAACCCCGCCCCCCGGCCGCACCCCCGCCTCCCCGGCCCCACCCCCTCTCTAGCCCCGCCCCCCACCCTTCCCTAACCCCGCCCCGGCCGCACCCCTCCCTGACCCCGCCCCCAGCCGCGTCCCTAACCCCGCCCCCACCCGCTCCTAGCTCCGCCCACCGGCCCCCACTGCTCTGCCCACCCCCAGTCCCCTTGTCCTCCCAGCTTGTGGGCAGCCTCGGGTGTCCAGTCGTATCGTGGGCGGCCGGGACGCCCGGCCTGGAGAGTGGCCGTGGCAAGCGAGCATCCAGCACCGCGGGGCGCACGTGTGCGGGGGCTCGCTCATCGCCCCCCGGTGGGTGCTGACGGCGGCACACTGCTTCCCCAGGTCAGCTTACAGCCCGGCCCCGCCGAGGGACGGTCCTCTACCCCTAGGGCTCCGCGTCGAGGTTTGCCGGGGCGGGGTGGGTGGAGCAAGACCCAGGGAAGGATGTGGCTGTAAGTGGCCACATTGGTACAGACACCCGGGCGGTTGGGCAGGGTACAGCCCTTGGTCCTGGCACCACACCCACCGGGACCCCGCGCCCAGACTTCTTGCAGGTCTCACCCCGGGCTCTGAGAGAGAGGGTGGCGGGAACTAGCGCTCCTGGGCTGGAGCGGGAGCTGCTATAATTAGACCTAGCGCCTCCGTCAAGCAGGAAGGCGCTGCCCGCTGAGTACCGCGTGCGCCTCGGGGCGCTGCACCTGGGTCCCGGCTCGCCCCCTGCTCTCCTGGAGCCTGTGCGGAGGGTGCTGCTGCCCCCGGACTACTCGGAGGACGGGGCCCGCGGGGACCTGGCACTGCTGCTGCTGCGCCGCCCAGCGCCCCTGAGCGCCCGAGTCCAGCCCGTCTGCCTACCCGAGCCTGGGGCCCGCCTACCTCCTGGCACACCCTGCTGGGTCACTGGCTGGGGCAGCCTCCGCCCAGGAGGTAAGGCAGAGGGGAGGGCACGGGGGCAACGGGGGAGGGCCAGGGGCTCTCTCCTCAGCTCGCTCTGACCTCCAGGGAGCCAGACATCCTCTCTGTCAGGCCAGGGAGCCCTGGGCTGGCAGGTGAGGCTTTTTCCACCAACACCTGCTTTCCACCTCACCCTCTGCGGGCTCTTCCTGGGTGTCCGACTCTTGCAACCCCATGGACTGTAGCCCACGAGGCTCCTCGGTCCATGGGATTCTCCAAGCAAAAATACTGGAATGGGTTGCCATGCCCTCCTCCAGGGGATCTTCCCAACCCAGGGATCAAACCCACATCTCTTAAGTCTGCTCCATTGGCAGGTGGGTTCTTTACCACTAGTGCCACCTGAGAAGTCTCTGCCACCTCTTAAACCTCCCTCTTTTCCTCCAGTGCCGCTCCCGAAGTGGCGACCCTTGCAGGGAGTGAGGGTGCCACTGCTGGACGCTCGCACCTGTGACCACCTCTACCACCTGGGCACCAACGTGCCCCTGGTCGAGCACATAGTGCTGCCGGGGAGCCTGTGTGCTGGCTACCTTGGGGGACAGAAGGATGCCTGCCAGGTGCGAGACGCTGCCTGGGACGTCTGAGCCCACGCCCCTGTGGCCAGCACCCTATCTCCTTAGAACCCAGAACCCAGGATGTACCACCTCTGGGCTCAGTGTGCTGAACCCCAAGCCAGAGGCACCAGTGGGGGATGGCAACCTGGGACCCAGAGTCCCTGGAAGGCTGGGACCTAAGCTCTCCTTTCTCCTGCAGGGTGACTCTGGAGGACCCTTGGTCTGCATGAAGTCTGGGCGCTGGGTCCTGGTGGGTGTGGTGAGCTGGGGCAAGGGCTGTGCCCTGCCTAACCGTCCAGGGGTCTACACCAATGTGGCCACTTACAGCCCCTGGATTCAGGCTCACCTCAGCATCTGAATCAGTGATTGACCTGAAGCCAGACTCTGGGGTCCCTCAGCTGCCCGGTCTGTCTGGGGACTGACACATCCCTCACCCTTCTGACTGAAGGCTCAGTGGCCTGATAAAGCCAAGGAGCCACCCACCCATCCATTCATCTGTCTGTCCCCGGCGTCCTCCGTGGGGATCACCAAATGCAAGCTGCCAACCCTCCTCCAGGAGCCTCCCGTGTGTCCGGGGGATCTCACACTCCCTTCCTGCTCATATGTACCCTCCTGAACTCCAGCCAGGGCACCCAAAGACAGGCAAGTGAGTCAGCTGGGTCTGGTCTGCGTGCCCCTCTTTTCCGGAAGGGGTCAGAGAGATTCGAACGTGACCAGGACCCAACCTCAAGGAGAGGCTTGTCCATTGCTAGCTTTGAAGGTGGACGGGCCACCTGGCGAGAAGCTGAGGGTGATCCCTGGCCGACAGCCAGTAGGGAAAGGAGCGCTTACAGCTGCAAGGGATCAAATTTGGCCAATAACCTGAACAAGCTTGGAGGCCAACAACTCCTCCCCCAGCCTGTGGACCAGAGCCCTGACAGACTATGCCCTTGATTTTGGCCTGGTGAGACCCTAAACAGGAACCCCACTGAGCCCACCCACAGAGTTGTGAGGTAATAAAGTAATGTTTAAGCTGCTGTGTTTGTCATCATTGGCCATAGCAGTAGAAAACTCATACATTTTGCCCCACTGCAGTGAAGGTGCCCCAGAAGGCAGGTGGCGGCCACCAGACCTGGCCTTCCCACGCATTCAGGAATCTGGGGTACTTGTCATCATGCCCTCTACCAAGAGGAGCCCCCAGGTAGGCCTGGCCATAACTTCTGCTGTCCTTAGCTTTTTCTGCCACTCCCCCCTTCCATGCCCTCGGTGGATCTGGGGCTTCCCAGCCCAGGACCTCCTTTCCCCTGCCTGCACCTGGAGACCAGCCTAGGCCCTCTCAGCTCCCTGACCACCCGCATGTGCTAGGACCTGGTGTCCTCGCCCCTCTCTGCCATCTTCTCACCCCCAGGCCAAGGGTCATCTCTCTGTGTAGACAGAGCACAGTTTCTAGAGCAGCAGAAGGAACAAGAATCTGAACAAAACCCGGAGATTCGGAAATGACAGAGGCAGGGGAGGCAGGGGGGCAGGGGAGGCCATCCCTAAGGGGCAGCCTGGCTGACCGGGGCCAAGTGTGCCCGCCCCCACGCAGGCCTGAGCCGCGGCTCCCTCCCTTTTCTTTCTTTCTTTTTGTGTGTGTGTGTGTGTGTGCCACTCCGTATGTCTTGTGGGATCTTAGTTCCCCAACCAGGGATTGAACCCATGCCCTCTGCGGTGAAAGTACTGAGTCCCCACCACTGGACCACCAGGGAACTCCCCCTCCTTTTTTTTCTTTCCTCCCTGGGGGGGGAAAAGTGACTGCAGCAAGTGGTCGCTGCTGGGCCAGACCCAGCTGGGAGGGAGGGTGGGTCTGTGAGCAACGAGGGAGCTCCAGGCTGCCACCTCCCCTAGGCTGAGCCTGTCCATCCGGGGCAGAGGTTGGCTGTGGCGGGCCAGGCGAAAGGCTGTGACCACATCGCCATGGGGCCCTAGAAGCCCCGGCTGAGCGATGTTGGCTGTCCTCCCATCCCGCCCCCAGCCTGGGGCCCGTCAGGAGAACATCCTCAAGATGCTTCCCAAGGCATTGAGACCAGAACAAGCCAGGGATTCAGAGCCAGGATGCCTCAGTCTTGGGCCTGCCATGATCAAAGTAATGGGTCCCCATTCAGAGCTCAGTGTTTCTTTAAATATATATATATATATATATATATATATATAAAATTTCTTTCTATATAATTTACATATTTATTTATTTATTTAAATTTTGGCTGTGGTGGGGCTTCGCTGCCGCAGTCTTTCTCTGGTTGCAGTACTTGAGCTCCCCCTTGCGGTGGCTTCTCCTGTTGCAGAGCACAGGCTGTAGGGCACAGTTGTGGTTCTTGGGATCTAGAGCTCATGCGTAGGCTCAGGAGTTGTAGTGCAGGCTACACTGCACTTGTAGCGTAGGCTTAGTTGCTCCACTGCACGTGGGATCTTCCCAGACCAGGGATCGAAACCATGTCCCTTGCATTGGCAGGCAGATTCTTAACCACTGGACCATCAGGGAGTCCAAAGAGCCCAGGGTTTCTGGAGCATAACCCAGAGCTAGGAAGGAGTGTCCTAGAAGCAGAGGGGCGGGGAAGTGCATGGAAGGGAATGAGCAGAAGTCAGAATCCCCTGACACCCTGTGCTGGTAGACGGTAGGCTGGGATTCAAACCAGGTGGTTCGATTCTGGAGGCAGCTGGGGATGGTAAGGAGGCAGTCACTGCCTCTGTTCTCTCCACTTCCTCCCACTGCAAGTGTGCGGCTGCAGGCCTGCCTGCTCCCTGCTCGCTCCTGGTGAGGCAGCCTTGCGAGGTTGCATGGACAAGCCTTGGCTCCTCTGTGCCCCGCAGGCTCAGTGGCACAGCACCCTGTGCCACTGCATCCTGCCCATCAGCAAGGTCAGTGGGCCCAGAGCAGGTGTGTGAGGGGTGGACCGGGCCCTGCATCAGTCTCATGCTGCACCCCATCCCCGCAGGCCTCAGAAAGCCTGCCTGACCTGCCAGGAGGGAGCCCCTGGGGTATTCAGAGTAGTCCTGAGAACCACCTTTGCTGGGGACAGGACCCTGGGCTCCTGGCCATGCAGTTATCTTTTAGCCGTTCACCTGCTCCAGTTGCTAACACTAAAGCCAGATGGCCCAGCCTCTCCCAGGGGTACTGATGCACCTGTTTCCCCGTCTGTGATTTGACCTGGTAACATCTGCCCCATTATGGCTGTTGGGAGAGTCACAATGACTCAGTTCTGCCCAGTGAGCCTGCAGGTTGTGCCAGGCATTGGTGGGCTCTCAACTGATCTCTGAACACTCTGGAGGTGTTCCCATTTCATGAATGGGGAAACGGGCCCAGAGAGCTAGGTAATGCGCCCCAAGACCCACAGCAGGCAAGAGGTGAAGCCAGATTTGAATCTGGGCCATTGACTCAAATTCCACACTGAGTTATGTCACTTCCCTTATAGAAAATAGTTGTAAAATGCTGCAAATGAAAGACACACTAGTAACTAGCAGTGACTGACAATTACTCTTTATTTCTTTTTAATATTTATTTTGTTTATTTGGTTGCGCTGGGTCTCAGTTGCTGCATGTGGGATCTAGTTCCCTGACCAGGGAATCAAGTCCGGTCTGTGCGTGCTGAGTCGTGTCCGACTCTTTGTGACCCCGTGGACTGTAGTCCACCAGGCTCCTCTGTCCTTGGGATTCTCCAGGCAAGAATACTGGAGTGGGTTGCCATGCCCTCCTCCAGGGAATCTTCCCGACCCAGGTATCAAACCTGTGTCTCTTATATCCCCTGCATTGGAAGGTGATTCTTTACCACTGAGCCATCTGGGAAGCCCCCAGCTCCCTGCATTGGGAGCACACAATCTTAGCAACTGGACCACCAGGGAAGTCCCTGACAACTGCTATTTATTAATAACATTTTAAGAAATTTAAATAGAGCAAAGGAGAAGGCCCACCGGCCAAGACCCTACACGCTTAGTTTAGAAGCCAGGGAGAGTCTCCATGGTGAGCTTTGAATGGTTGAAGCAACAGGGCAGAAAGGACCCGGGAGGACTTCCTGTGCAAGAAAGCAAGAGCAGCTGGCCAGCTGCCTCACCCACCATCTTGAGGAGGGTCTGAACCTAGCTACAGAGCTGGGGGCTGGGGGCTGAGCCTCTACTCCTCCCTCAAGCCTCTTCTGACCCCATTCTCCCTGCAGGAGGTGTCATTGTACTCATTGACATGAGGATGGAAGTTGCCTCCTGAAACGGACCACCCGCCACAGCTCCGTAGGGTACACAGAGACCCCATGTGAGGGGAAGGGTTGTCTTGAGGCCTGGGGAGGAAGGAGACCCAGGAAGGAAAGGGACTTCAGAGGACTCCTGAGGGGCCAGAGGCCAGAAGTCAAAAATTATAACTATGGCTATAGTTTAGGAAACATCTATTGAGTGCTAACTCTTGGTGATATTACCCAAAAACAGGGTTTGCTTCTTGGTGGGTATCGAGCAAAAAGACACAACCAAGAAGTAAGGATTTATTATTTGCAGCAAGTGAGAACAATGTGGGTATCTCTTCCAAAGCAGTGTCTCCCTGGACAGCAAGAATTGGTGGAGTTTTAAGCCAAGGGTACATGCATATTCACGAAGGGGGTTGCATTGAGGCCAAGCTCAGATCACAAAATGGCCTAGGCCAAAAATGGCTTCTCTTCTGTCTATAAAACCATACGAGGTTCTCTTTCTCCAGAGACATATCCCCTTTCTGCTTACAAACTTTACAAACAGCTATTCTGCTGCTTCAGAGAGGTGGAAACTGGGCTTTGGTGAGGTTAACTGCCCAAGGCTGCACACTCAGTGCCAGAGCAAGGATTTGAATCCCAGCAAGTCTTGAGCCCAGCACCCGCATGGCTAGCCACCAACCTGATTCAGGGCCAAGGCAGCATCATCTTCAGATTCCTCCCACTCTAAAGAATTATCAATTTGTGGCCTCGATAACTGCTGAGCTGTTCAGCATCCAGGATCACGACTGGCTCATTTCTCATTGGGTGCCACCGCATGCCTCTCTGGCACACGCCAGCAACGACCCAGATGAGATTTTCCTTCCTGGGAGAGGTTGCGAGAAAAGCCTCCTTGCCTTGCTCTAGCGTAACTGCAATTTGGGGTGATACAAGACAGTGTCCAAGGAGGAAACCCTAGGCTATTAGTAGAGATGAGGGTTGGCCAGACAGGGAAACCACGTCCACATGCCCTTCCAGAGCCAGAGTGGACCTGGGCAGAAGAGTAGGTGGGTGCCCAGGGCACCCTCTGCCTGGGAAGATTGACCACCAACTTTGGCCATGCATAGTGCTTCTAACAAGTTAGGCTGTTTGGTGGCCTAATTAGTTACTGAATGGAGGTCCTACTGCTTGCCACTCACAAAATCAATTACATACTCATAAATGCTGGTGGCAAAAGAAAGGTGCTTCTAATCAGAATGCTGGCAATTTGGGGAGATGGTGGACTCAACCTTCCCCAAAAACTTTTAAAGGGAAGAAATCTCAGTTAGTCCTTGAGATCAAGTGTCAGAGTTGTCACCATCATCCCATGAAACTGTTTACTTCAGATTGGAACTTGAACCCATGTGCTGGGGCTCCAACTCAGCCAAAATGTTACTTGAGACTTGCGCTCACAAGTTCTGGACTCCAACTCGGCCAAAACCAATAGTCTTCCAACTGAGATCACAGACCTGGTTTCAGGACCTAACGAACCTCGTATCAGAAAGAATTCAGTGAAACACAAAGTGATAGCTAAGGAATGTATTTATTCAGAAACACACTCTATAGCATTCAGGCCATCGCAGAGGGTGAGTGCTGTGGCCTTGAAATATGGTTTGGTTAGCTTCTATGGGCTGCGTAATAGGCTAACATGCTAAGTGTTACTCAGTCGTGTCCGACTCTTTTTGACCCCATGGGCTATAGCCCACCAGACTAGTCTGTCCATGGGATTCTCCAGACAAGAATACTGGAGTGGGTTGCCATTTCCTACTCCAAGGGCAGGCTAATGAGTGGGAGGATTAGTCCAACTATTTTGGGATGGGGGTGGAGATTTCCAGGGGTTGAGCCAACTGCCCACTTTTTGGTCTTTGAGGGTCAACCTTTGAGGTCTTTGAGGGTCAAACTGTCATGGTGGCTCACATTAGCTTGCTGCTGTGTTACAATTAGTTTACACAGAGGAGCAAGGTCTAGTCAACTTGACCTGTCTGTCATCTTGGACCCATTTGGTTCTAATCAGTTTATGTTATGCCCTGTGGTTTTATCATTCTTTCAAAGGTTGTGCCCTGCCCGCTTCCCTCCTGTTTCACCCACGTAGTCAACTTCTTGTGCTCTTCCGCTAGAGGCTATCTTGTTCATAGTTTGTTCAGATTACTTAAGTAGAGGCTAGGGAAGCAATCCAGTCACCTGCTGAGTTTTTCATTTCTCCTTTTTTGATGTGCGTAAAGAACTAATATGGCAAGACATCATGCGATTAAAAATTTGAAAGGTGTGCTCAGCCCAGAGACAGGTAAAGCATGGTTTCAACGAGGGGATGTGTGTGCTGGTTCAAAACTTGTTTACAATTTAGCTTTGCTGAAGTGACAAGGAGCTTCCTACTGAGGGCAGTTTCCTGCAAAGAGCTGCTTTCACGCTGCCTCACACCAACAACAGCATCCAAGGGTCCTTACAGCTCCTAAAGCCTCGCTAAACTGGTTTAAATAATCCTCACAACCTAGGCTAGGGCGGGGAAACAGTAGTTTTCTGATACGGTGGCCGAAATATCCAGAATTTAACACCTCCTCAAAATGGCCACCAGGGACTCCCATAATCATGAGTCAGACTACCAGGTCTGACTGTGATAATACCAGGTCTACGGCAGCCCAGGTCTCTCTGTGATGTCTTGACACCGCGATGACCAAGACGTATCATTTATACACTCTCCTTGGGACGTGAGGCACCCTACATTTGCGAACTTCAGCCCTGTATTCCCTGAAAGAAGGATGGACCGGTGCCCAGGCCTCCACCTGACTGCATCAACACGGGGACCTTGCCTTTGCCACAACCAAGATGGCTCCACCGACCAGAGCACCACCCCCCACCCCCGCCCCGCGCTCGGTCCCCGCCCGACTCCCACCGCCTCCGCCACTCCGCCACTCCGCCACTCCGCCAACCGGCCCCGCCCGCGCCACGGCGCCAAGATGGCGGCCAGACGCTCGGCTGGAGCGCCCCCTTGGCGGATTACTTAAAATGGCGGCACGGGGCGGGGCCGCTGGGCGCGGGCACGCTGGGGTCGGCGCGCGGGCTGCCGGGAACGGGGCGGAGCGCGGCCGCGCCGGCGCGTCGAGGGGGAGAGGCAGCCGCCGCGATGGTGAGCGGGCGCGGGGGGAGGGGCGCCGGGCCGGGGCCGGGGCCGGGGGCGGCGGGGGCGCGGGGGCCGCGCGGGGGTCCCCGGCTCCGCGCTCACGCCGGCCCGCCGCCCCCAGGACGTGTTCCTCATGATCCGGCGCCACAAGACCACCATCTTCACGGACGCCAAGGAGTCGAGCACCGTGTTCGAGCTGAAGCGCATCGTCGAGGGTATCCTCAAGCGGCCGCCGGATGAGCAGCGGCTGTACAAGGTGCGGTCCCGTAGGTTCCGGGGGCGCACGGCGGCAGCGTCGTTGATGTAAACATCGGCGACCGGCCGCCGCGGGCCGGAACTCCCCCGCGTGGGCCGTTGCTCGAACCCGGGGAGGTGAGGCCCCGATAGCGCTCGCTGCACCGGGCTTCTCAATTAGGAGGGCGTGAGAAGCTCGCGCCAGACCCTATGCTGAGCGCCGAGGGCCGGCGTCTCTTCTCATTCCTACAGCGGTCCCCCTGCGACGTTCCGGCCCTTGACTTTCTAGCTCGGCCATGAAGAAAACTGAGGCTTGGAGGTGGCCACTTGACCAACCCAAGGTCGTTGGCAGTCAGGATTTCAGCCGCTATGCTCTTAATCCTCTGAAAGCCCATCACTCGCCCCTCGGCCCAGACATTCCTTAATGTAAAGAAATGGAGGGTGTTGAGATGAGTCAGGTCCCACCACTTCTTCCCCCAACAACTGTTTATTACTCCCCAGCTTACTGGTAACGTTCTAAAAGCTTCCCACCCTCCCCTCTTTCCCCTTACAAACCAATCGCAACTATTCAGCAAGGATGGCTTAGGGTTTGGCGTTTTGGGGCAATCCAGAGTGTCGGCCCCACTTTCAAGTCTGGCAGCAAGAGGTCGCTCACCCACCCAAGTGCATTGATCTGCTTCTGCCTGGAAACTGATTTTTTGCTCCACTCCCTTTGTCTATAAAGGCTTTTTTTCCTTATCTACTGGGATTTCTGTGATAAGGACCCTTCCTGCTGCCTTAGTTCGTTCCACTGTGTGGCAGCTTCTTGGCTGCCCTATGAGTTGGGAATTCCAATAACTTCTATTTTACAGATAAGAAAACTTCACATCAAAAAGAGGAACCTATTTGTCCAAGTTGGTAGAGTTGGTGCACAGCCAGATCTGCCTGAAGCCAGATTGGCTCACTAGCACTTGGGATTGCATTCACCTAGAGTTGGGGGTGGGCTGGGAAGCGGGGGAGGTTCCAGAGCCCTATCCTGGGAGATTCTGATACGAAAAGTCTCGAATGTGGTCCTGGAAACTTACATACTCTGGGGTGGTTCTGGGCCCTACTTGGGGCTGTGTCTCTTCCCCCTTCTGACTTTCAGTGTAGCTATTGACCAGAGATGTCTTTGTGACTTGCCTCTCACGGGGCCTCTCCTGAGACCCTGCCTTCCTCTCTCCTCAGGACGACCAGCTTCTGGACGACGGCAAGACGTTGGGCGAGTGTGGCTTCACCAGCCAGACAGCAAGGCCTCAGGCCCCAGCCACTGTGGGGCTAGCTTTCAGGGCAGGTGAGAGGGGCAGTGACAGGGTGGAAATCCTGACAGGGTGGAAATGACCAACGAAAGGAGTGTTCAGGGAGCCTGCAGTTCCTCCTCCAAGCCTCTTGAACCCTGTCTCCCAGTACACCAAATGCAAGCAGTAGATAGTGTGCTTGCTTCCCCACTTCAGGCAGGGAAACATGTGAGATGCTTGTGGAAACTGAAGCTCATTTCTTGGAAGATTCAAAGATCCTTAGTCATAGTACTGGCTTACATTTACAGAGGATTAAGGGCCTGGCCCTGCACTCTGCATTTTATTTCCATTGTCCGATCCAGTCCTCTGGCTTGCCGAGGGGTAAGCACTGCCATCCCCATTTGGGAGCCTCGGATGCCCAGGCCTGCTGGCAGTCACTCAGGGACCCTCCTAGTCACAGGCTGCTGGGACTTTATTTAAGCTGGGCGCCATGCCACCTGCTGTCTTCATGGTGCATCTCTGTACCGGGCAGACTTTTATTAGGATCATTTTAAGGATAAGCAAGCTGAGCCTGCAGACGTTAGATTGGGTTCTGCCCTTTCTTGCCCTCAGAGCTGGTACTCTCCTCAACCCACGTGCCACCCTGACCAAAGCTTAGATACATGAGTGGTGGGGGTGATTTATGTTGTTCCAGTGTATCTCTTTTTCCCAAGGAGATTTAAATGTTATCCTTTGTCTCTGAAAATTTAAACAGGCATTATAGGGTCTTTTCACAGCTGTAGACCCAGGGGCTGGTGAATTTGGATAAAGTTACAAGTTTCTTTCTGTAGCTTCTAAGAAATCGTAGTGAGGTCTCAGGAGGAAGCATATGGCCTCAGTTACACTTTAGCCTCACAAATATCCTGTTGTGTGAGGACAAAGCAAGTGAAGCCTCAGCAGCTGTGTCCTTGGACAGCTACTTCATGCCCCGCACCTCCCAGACTGGAGTGGTCTCCAAAAAGGATGATGATGCTGGGACCAGCCTCACACCCAGGGGGTGGAGCTGTCGTGCACCCAGGCCCCCCGAGTGCTCAGGAAAAGGCAAGTCTGGGGGCAGTTAGGTGGCTTTCCTGGAGTCTCAGTGATGGGCAGGCAGGTGCGGTGCTCTGTGAAGGTGTTCTGTGAGGCAGGTAGGGCAGGGCTAAAAGTCCATGTGTTCTTCCTAAGTTAGGCCAGGCTGCATTCTCCAAGAGAAAGGATCTGTTCCTCTGATTTGAACAAAGGCACTCTATGGACTTGCAGCACCTCAACCATCTTGCAGGTGAAAACTGTCACAGTGCAGTGTGGTGGTTTGTTTCCCCATGACCCCCAGTTGTGGCACATACGCTGTGGTGGCTGCACCTTGGGTGGCAGCACCTCAGATATGGAATTGCCATTTTGATGGGGGCTGTGGTGTGGACTGAAGACAGGCTGATTCTAAACAGGTCTCCCCATCCCCCAAAGTGGCTGCCTAGGTAGGGAAGTGTGATAACAGTGTCAGGTGTTAAATGGCACCTTTCAGACCATTTCCAGAGAATGGGGAGAGGTGATAAGAGATTGGAATTCTTAGATTTGTGTTTTGGAAGATGAATTTGTTATTAAGCTGGGCCAGGTGTCTTCAGCACTGTTGACATTGGGGCTGGAAGATTCTGGGTGAGGTTGTCTTGTACACTGCAGGATGTTTAGCATCTCCAGCTCCTACTAGAGATGGTCGTCTCCCCACTAGAGGCCCGTTTCAACTGATTAGCCAGAGAGCCTAATCGGTTGCGATCCTGAGCTGGGTGGATAGGTTTTTCAGGGCAGGTGAGAGGGGCAGTGACAGGGTGGAAATCCTGACAGGGTGGAAATGACCAACGAAAGGAGTGTTCAGGGAGCCTGCAGTTCCTCCTCCAAGCCTCTTGAACCCTGTCTCCCAGTACACCAAATGCAAGCAGTAGATAGTGTGCTTGCTTCCCCACTTCAGGTGGATAGTTCATTTGCTCTGTGCTGAAGTCACAGCACAAACAAGACAGGGGAAGCTTCCTGGGACCTGCTGTTCTTAGTAAAGCAGTGGTCACGAGAAACTAGGCACCCCCGACTGGTGGTTGTGTCTCGCGTTGGGAACATAGAGGGACTGTATAGGGGACGTGGGGCAGGTTTCTCTGAAGAGGTGGTATCCAAATGCCCTTAGGTGCCTGGAGGCAGCAGCCATTGTAAGTAGCAGAGGGCAAGGCAAGAAAAGCTTGAAGTGGCGACATGGGGAGCATAGGGAAACATGGAGTGACATGATGCGAAGCGGAAAGCAGTGTGAAGGGATTTGGGGAGATGGGGCAGACTGTGGCTGGATGCAGGTAAGCCCAGAGGCTCACTCAGGGAGACAGTAAGGAAGAGGGCCCCCCACGTGGCCAGGCTGCGGGAGGGCAACGGAGGCCACCCCAACTCTAGCGAGGCCCCCTTTCCTCCCCCAGATGAGGCATTCGAGGCCCTGCGCATCGAGCCCTTCTCCAGCCCACCCGAGCTGCCGGACGTGATGAAGCCACAGGACTCAGGAAGCAGCGCCAACGAACAGGCTGTGCAGTGAGCGGCCTCCCCCTAACTGTCCCCCTTCAATAAAAGATTTGGGTGTCCACCTGGTTGCTGCCTCTTTCTGCACACCCTCTCTTGACTCAGGCACCCCCCTCCCTGATGTGTGGCCCATCCTCAGCCTGGGAACAAAAAGGTCTTCCACTTTCCCTGGGCAGCCCCACCCAGCATGCTGGCTTGAGAGTGGGTTCTGTGGGGGACCCAGAGCCTAGGCAGCCTCGCCAGGCTCCCCTAAGACCTGGCCCTTGGGAGCAGGGGACACAGCCAGAAAGCAAAAGCAGTGCCTCTCCTAGCCATCCCACCCCCAATAAAGTTTGTAGACCCAGTTCCTGCATTTCTCATTTTTATTTGACAGAAAAAGTTGCTCTTGCTGTACAGATTTTAAAAAACCAAAATGCCTTTAAGAAATGTGAAGAAAAGTTGGGGGGAGGGGCCACAACCTCACTGGGAGGCCAGGAGGAACCATCACTGGGAGGCCAGGAGGAACCAACCGATTTCAACTCACTTTCCTTCCTTCTGGGTGTAACTCATTTGGGTCTGCAGGTTCCAAACCATCATCCCCCCAGGAACTCGGGGTTAAAGTGGGAGGAAGTACCTCTGAAGTCCTTTCTGAGTCAAGACCTGGGAGTCCCAAACCGTATCCTCCCCTCCCGCAACTCCCATTCTCATTCCCAACCCACCCCAAACCCCCCAAAACATGTGAACCAGGAAAAACTCACAGAGATTAACATTTCACAGAACAAAGAAAAAAAGAGGGAGGGAAATAAGGGAGCCCTCCCTCATGGGATGCTGCCAGGGTTGGGGGGAGGGCAGGTAAGTACCCCTTCCCCCAGCTCCGTTGGGAAAAAAGAAGGGCATGCCCCATGGCTCCAGAACTTGGGGCAGGATGGAATCCCCCTGAAAGGAGTCACGGAGACCTGAAACGGAAGGAAGAGAGTCCTCAATGCAGAGGCCCGGGGCAGCGCCCTGCCGTGCCCCAAGCAGCAGGGAGCCCAGCCTCGGAGGAGTGACAGAGTGAAGAGAACTCACCTGGAGGAGCGGTGCCGCACTGGGCGGGGGCTGGGTGTCTCCTTCCTGCGCTTGTGGCCCGGGGAGCGGCTGTCCCCACGCTGGCTTCTCCGGGAACCCCGCTCGCTGCTGCTGCAATGAAGAAGCTGTCATGAGACCACACAGCACATCACAAGCACCTGGTACCTTGGAGCCTTCATTCTGCAGAAAGCAGCAGCTAGACCGGGCTATTGGCAGGAGAGCACAGTGGCAACTGTACCTCTGCTGGTCCCGCGGCGAGGGCTGGGGTGAGGGGCGGCGGCGCTCAGCAGGCGAGTAGCTGAGGGACCGGGAATCCCGGAGGGAGTCTATTGGCTTCCGGGGGCTGCGGGACCTGGGGGTCAGAGCAGGTCTCCATAGTGCCACACTCTTCCAAACCCAGCAGCCAACTCAGGACCACCCCCACCCCACCCAGGTCCTGACCGCCAAACCTCATACCACACAGGGCCAACCTCAGACCCACCTTCATCCGCTCACTCACCCATCCGCCCGCACACCATCCACCGAGTACCCCAACAGCGGGGCACGGGGTGCAGCGGGGGACGGAAAGATAAAGACAGTCCCTGCCCTTGGAGGGGCTCAGTCTGATGGTGAAGGGAGGCCAAGGGAGGCTCGCTGGGCCCCATGTGTGGGAAGCAGCCCCACAGTTGTACACAGGGTGTACACACGGTCTGGGGACCCAGGGGAGGGAAGACAAGGGCAGGGCAGGGAAGGGGCAGGGCAGTCTTCTCGAAGGTGCTGTTTGAGCGGAGTCTTGCAGAACGAGGAGTTCACCAGGCGGACAAGGGAATTCCAGGCAGGAGGAACAGCATGTCCAAAGGCATGGGGCTCTCCTTAGACTGCAAGGCGCTGCTGAGTGTGGCTGGAGCACAGGGCGTGTGTGGGGGCGGGCAGGAGAGGAGAACACAGGGCAGGCAAGGCCAGCTGGTGAGGAGCCTCACACGCCATTCCCGCAGAGGTGGGGCTCTGTCCTGCAGGCCACAGGGCGTCCCGGAAGGACTTGTGGAGTGAAGGGAGTAACCAGATGTGCGGTTTTAGAAAGATCCCTCTGGCTACGTGTGGAAGAGAATGGCGTGGAGGCAGGGAGACAGGGAAGAGGCTGTGGACAGAGTCGGGAGAAGATGACGGTGGCCAGACCAGAGCCCTGGTAACAGTAACAGGTTGACTTAAAAGCTAGAATCCCTGGGACCTGGGACCAGGCTGTATGTCAGGGGCAGGGAGAGGAAGGAACCTAGGACTCCCCAATTCTGGCTCGCACACCCGCTTGGATGGCGCAGCCCTCCGCCAGAACAGAGCACAAGAGGAGCAGGCAGGGAGAGGAAAGCCCAACTCCTCCTGTACAAGAAGACACACCCCAGGGTTACACCCCACCCTTGTGTCCAGCAAGGCAGCACTCACCTCCGCTCGCCAGGGGGTGGCTTCTTGGGGCTTGCAGGTTTGGGCAAGGCCTGAGGGCCAGGCTTAGCAGGGGAAGGGGAGGAAGAAGTAGAGGAGGAAGAAGAGGATGAGGAGGAGGAGGAGGAGGAGGAAGAGGAGGAGGAGGAAGAGGATGATGATGATGAAGAGGAGGAGGAGGAGCTGGAGCTGGAGCTACTAGAACGCCTCTTCCGCTTGGCTGGGGCTGGCTCTGGAGGACGGCCCTCTCGAACAGCCTCTTTGGGGGCTGGGGCGGGGCTGGGGACCCTGTGGGAGAAGAGGGTGTCACATGGAGACAAGCTGCCCCAGCCCCAACCCTACCTTCCTTGGCCTGGAGGAACGGCAGTGGGGGAGGGGTGCTGAGGAAGGCCCTGGGGCTCTCCGAGCTGAGAGCTGAGCTGGGAGCCTGTGAGCGCGTTCTCTGGAGAGCGGTGGCCCCAGCTGACCCAACCTCTGCTAACACAAGCAACAGGCTGGGGCCCGCAGCAAAAGGGATCAAGGTTAAACCTCAAGAATGTCCCTGATGGAGGAATAAGGCCCCTGGGCTCAGGTGTGGAAGCCGAGCTGGGTGGTCTCCAACCTCGGAGAGGAGAGCCGCAGCTTGGGGAGGCACGGCCACTGTGTGTGCGGGTTGGCTGGGGGAGGGGCCGTCCTGCCTGGAGGCAGGGAGAGGGATAGGATGACCTCTGAAGATCCTTCCAGCCCAGGGAGTTCCTCTTGAGGTCTAACTGCCATCCCTCCTGCTGTAAAATTAAGTCCATTTCCTCTAGTTCTGTCCTCTGTAGAGACGGAAAACTTATCATTATCCTCTAGAGAATTAACCTTCGGAGACTTTTATCTGTCCCATCCCTCCCCCCGTTAACCCCCACCCCAGCATTCTCTTCTACCCCCAACTTAAGGGTCAGGGTCCCCATACCTCCTCTCAAAGAGCAAAGAACCTCTGGATAGGGCTTCTCCCTCCCCACTCCCACCAACCATCCCCGAAACCTTCCCCGTACAAGAGTTCTACAAGTCCCCTCACCTCTTCAGTGCTACCTCAGGTTGAGCAGGAAGGCTAGAGCCCTCCGAGTCACTAGAGCTGGAGCCAGAGGAGGAGGAGGAGGAGGAGGATGACGAGGATGATGACGATGAAGAGCTAGAGGACGACGAGGACGAGGAACTCCGCCGCTCCTTGGCTGGCTGCAGGGCAGCTAATGTGGAAGGCTGCTGGGCCCCCGCACAGGCAGGTGGTTCCCCACCCTCTGGGTGGGACACCCCGGGGACAGGGCCAGAGAGCATGCCACTGTGGTCGCCAGCAGAGGACGTGGCCTTTGCCACCGTCCCGGAGGAAAGGGACTGAGACCCTGCTACAGGGGTGGTCTGGGCAAGCAAAGATCGAGATTGGTCAGAAAAAGCAGATGGTACAGGGGACCTAGGCCGATCCTGAGCTGGAGGAAGAGCAGACTGCGAGGGAGCCTGAACCATTCTAGAAGCAGGAGAGGGAGCCCGCTCAGAGGTCACTCTAGACTGGCTTGGGGCAGACGGCGGGGTTCTGGAGCCTGGGCCCCCTGGTGGGGTTCTGGACCTGGCTCGGTCAAGAAGTGGTGGTGAGGTTCTCCCACTAACACGCTCATAGGCAGAGAGGGGCACCCTGGGGCTGGTGAGGTTTGCACCAGACAAGGCTGGAGCCATTCTAGCACTAGTGAGGTTTGCAGGGGCCAAAGTTGGAGGGGTTCTTGAGCTGGCAATATTCACAGGTGCTGTGGCATGTGCAGACCTAGGTCCCACCAGGTTTGCAGGGGCTGGAGCCTGGGGTGCTCTGGAGCTGGACGGATAGTTTGCAGCAGTCGGGGCTGTGCCAGAACCCGTGAGACTCAGAGCTGCCAAAGCAGCTGGGGTTCTGGCTCCCGCTAGGTTCACAGCTGGGGCTGTGGGAGCACGAGGGTCAGCGAGGTTCACGGCCGAAGGTGCCACCGCTGTTCTGGGGCTGGCCAAGTTCATGGCTGCTGCTGCAGCTGGTGTTCTGGAGTCAGCCAGGTTGACTGCTGAGGGGAGGGCAGGTGTCCTGGCACTGGCCAGGTTCATGGCTGCTGCAGAGGCTGCAGGGATCCTGCTGGCAAGACTGGCCGCAGGGGCCGTTCGGAGACTCATGAGAGGCACTGGAGCTGGAACCTGGGACATTCTCGCAGCAAGGCCAGCCGCAGACATGGACGGAGGAGGCCGAGCAGTGCCAAGGCTGATGGCCGTCAGGGCAAGTGCAATTCTCGACTGAGCGTGGTTTTCAGGTACAGATGCTCTTGGGTGATCAGGAATTCGGGGACCTGGACCGTCCATCATGGAACCGCCAGCTTGCTGCAGGACAGACATGGGTGTTCTGGAGCTGCCGAGAGGCTCAAGCACTCCAGGTGACCTACAGCGGTCAAGAGGAGTTGGTGACATGCTAGGACGGCTGAAGCAGCCCATTCTGGAGCTATTGAGAGCTACAGGAGGTGTCCGAGAACCAGAATGGTTTCTTGTTGCTGGAGGAGTAGCAGAACGAGATCGATCGGAACTGCTTCCAGAGGCAGAACGCCTACGGATGGCTGGAGGCGATCTTGTTAAGGACCGTTTGCCCCGAGTTGTTCGTGGAGTACGGGATCGGGAACGGCGGCGAATAGCAAGTGGTGAGCGACTTCGAGAGCGCTTGCGTGGCAGCAGTGGGGTTCGAGACCTGGAGCGGCGCCGAATAGCTGGAGGAGTTCGGGACCTAGATCGGCGGCGTGTCACTGGAGAGGTTCGCGAGCGAGACCTTCTTCGAGTTACTGGAGAAGTGCGAGATCGTGATCTCCTTCGGGTGACTGGGGATGTTCTGGACCTCGATCTTCTGCGGGTGATAGGGGAGGTTCGGCTTCGAGATCGCCTCCTGGTTACCGGTGGAGTCCTAGATCTGGACCTTCTTCGAGTCACTGGTGGAGTTCTAGAACGGGAACGCCGGCGGGTTGGTGTCCTAGACCTTGAACGTCGGCGGGTTACTGGTGGTGTTCTGGACCTAGATCGCCTTCGACTCACGGGTGAAGCTCTTGATCGGGATCTTCGTCTAGTCACTGATGTCCTAGACCTGGATCGTCTCCGACTGACTGGTGAGGTCCGAGACCTGGACCTCCGTCGGCTAACCAGCGGTGTTCTGGACCTGGATCGCCGGTGAGTGGCTGGAGAAGCCCGAGACCTGGAACGTTTCCATGGGGCTGGTGATGCGCGTGAGCGGGAACGCTTCCGACTGGTTGGGGGTGTCCGAGAGCGACCTCTGCGGCGTCGAGAGGAGGTTCTGGAACTCTCCTGCCGAGCAGGAGATCGTGAATGGTAACCAGAGCCTCCCCTCCGACGGCGAGTAACCCGAGACCTCGACCGGCTCCGCTGTCTTCTCCGAGAGGTTGACTGAGAAGATCCAGACCTATCCCGACGTCGGGTGGTCCTGGTTTTCTCCCTCCTTGAGCGGGAACGGGACCTCTGGAGCCCACGAGGCTTTGGTGAAGGAGAACGGCCTCTCCTTGAAGCTGTCTTAGTGCGTGGAGAAGACGCTGAACGCCGCCGGCGTGAGGATCTCGACTTTTCAGCAGGCTCTGGGGAAGATACGGAGGGACTTCTTCGGCGTCTTGGTGGAGTTCTAGAGCGGGTTTCTGGTGAGGATGATGCAGAACGGCTCCTTCGGGAGAGCCGGGCCTTCCTAGTCAGCTCAGGAGATGACCGGGAGCCGCGACGGCGCAGTGGAGTACGAGACTTAGTCTTGGGCTCTGGTGATGACCGAGAGCTTCTTCTAGCAGTTCTGGATTTGGGAGGGTGTTCCGGAGAAGACTCAGAACTGCTGCTTCCTTCAGGAGAAGGGCCTCTGCCTTTGCTTGATGAACCTGATCTGCTTCGTCTTGGAAGGACTCGTGGGGCAGGAGCCTTGGGTTCAGGAGAGGAATCAGAACCACTCTGTGCCCTGGGTGCTGCTCTTGGCTTCTCTTTAACCTCAGGGGATGAGCCAGACCTACTACACCGGGGAGAAGGCCGGGATTTGCTGTCTACCTCTGGAGAGGATCCAGAGTGACTCCTCTGCCTAAGTGGCAGTCGTGTCTTAGCTTTAGAATCTGGAGAAGAGTCTGACTCGCTTCTCTCCTGAGGGGATGCACTGGGTTTCCCATCGAGTTCCTGAGAAGATCCAGATCGACGTCTCTGCCCAAGAGGTGTCCTAGCCACAGTCTTCTGTTCAACTGATGACTCTGATCCACTTCTCTCTCTCTGTGGGGTAAGACACTTATTGTTGAGCTCCGGGGAAGATGGAGAACGACTCCTTGGCCTAGGGGTCTGAGGCAAAGCTTTTGGTTCTGGAGAGGAATCACATTCACTTCTCCCCCTGGATGGTGTTCTAGGTATATCTTTCATTCCGGGAGACGACCCAGATAGGCTGTGCCTGGAGGGAGTCCCAGATCCATCTCTAAGTCCTGGGGAAGACCCAGACCTGCTTCTCCTTGAGGGGGTTCTAGGTAAGCCATCTTTTAGTTCAGGAGAAGACGCAGAACTACTTCTTTCCCTTGAAGGTGTTCTGGGTATAGCATCAAGTACTGGTGAAGACACACTCTGGTTTGAAGACATTCCTGCTTTTTCCACCACATCTGGGGACAACTCAGAGCTGCTGTGTCTGGAGGACCTTGTTGATTGTTCTTTCACATCTAGAGATGGATCTGTCTCTAGCTGATTAGGAAAAGGTCCATTCAAATCTTTACCCTCAGGAGAAAATCCAGTATTCATTTCTGCAACAGGGCCTCCTGAGTTTTTAAATTCTATAGGTGAGCCAAAGCTATTCTCCCTGGGAGGAGAGTTTGACAGTTCTTTATGTTCTGGAGAAAAGTGTGGCCCGCTCCAAGCTGAGGCCATTGCAGGGACTTCTTCCGAAGAAGCCTGCAACTGGCTTTGGTCATGAGTCAAAGGTACAGCAGGCCTTTCTATTTCTGGAGATGATTCAACATTACTTCCAGCTGTTTCTTTAAGTTCTGGAGACAAACGCGGCAGGACTTGGTTTGAGGATTCTTCAGATTTCTCTACTAGCTCCATTAATTCTTCATCTTGGCTTGGTTTAGCTAATGCAGAACTTTGGTCTTTTGTATCTGGAGATGACCCAACACCACCTCTTTCCCTTGATGGAGTTCTAGGGGTATCTCTGAGTACTGGTGAGGACTCAGGCCTGTTCTGCACTGGAGGAGGACTCAATTTGTCTCTTGGTCTTGGAGGTGATGCACTAACATCCTCCTGCAGGAGTAAGCCAGTTTTTTCTTTTGACTCAGAAGGCTCTAATCTGCTCTGCCCCAGAACAGATTTAGAGTCTATGGCAGAATATGAAAAAGAGTCTGACTGGGACCTGCTTTGTTCTGGAGATATTCCGGATTTCAGCCTAGGACTTGCTGACAATTCACCTCTTATTGGAGATCTGGGTGCTAGCTCAACAACTGGAGATGAGGACCTAGAGCAGCTGCCCTTAGGAGGTGTTTGAGATTTGCTCTGCAGATATGGAGATTCAGAATGACTTGGTCTCATTTCTGGGCTTGAAGTACCAGATCTGGAGTCTGGTGAAGCTGGAGATTGTCCTTTCTGTTGCAGAAATGAGGGTGGCGTGCTAGACTTGACTCCTGGACAAAGGGAGAAGGATCCAGAGCAACTTTGTGCTAGTGAATCTTTAGACTTCTCTTGGGAACATGGGGACTTTGATCCAAGATTATGCCCTGGTGGAGTTTGGGGCTTTGCTTTGGGGCACGGCGAAGTAGACACTGAGTGACTTTGTCTTGGTGGTGTTCCAGGTTTCACTTTGGTATCTGGAGAGGAAGATCTAGAATGGCTGTGTCTTTGCAACAATCCAGATTCTGTCTTAGAGCATGGAGACACTGATCTGCTTTGCCTTGGAGATGTTTTAGATGTCATCCTACTAGGACTCGGAGAAGAGAACCCAGAATGGCTTTGGACTGGTGATGTTACTGCCTTCTCTTTGGGTTGCGGAGATGACGACCCAGATCGGCTCCGTCTTGGAGGTGTGCCAGATTTCACTCTAGAAGGAGAAGACCCAGAGCAGCTGTGTCTCGAAGGGGTCCTAGACTTCACCTCAGGGTCAGGTGATGATTCAGAACGGCTCCGTCTCTGTGGTGTTGCAGACTCTTCATTTACTTGGGGACTTGTTACGGACCCTTGCCTTGGTGGCGTTCCAGACTTCATTTTAGGTTGAGGAGATGAACTGGAATGACTTTGCCTTGATGGTGTTTTAGATTTCTGATCACCAGGCAGAGAAGAACCAGAGAGACTTCGTCTTAATGGTGTTCTAGATTTAGCTTTGCGTTGGGATGATCCTGAGCGACTGCGCCTTGGTGGTGTCTGAGACTTTTGTTTAGGGCATGGAGAGGACTCTGAAAGGCTTCGCCTCACAGATAAGCGGGATTTTGCTTTGGACCTTGGTGAAGAGAGAGACCTGCTCCGCCTAGAAGAAAGCCGCGATTTCTTCATTTCTGGACTTGAGTTGGATCTGCTCCTTCTCTGTGACGTGCGGGATTTGTTCTTCCGCTCTGATGATGAGCCAGACCTGCCCCTTCTTTGTGGTGTTCTAGAGTGAGATCTTCCCCGTCTAACTAGGCTTCTACTACGGGATCTTCCCCGTCTTGCTGGTGTCCTAGACTGAGATCTCCCTCTCCTGTTTGGGGTTCTAGAGCGTGACCGGCCACTTCGTCTAGCTGGAGTTCTAGAGCGTGACCGGCCACTTCGTCTAGCTGGTGTTCTAGAGCGTGAGCGCCCACGCCTGGCTGGGGTTCTGGAACGTGACCTGCCACTTCTCCTGGCTGGTGATCTACTACGAGACCTCCGTCGTACAGGTGATCGGGTCCTTGATCTGCGCCTAGCAGGTGTTCTAGACCGAGACCTGCCTCTCCGGGTGGGTGTTCTAGATCGTGACCTCCGCCTAGCGGGTGTTCTAGATCGTGACCTCCGCCTGGTGGGTGTTCTAGACCGAGACCTGCCTCTCCGGGCAGGTGTTCTAGAACGAGATCTGCCCCTAGTTGCAGGGGATCTAGAGTGTGACCTGCCTCGTCTTGCTGATCTAGACCTGCCTCTTCTCTGTGTATTTCTGCTCCTGGACCAGCCTGGTCGCTGAGGAGACCTAGAGCGGCCACGTCGCTGGGGGCTTCTGGATCGTCCCCACCTCTGTGTAGAACGTGACCTACGCCACTGAGGTGACCGGGACCGAGAATGACCTCTCTTGGTAGGGGTTCGAGACCGCGACCGCCCCCTCTTAGTGGTGGTAGGACTACGGGACCTCCCCACCCTACGGGAAGGAGTATGAGAATGTGACTTAGCCCGTTTTGCTCGGCCATGCGAGCGACTCTTAGATGCAGGAGAAGAACTCTCTCGGCGGGACCCAGGAGCTGGTGCCGGTTTAGGACTTTCGGGGGAAGAGCTGGCATGCCGAGAAACTTTGGTAGGTTGAGGGGATGGTGGGCAGCTCTCTGAAGATGATTGGGGAGGTTTCTCAGGAGATTTAGGTGGTGAATGACCCTGGGCTGGAGAAGCCTCAGAAGGGGGGTTCACTGGCTCCTGACTTAAGGGAGTTGTTGCAAGGTGTTGTGGGGAGCCGCCATGTTGCTCAGCAAGGAGCAGAGTGGGAGCCGGTGGTTCTGGCCCTGTGTTGCTCCTTTCCGGAGAGGGACTAGGTCGAACTGCAGATTTCTAAGAGTGGAAAAGAGAGTAGGAGTAGGGATAATGTAAATACAAAAACTTCCTATCATCTGTAAGGTACCAAAACCCCTTCCAATGAAACACCTTTTCCTCACCACAAGCAGTCACATTCATTCCATAATCACATAATATAAAATACAGTTAAAAACATATGAAAACAGAGTCTAAAATAATCTCAGGAGTCTTCCAATCTAGGAAAAAAACAATGCAATCTAATGTACTATTAGTTCACAACAACCACTATAACATGCTTAATGCAGAAAAGAGTACTTTTTTTTTTTTAGAAAAGAGTATTTTTAAATGTAAAGATAAATCAATTTCCCAAAGTAATTTGACTTCACCCTTAAAAAATAACTATATTAAAAGGGAAAAAATGGTTTAAGAGCATGGCATGTGAATAACAAAAACTAGGATAAAAATATAGGAAAACACAGAAAAAGAAAACCTTAAAACATAAGCCAAGAGAAATAGGAGGTAAATTATGTTTCTGAGGTGATCCAACTTGCAGTTTGGAAAAGTAACTCTGGAGAACATGAAAAGTAACAGGAGAGCTACAACTTTAGCAAAGAGCAATTAAAAATATACTGTGATAACTGAAATAAGAAAACATGATTAGGGTTTGAATTAGAATAGCAAGTCTAAAAGAAAAGATCTTTCCAAAAGTAGTTTTCAGACTGCAAGCAACTCAGTGGATTGCAAAGTTTTAGTAAGTCACAACCAGTATTTAATAGAATAAATACTAGAAACACTGAACAGTAGAAGTCTAATAAGTCTAAAGAAATTTTTTGTTCCAAGCTTTATCTTACATTTATAAACAGAACATTAAGATAAAACTTATTTATTAATTCCTAATGAAGTTTGAAAGTCACAATTCTAAATGACTTGCAGATGCAAGAGAACTTTATGAGTACCAAGAGACAAATCAGAAAACAAAACTAGACCTTTCCCCTTAACTTTGAACAGCTATCCTGAATCCACAGCGGTGCAACCTCAAAAACATTCATTAACTCAGGAACATACCTCCTTCTTGTCTTTGTCTTCACAGGGACTGCTTGGCTGCTTTGTGGAAGGCTCTGGACTACTAGGCTGCACTACGTTGGTAGTACTTGGTTCCCTGGGAGGTACATCTCCCTCCCCACGACGCCCCAAAGCAGGCGAAGGACTTCGTCCAATCAAGGCAGTTGTATGGGTTTTAGCTGCAGCACTTCGAGACCTGAGGGACGTAATGGAGGATGGGAAGAGAGAAAGAAAATCAGTTCAGGAGAGAACAGAAAACCCCCTCCCTAGCTCCCATCTACCTTTCCTGACTATAACCCTCCTCCAAAAAGCCTTCTCTCACTCACAAGATTCAAACTATTCATACTGAAATTCAGGTCCAGTTCATTTTGCTCCTTCTCAACATCAATCCCCAAAAATGTTCTCCCTCTACCCCTTCATATTTACCTCCCCCAAACCTCCCAGAACCCTCCACCCAGTCCATTCCCTACCCGCTTCATTCACAACTCACCTCTGAGCCCACCTCCTTCAGGAAGCCTTCCCCGATTAAGGAAGCCAGGGTAAGGATTCCTTCCTCCCCCAGACACCACGAACAAACCACCACCCCCCCTATTCTGGCAGTCCATATATATCAGAACAAAACAAAAAATAATAAAATAAATAAAATAAACAAAAATAAAAAACAAAAAAAAGAGAAGGGGAAATGTATATGTCTGTCCATCCTGTTGCTTTAGCCTGTCAGCTCCTAGAGGGCAGGGACCGTGTCTTCCGAATGGTCTGTGCAGCGCCTAGCACACCGTGGGCGCTCAATAAATATTAAATTGATTAACCCACAAGTCCCTCTCCCTCCCTTCCTCCTGGACCACCCCTTACCGACTGCGGGAAGTATCTGAAGAAGAAGCAGAATCAGCCGATGTTGAACGGTGGGCCCGTCGGCTCTTGGGGGCTGGAGTTGTACTTCGAGATCTGAAGGAAGACCAGTATCACAGCTCAGGGCACTGTCACACATCTATAAGGTTCCCCTTATCCATCCCTCCACCTTCTGCTGGACTGCCCTATTCCCAGGTGGCACTCATCTACCCGCTAAGCAAATTTCCCTCTAATTTACTCACCGTTTCCGTTTCTTGTCCTTAGATTTACGTTTGCTCTTTGGAGTAGGAGACCTGGGAAATAAGGCAAGATTATTTAAAATAAAAATCATTTTTAAAGGGAAAAACACCAAAAGTAGAATGGGAAGAATTGTTATTCAAGAGAATCAACAGCAGGAAATCAAGGAACTGAGCTTTACTCTAAGGAGAAAAAAAAAAAAGCAAACAAAGCCATCGTATAGCAATGGCTCACCACTCCATGCGCCACTATGCTCCCTATGCCACAAAGAGCTCTTACCTATGCTTCCTTTTCTTGGATTCAGATTCTGACCTGTGGATAAAAAATAAATAAATAAAACATAAACCATTATCTATGCCTGAACTCACCAAGCTTCTCCCATCACTCCATGTACTCCCACCTCATACCTGTGCTTCTTCTTCTTAGAACTCTTCTTCCTCTCTCGTCGAGGAGAGCTGCTCTCTGACCTGCTAAACATGGGTTCAGAAACAGTCATTCAGCTTGCCTCCTTCCCTGGCCCACCCTACTTATCATCCATCCTCAAAAGGCTGCAGAGAACAACTCCAAACAGTACCTATGTGCCAGATCTATACCCAGAACTTATTTACTCTCTAAGCAGCATAGGTACCTATAGCAACAAACCTCAAAAGAGAACACAGTACCGAAATTCTGATCAGTTCTGCAGAGCTACACAATCAACCCCTCCCCACTGAAGCAGCACACATATTTTTTCTCTCAGCTAAGACCTGAATGGTAACTCCTTATCCCTGACTTTCCTGACAACTCCCTCCTGCTTCCTAGAAATAAAATTTCTCTATTTCCAAAGAGAAAAAGCCTGACAGGTGCGGTCCTCTGGCTACTAAAATAACTTTCCAACTAACTTACCGTCCTCTATCTTTCTTCTTTTTCTTCTTCTTTTGCTTTGGCGTTGGTGAGCGAGAACTGCTAGACTCCCGGACAAGGCTGAGTAAAGATGAAAAGAACCAAAGATGGGTGCTGAGATGAATTTTCTGAGACATTTCAACTTCAGAACAAAATCTGAAGAATTTGAGAAGAAATAATCCACACACACAAAATGGCGCAAAGCGCTTAGAATTAGGAAGAGAAACTGACACTGGTCTCGTGTACCTATAAGGTTTGGGAGGCTCAGGAGCTGGTTGTTTAGCTTCTCGAGCACGACGCTGGGGATCAAAAGAGCTGCCATCCACATAGGAATCACTGATGCCAAAGGCAGCTCGGAGTCGTTCATTCTTCTTCTCATTCAATTCTGCCAACTGGTGAGTCTCAGTTACCCTAGAGGAGAAAAGGTCAAAGGTCTAAAGGAGATAGACAACAATATGCAGAGTCATATTCACACAATCGCAGGCATGGACCAAACAGCCAGGAGAAAAGGCAGATGAGAGCAGGGAGAAAGTCCACAGTAAGGAGAGAGAACAACAAAAGCAGGAGAGTCCAGAGAAAATAGAGAGGGAAACACTCACGCTGGCCTCTGCCCTGGGTTCTCCTCCTTCCCCCCAGGGTTCACATCCTTCTCCAACAACATGAGTCGAAAGGTCGCCACTTTTTCCTGAATTTGCTGTTCCTCGTACCTGAAGAACAAAAGCCTTCAGGGTTAGACCCTGACTAGACACTCTCCCCAGACCCAGGTTCACAATTCCCTCGTTCCCAGCAGGATCCCTTCCCTTTTCATGCACACATAAAATTTTTCACTCACTGTCACCCAAAGGGCCCTCCTATTAAATTCTGCCCTTTTCCTGTAATCTTTCTTCCCTCCACTGACTACACCCTCTAGAACAGTGGATTTTAAACATGCTACACTCCAGGGCCAAAAGAGGAAAGTTAAGCAGGCAGAGTTCCAAGTGTTCCTCCCCAACTTCAATCAACATAAACAGGTCTTTCATTTCATGGGATTCCAAAGTAACATGCATTGTTTAAAAAAAAAAAAAACACAAACAAAAAACAAAACAGGGGGGACGCCACTGCTGAAGTTTGAAAACCACTGCTCTAAAAGGTTTTCTGCCTGAATGAATGTGCTCTATTTTCACAAATCTCACTTCCCTACCCAACTCATGATCCCCTTTGTCCAGGTATTATTCCAATTTCCTATTTTCCTTCCTTTGCTACTCTCCAAGGCCTCAACCCTTAAATCCATTCACCTTCGTTTTCTCTACCAATGACAACACGTTATCAGCTTACCAAGCTCTTGTGTCTTGCCAGGTCTGCTCCCCCACCTCTCCCTTAAAGCATGTATTTCTCAATGGCCCCCCCTTTCCCCATGTGCCTTCATCTAAATAATTCAGACTCCCTTTTCTGTTCCAGACACAGGTTCCACTCTGAACTACCCCTCAACTCCTTTCAATTTCCTAGCTTCTTTACCGCCTCCCCTCCTACAACTCACTCCTCTCCAGGCCTCTTTCAACTCGCCCTAAGCTCCCTACAGCCCACCTAACGCCCCCAGCTCTGCACTCACTCAGTGCTTGGCTCTCCCCCAGACCTCCCTCACCCCTGCTCTTCCATCATCTCCTCCAGCTCGAGGCATCGCAGCTCCACGCGCCGCTTGCGCTCGTGGTCCAGGATGTCAGGATTAGGCCGCTTCACCAGGGCAGCCTCCAGGCGCCGCAGTTCCTCCTCTCCCTTGTAGTCAGGCCGCTCACCCCGGCGGCCCCGCACCAGGGACAGGTTGCGCTGGACGTATCCGTTGGTGCCGCTGCCCCGGGGCGTCGGCAGCCCGATCCCGTTGTACATGGCCCCGTGCCCGGGGGGGCACCACCGCTCCTGAAGGGGAGCGGGGAGACACGGGTCAGGCCCCTGGCCCCAAACTAGCCACTTACCACCACCCAGATCCCTGCTCTTCTTCAACCCTACTTCAACAGGTCTCTCCACGCTAAACCTCCTTTGGCTGCATAATTCTCCTGGTCTCCTAAACAAACCCTTCCTTCATCCTTCCCTCACTTTCTTTCTACCAAATCAAGACCAGCTTTTACAGTCTTTACCCTCAGTGTGCAAGAGCCACTTCTGTTTGTACCTAGCTTTTCCTTACCCACCCTAAACAAAGATCCCATTTCTCTCAAATTTCTCTACACTATCCCTTTATTCTCCTTTGAACCCAATATACACAAGTGCTATCTTTACCAACTACTCCGATTCCTAACCCTCGGCAACTGACTGAGGCCTCCAAAGAGGGCACAACAAACACGAACAAAAAATAAAAACAGGGAGAGAGAGAGATCTGTGGCACACAAGGGCCTGCAGTCAAGTCTAGAGTCTTCCAAGAACTGACCTAAGCATTTCAGGCTAGCTACCCTAAAGGTAGCCAGAAATTATGAATACAAATTGACTCAAGAACCCCTAGATATCCAAAAGGAGGCCTAAAAGGCCAGCACACACTGCAGAAACACATGAAGCCTGGACACGTAATCCTCATATACTTCATCTCTCAGGTACGTGGCATAACCAATCAACTATCCTGACTGATAAATTATTTCTTTGATTTCCTTCCCAACAGGATTTCTCACATGGTTTTGTGGCTCACCCAAGACTTCCTAGCTCCTGTTAAAAGATTATGTTTTCAACATTCTATATATATATCAAACCAGCCTCCTCTAGTCCAACTGTTCCCCATACCGTCTCTACATTCCTTCCCCTAGACTTAATCACAAAAACCCCTTTCTCCCTCACCTTCATTAATGTCAAACTGTTGACTTTAACAATCCCATTACCTTACTTCCTAGTTTTTCTCATCCAGCCCCATGTGACTCTAAAGAAACCCTCAAATGCTAGTTTTTTCCTGATTAGATTTGACTGCATAAGCTCTATTCCTTTCTCCTGTTATATGTACTCTTTTTTCCTCCAACTCCTCCTATCCAAGATAGTTTCACAAGGGAAATAAATGTGAGAGTGAAAAGGAAAGAACCCAAGGAACAAAGTGGAAGAGATTAGTGAAGGCAGAAGGAAAAAACAGAACTGGATAAAAAGGAAAGTTTCATTTAAAATATTCTGGAAGAAACATACAAACACCTGGGAAAATGTACTAACCTCCCCCTTCACAGGTAGAAGTTGAATGAAAGGAAGACAATTCAACTCTAGAAGAGTTTGGTACCCCTTGCCCCCCAACTCTAAGGCTGGGTCCCTACCCAATCCCAGTTGCATATTCTAGAGATCTGAAAACAAAACAAAAAAAATAACCACATTGGGGTAAACGATGATGCTAAATCTAGGAAAGGCAAGCGGAACTGCGTGAAGAAATGAAAAATTTCTTTATACTGTAAGAAATCTTCCAACCTTCACTTTTATTTTCTCAAAATTTCTCCTTACTCTTAAGCTAGATCTTCTCTGGGTCTCTACATCCTACCTAATTTCTGCTTCGCTTGCAGAAAAAAGCTTCTGACCTGCAATTAAGTCTTCAGTGTAACCATTCACCCACACTTCCATACCACCTCACACAATAATCCTCCCACTCCCTGGACAAGGATAACCAGCAGCTGCTAAGCAAAGGGTATTCAATCACAACAGACTACTTTTAGAGAATGAGCCAAGAAACAAAACAAAAAAACAGAAATACCATGGCATCCAAGACAATGCTCAAAAAGGATAGATGGACAGGAGTGTATCAATAAAACGTATACACAAATCACCAAAACCTAAATAGAGATACTTAAACTGGGGTCCACGGACTATGGGCATGCAAAAGTCACCCAACCTAAAGGCCGATAGTAAAAACAAGCTGCAAAAGAAAAAGCAGTTTTTTCTGTTGGAGAATTATCACATGTCAAACAAGACAAAAAGAGTCTTCAAATTCAGTATTGTAACAGCCGAGGAAAAAAACGCACCAAAAAGGGAGCAGAGGGTGCAGGAAAATGAAACTAAGTAATACGTAAGCACTTCAAGTTCAACACCGGGGCACCATAGTAGCTGACGAGGGACTACGGAACCCAAAAAGCTGAAGTATCAACTCACTAAAATAGGCCCAGACTCAACACACTCAAAGGAAAAGCAACACAACTTTTAAAAATTTTGACCCAAGAGATATCTTACATAAACGTTTGCGTGAAAACCAAGGTCTTTAAGAGTTTTGAGTCAAATTATAAAACCCTGCGCTTTCTTCTTAAGAAAGGGCTGGCAGCCTCCTCCCCAGCTTCAGCACAACTTTTGAAGATCATGAAAAGGTGCAAGAAAAGAAAAGAGCACGTGGTCTGCCCTTAACATACCTAGACTGAATACTTAATTAAAAAAAAAAAACGCTTTGAACGTTTCGCTTCTTAATGCTTCATGGCAGACAGTAACGAATCCAAACTGCCTAAATCTAAGAAGCATCTAGTTCAAGATCTTCTTTACACAGGCTGAGCCGCCAAGACCTATTTTCGGCCTTGAGGGATGGGGGAGGGGGCTGCGCGGCGCCCGGTAGTCTGGGAGGCTCAGGGCCAGGCCCCAAGCCCCGGGGAGGGACGGATGGGCCGGACGCCGGCGAGGCGCGGGGCAAAGGAGCCGACAGCCAGCCCCCGCCGGCGCAGCCCCCTCCCCGCAAACAAGATGTCGGCAAGGACAGCTGCAACAGGGCCTCGTCGCCGCACGAGTCTGGGAGACGAGAAGCCCGAGTCGCGCGCTACCCACACCTCGCCGAGAACGCGCGCGAGCTCAAGTGCACTCGGCGGCGCGCGCCGTTGCCATGGGGGAGGGGGAATAAAAGCCCGCGCGCGACAAGAACCGCGGGAGAGGGGGAGGGGAGGCAGGCGAGCAGGGACGTCCGCGCGAGCTAAGGGCGGCGAGCGCGCGTGCGCGCGGCGGCCTTGGCGGTTCTCCGCGCGCTTTGGCCTGGCGCCTGGGCCGCCGCCCCTCCCCCACCCGGCTCGCTCGCTCCCTCACCCTCTCACCCGCCGCCGCCTCCGCCCGTCGCCTCCGAGGGGGAGAGGTGCTGCCGCTGATCGAGCTCCTGAGTCCTTCGGGGCCTGGAGCCGCGGCCCTGCCTCGCCGGTCCGCCCGACTCAGCCGACACCGCCGCCTCCTCGCTTCCTCAGCGGCCGCAGCGGACTCCGACTGCGCCACTCGCACCCCTTCTGGGCCGCGTTGCACGTCAGCACGACCAACTAAACGCGTCAGCACGCAGCCGCGCGCGTCGCAAGGCCCGCCGGGAACCGTAGTACGCTCCGCGGCCTTGTGCGCAGGCGCCGAATCAGCGCGGTAAGTGTAGTTTCTTGAGTCCCGAAGGAGATTCAACTCTGTTGTCGATGAACTACGATCCCCATCAGCCAGTTGCGAGGAGGGTCTGAGGAGCGGACCGGAGCAAGCAACGCATTCCAGAGGGTTTCCAACGGGAAGCAGGAGGACATAGGGCCTAGCGACGCTAGCCCTCGATCGCTCCCGCCTTCGACCCAGAGCATCCTGGGAGTTGTAGTTCTAGCGTGGCGTGGAACCCGTAGGTAGCTTCGCTCTCCCCCGCCCCCCGCCACGAGGCCGCCATTTTGTCTCCCCATGTTAGGAGGCAATGGGCCCGAGGCCAACAACACCGCTGCTTCTTAGTGACCGCTCGCCTCCCGGGATGAGCCCGGGGGCCGTGCTGCACCCATCCTTTCGGACCCAGGAGTACCTATCCCCCAGACCCCGGGCGGCGGACACCCCGATAATCCCAGAGCTCAGCTACAGGCCCAGGGCCTGAGCCAAGAGCTGAGCCAGCAGACCGTGGTGTTCGCAGCTCCCATCCGCTGAACCGGGCTGGCTGCCCCTGAGGAATGATTTTTCTTTTTTTTTTTTATGACTACGAGTTAAGGGGGCCAGACAGAGGTGCAATTTTCTCCAGCAGAACATGAGGCGTGTTACATACGTGGCAGGGGAAAAACGTTACAGCCTCCACCTCCCCCCAATTTTGTCAGCCCTCTGCAGAATGTCTTACGTTAATGTTTTTAAGTCCGTTTTGCTTGAGCCTGAGGACGAGCCAGTCTCCCTCAGAGCAGAGTTGGGAGAAGCTGGACTCTTCGAGCAGGCCAGTCGTCCTGGTTATCTCGGGTGGGGGTGGGGGTGGGGTGGGGTAGGGGCAGCAGGTAGCAGCAGCCACTTAATGAACTGTGTGGTCCCTTTGACTATCTGATGCTACTAGGTTTTCTTTGTAATCATGGAAAGATAAACTCACCTCATATGCTGGTCCGGGCCAACCCACCGCTTGGTGTAGGAGCTGTAGCTTTGGCTTAAAGGTGCCGGGACTGATGTTGTAATCTTACTTTCTTGAACTTGTCAAGTGCTTCCCTGAGTTGGACGCACACTTGGAGTGATTTATGGCAAAGTGGAAAAGCCTGTCCTTTCTGGGCTTAAGCTGATATTTCTCAGGTGAGGGTGAAGGATTCTAGTTTCTTAAAACCCGTCACCTTCAGTAAGACTCTTTCCTGTAACCAAATTCTCAGTGATATTCTTCCCATAAGACTCTTTCCTGTAACCAAATTCTCAGTGATATTCTTCCCAAGAGATAGGAGGGTATGACGTGGGACACAATCTTTGAAAAAATGAAAAATCCCGAGGACCCGAGATAAACACTGATTAGAATTAAATGGGTTCAAGGTGACAGACATCAACTTTGACTACAATGTGAGCTTCAGTATACACTCATTTTAACATATCAGTGAGCTAGATGACCCACCGAGAGGTCCCATGACAGTTCCAAGGCCAACCATCAAAGAACAAAAACTGGGCAGTGGTGCTCGCTTCGGCAGCACATATACTAAAATTGGAACGATACAGAGAAGATTAGCATGGCCCCTGCGCAAGGATGACACGCAAATTCGTGAAGCGTTCCACATTTTTTAGGGGAACATATGTATACCCGTGGCAGATTCATGTCAATGTATGGCAAAACAAACACAATAAAGTAAAGAAAATTTTTTAAAATAAATTAAATAAATAAAAGCTAAAAAAAAAAAAAAACTGGGCAGTGGTCCAATTCCTGGAAATCTCTGCCCCTTCCCCAAATTAATTGGAAGAATCCTCCCACTCATTAGCTTATGAAATTACCCTGTCCGTAAAAGCTAACTACACCACCTTTTGAGGCTGCACTCACCCTCTTCGGTGGCCCACACTCTGTGGATTGAGTTTCTCTCTAAATAAATTACCTTCTTACATATCACTATCTCTCACTGAGGTTTTTTTTTTTTTTTTTAGTTTATTGATTTATTTTAATTGGAGGACAATCACTTCACAACAATGCGGTAGCCCCTGCCAGAAGACAGGGATCAGCCACGGGTGCACAGTCACACCCCTGCCCCTTCATCCTGATCTCACTGAGTTCTGTTTGCCATGAGACATCAAGAACCTGAGCTTCATTGTGTAATCAGTTTCAGTGTGTAATCCTGAAACCAAGTGTGTAACTTCAGTTGGAAAGCTGTGGGTTTGAGTTCCAGCCATATGGGTTAGAGTCCCAAGCAGGGTTTTGGCTGGGTTCAAGTCCCGGCATATGGGTTCAAGCTCCAGTGTGAGGTGAATGGTTTCACCTGTATTTACTGAATATTTTGTGCTAAGTTCTGCATGTGGACCACTGCGTTTAATGCTTGTGAGAACGTCCTATTCTTATGAGAAAAGGATGAATTATGAGAACTATGAATTCATTTACATATCCACTGGCTGTGTGCTCAGTTGTTCAGTTGTGTCTGACTCTTGGCAACCCCATGGACTGTAGTCCACCAGGCTCCTCTGTCCATGGAATTTTCCAGGCAAGAATACTGGAGTAGATTGTCGTTTCCTACTCCTGGGCGATCTCCCCATCCCAGGGATCGAACCCACATCTCCTGCATTAGCACGTGGATTCTTTACCACCGTGCAACCTGGGAAGCCTACATATCCACAGTACAGTTTTCAAAATAGAAAAAGTAACATTGAAATAATCCACAAACTTTATATAGAGGTGTTATCAATTGTTCTTATAATATCCTTGATAGCAAAAGAAAATTCAAAATCATAAATATTGTGTTCTTAGACATCTTAATCCAGAAGAGTTGCTGATTCTTTGTAATTCATGGCATTACCATTTTAGAAGAGTACAAGCCATTTATTTTGTAGAAGTTCCCTCAGTGTGGGTATGTCTGATGTTTCATCATATTTTTTAAATGCAGATTACACTTTTTGGCGGGAAGACCAGGAAAGTGATGCATGTTCTCAGTGTATAGTAGGAAGAGATACATTCTCCCCAATAGTTCCATTACTGCGGACACTGACTTTGATCTGATTCAGATCATTTGGTTAAGAAGGCTTCAACCAATTTTCTCATGAAATTTCTAGTTTGTGAAGGTGAAAAGTGTGAAAGTGTTTGTTGCTCAGTGATGTCCAACTTTTTTCAACCCCATGGACTATGTAGCCCATCACACTCCTCTGTCCATGAAATTATCCAGGCAAGAATACTGGAATAGATAGCCATTCCTTTCTCCAGGGGATCTTCCTAACCCAGGGGTCAAACCTGGGTCTCCTGCATCAGCAGCAGATTCTTTACCATCTGAGCCACCAGGGAAGCCCTACTCTTTTATGTATGAGCACTTAAATGGTTTCCAGTGTTTTGTGATCACAAACCGTGCTACAATGAGTAACCAGGTACATACATATTTTCATATTTGTTGGGGTGTATATCTTCAAGATAGGCTTCCCAGGTGGGTCAGTGGTAAAGAATCTGCCTTGTAATGCAGGAGACCGGAGTTCGATTCCTAGATCTGGAAGATCCCCTGGAGGAGGAAATGGCAATACCTCCAGTGTTCTTGCCTGGAAATCTGATGGACAGAGGAGCCTATTGGGCTACAGGCTATGGGGTTGCAACAACAATATCTTCAAGGTAAATTCCTAGAAGTCTGATTGTTAGGGCAAAAGGTAAAGACAAACGTAGTTTTGATAGTAAGGACTGATCCCTCTCTGTAAGGGTTATACCAGTTTGCATTCCACTAGCAGAATATGAGAGGGCCTATTTTCCACTGCTTCACCAACAGACTACCTTGTGGTGCTTAAAGGCTAACCTCATAGGTCAGGAATGTTACTACCGTGTAGTTGTTTTGTGTGTGGTAAATGCACATGAATGTAAATTTTACCATTTAAACTAATTTCTGAATGTACAGTTCCGTGGTATTAAATACATTGAGTGTTGTGTGACCATCACCACCATCCATTTCCAGAACTTTTTCATCGTTCAAACTGAAACTCTGTAGTCATTAAACAATAACTACTTCCTACCCCCCAGCCCTTGGTAAACTCTATTCTATTTTCTCTCTATGAATTTGCCTATTCTGACTGAAACTGTCCACCCTGGCCAGGCACCACAGTTACCATTGGCATGAGTTATATTCTACAACAGGAGATCCTAATAAGGAACATGAAACTAATAAGCCACCACCAAACAAAAGAACTAGCGAAAGGTCAAAAGGAGACAGGAGACACCAGTCCCTGTGTCCTCTCAGAATGCTTCTTCCTGGAATCCACCTTGGCTGAGCGACACGCTCACCACTAAGAAGCACCCTGATTTTAGAAGCTTTGGCCAGAAACCAACCCCATCACCATAAACCCTGAGACTGCAAACCTTGAGACCCCTGAGTTTTCTTACTCTGCGGCTCTCTTACTCTGCGGCTCTCAGGCACCGCTCCTCAGTAAAGTCTCTTTCTTTGTCAGAATGTGTGTCTCCTCAGACAATTCATTTCTGAGTGTTAGACAAGAGCCCACTGTCAGGTCCTTGAAGAGGACCCATTCCTACATCAGTTCTAGGTTCCTCTTTGCTCTGTCAGGCCCCCTCAGGAGGGCTGTTCTCTTGCTCTCTGTGCACGCCCTCTCCTGCTAGCTCCTGCTTCACTTGCTTCTTAAGCACAAGACTGACCTTCTTATGTACCCGCCCCAGGCCCCAGCTAGTGACTGTTCTTGTTAACGGGCGCTAAGGAGTGCCTGAGAGCCAAGGCTGCCACTTTGTCCTGCCCGCTGCCAACCTCACATGGTGAGTTTGTTGCTCCAGGACCATGCTCAGACATTAAGTGAAAGTTGCTCACTTATCTCCAATTCTTAGCAGCCCCATGGACTGTATAGCCTGCCAGGCTCCTCATCCATGGAATTTTCCAAGAAAGAATACTGAAGTGGGTAGCCATTTCCTTCTCAAAGGGATCTTCCCAACCCAGGAATCGAATCCAGGTCTCCTGTGTTAAGATTCTTTACTGTCTGAGCCAGCAGGGAAGGCCTGCTCAGATGTGTTAAGATCCCCCCGTTCATGAAACCACTGATGTCTCTGTTGCTGATCCAGGCTGTTTCTGCATTCTTAAAGCTGGGGAAATATATTAGACCCGCTGTGTGCACCCCAGCACTCACAGGGTGGAGTCTATCTGTCCTTTCGAAGCCTGCTTATTGTACTTAGCATAATGTTTCTAAGGTTTATGTTGTAGCACGCATCAGCATTTCATTCTTTTTTATGGCAGTATCCCCCGAATGTATATATAGCACACTTTGTTTACCCATGCATTCACTGACAGACTTTGGAGTTGTTTCCACATTGTGGCTATTGTGAATAGTGCTGCTGTGAACATTAGTATGCGGGTTACCGTGGGGACAAATGTTTTCATTTCTGGACAGTCTCCCCTCCAGGCTCCCAGCCTCTGGGCTTCCCCTCCAATCTTCATGAAACCTCCTAAAAGATTTTTTTTTCTTTTAAAATCATATGTATTTATTTATTTTTGGCCATGTTGGGTCTTCGTTGCTGCTCAGGTTTTTTCTAGTTGGAGTGAGTGGGGGCTACTCACTAGTTGCGGTGCTCTGGCTTCTCATTGCAGCGGCTTCTCTTGTTGCGGCTCCTGGGCTCCAGAGCACAGGCTCAGCAGTTTTGCCACTTGGGCTCAGTCACTTCACGGCTTGTGGGATCTTCCCAGATCAGGGATCAAACCCAGGTCTCCTGCAACGGTAGGCAAATTCTTTACCCCAAGCCACCAAGGAAGTCCCCAAAAAGATTTCTTAATTTTTCTTTGAAACGTAATTTGTGTCCTACAGTATGGTATGTTGATTAGTGGCCACCCCCCCAAACTTCGTGTTCATCTGGAACCTCAGAATGTGACTTTGTTTAGAGCAAGAGGCTTGGCAGAGGTAACCAGTGAAGGATCTCCATACGAAATCACCATGAGTTGAGGAGACAGATGCACAGGAGAGAAGGCCTTGCCACCAGATGCTGGGAGAGGCTGGGAGACTCCCCGCCAGGACCTGTGGAAGGGTGAGAGACGGCAGTGCCTTCTGGCCTCCAGATTGCAGGAGACAAATTCCTGTTGTTTTGAGCCATGCTGTTTGTGGCAATTTGTTACGGCATCCCTGGGAAACTCATACAGGTAAGCCACAGACAAGGATGCTATGCTCCCCACCCCTTTCTTCTCCGGGTGAATGCTCTCTGCAACTTGGGGGTTTCTAGAGCTTTTGTAGAGCACTACCTTTATTTCTTAGCAGTTGAGACTTCATGAAAATTCAGATGAATTATGACACTTTTTTAATCTTAAAAAATACCGAGTGGGGGGGAATTCTAAATACTGAAACTAAAAGACCAACCAATCAAAATCCCATCACTTAAAAATTACAAATGTATTTCTTAAAAATATAAACATAATTTCATAAAAATATAAACATATAAATATTTTATAGTTTATGGAAGACCAACCAATCAAAATCCTACCACTTAAAAATTATAAGCATATTTCATAAAAATTAAGTATATTTTATAAAATATAAATGATTTTATGAAAATATAAACATGTTTTATAAAATGTAAATGTATTTTATAAAAATGAAAACATTCTTTATAAAAATGTAAACGTATTTTACAAAAATATAAAGTGGCACTCCCTTAGCTGGTATCCCACACTGCAGAGCCCTCAGAGCATTGGTGGGAGCCACTCCCTGGAGAGGCCACAGAGCATGATGCCAGCTGAAGGTCAGAAGAAGACATCTGTGCATGCATAGTATTGGCACAAATTCGTGATATGAAAAAAAATGGGAAAAATCTAAATGCCTGCCTATAGGATATTACTTAAAGTAACAGTGAAAAAAACCTTGCATTAAAAGAGCAACTCTGTTCTGGTTGTCAAGACACACACATCAGGCAGGCTGTATTCTCTGCCAACACATGGAAGTAGATGATACAGGGTGGGTGGTGGATTGTAAGATGAGTGGTATTTTGTATGTGTCAGAAACTCCAGGCCTCCCCCTGTAGGACCTGTCCCCAGGAAGCCTCAGGCTTCCTCCTGCTAGCTGGCCCTCCCCAGGACACAGCCCTCCCCAAATCACTGCCCTCCCAAGCCCAAGTGTCACCTCTTCCAGGAAGTCTCCCAGGACTGAAGGCTCCCAGCTGGGACCTCCTAGAGTAAATGTCTGCTGCCAAAACTATTGGCTACAGGGATTCTGATCAGTAGGAGCTGGAGGCTACTGAGTGGGCGGGGACTGGACTGAGCGGCTGGACTTGCAGCTGTGTTTATGCAGGAGCTCAGCCTCCTCTCCAGAGGGCTCCAAGTTATGGGGTCTTTGGCTCCATTTTCTGCAGCCTGTGTCCTACCGCCTCTCCGTGCCTCCTTTACCAGCTACATGGGAAGCCTGCCCAGGTGCTGGGTGCTCCCTCTCCACGCTCATCTGCACCCATGGAGCCCTGAGTCATCTCACAACTGGTACCTTTAAAAGCTTTTGTTGCAGAGCAGGCAAAAGAGAACAATGGAAGAAACCATTGCTTCCCAGTGGCGGTAGTGGTAAAGAACCTGCCTGCCAATACAGGAGATGTAAGAGATGCAGGTTTGATCTCTGGGTTGAGAAAATCCTCTGGAGCGGGCCATGGCAATCCACTCCAGTGTTCTTGCCTGGCGAATCTCATGGACAGAGGAGCCTGGCCGGCTACGGCCCATAGGGGTCGCAGAGAGTCAGACATGTGATCTCAGAAGCATGGTTTCCGGGAAGGTACTGCTTTTCTAAGAAGCCGTGGTGATGAGGTGTGGTGCGGTGCACAGGAGGGAGGAGAAAGGAAATAGCAGTCCCAAGCCCAATTACTGATCTGGTCTAGTTAGTGCTGAGAGTCAGAGAGGAGAGAGCTCAGTTACCTTCAAAAGGTGAGGGGGTGCCAGGCTGGGGACCAGAGGGATGTGGGGTGCCTTTGAACAGGCTGGGGGTGGGACAGTTGGGCAGGAAGTTGGGGAGGAGGGGAGGGAGGGGACCTAGATGCTCCTTTCTCCACACCCAGCAATCCCTGGGGTGGCCCAGCCTGCACCCCACTGTCACCTTCCAGCGGACCCCTCTCCCCACCCGAGGTCAGCTCCAGGCAAGTGGAACCTGTCTCTTGTCTGGGCGACCTCTCCAGAAGGGTTGGGGAGGGGCTTCAGCCTCTTCAGGGGGAGAACCTCGGGACCTTGGGGGAGTCGGAGTGTGTGGGAAGGAAGGTGACTACAGGTGTCCCCCCACAGGGGTGAACTCTGATACCTTGAGAAGATGACAGACGTGAAAAGCGGGATAATCTTCTTCATGGTGAGAGACAAGTCCCTCTCTCGAAACCAGCTGGACCTGACCAGGCCCAGCCAACAGCTACCGGCACAAGGGCAGGACCCTGGTTGTTTCCAGAACAGATGACATCTCCAGGGACCTGGGGGTGCAGGTGGGGGGACCGCCTCCCTTGAACTGCAACCCCAGCACATCCCCAGCTCCAGACCAGGAGGTTCAGGGGACCTGAGGGACCCCTCGGCCTCCACCCCCTGCTGGGAGCCCGGGTCTGGCTGGAGCCATGCTTGAGCAGCCAGCGTGCTCCCCTCGCCCCAGACCCTAGAGCCCATACCTGGCTCACCCGGAAAGGCTCCCCACAGGCAGTCCTGTCCCAGATGCCTCCCCCCACCCTGTGGCCACTTGTTTCCTCCCACCAGTCCAGGAGGCAGAGGGTGCCATCTCCATGAGGGCAAAGTCGCTGTCCTGAAATTACCAGATTATTACTGCAGAGGGAGGGGCAAGGCCCGCATCTGCCTTAAGAGTTTATTCTTTCTGCTCAGCTGGGGGTGGGGGGCAAGGATGGGGCCATCTTGTTGAGTGTCCCTGTCTTTTCTCTGGTTCCTGCACCTCCTCCCGTCAGTATGGGACCCCGAGCCCCACAATCCCCTCACTGTCTCCATCCTGTGGGGTCACCCTGGTGTCACCCAGGTCACCTGACCTCACTCCCCCCCCCATAGGCAAAGGGTTCTCTGTCTGTGGGTTTCATGGCCTTAGGGTCTGCCGTGTGGCCCACTGCGCTCGTAGTGGTCGCTGGGATGGCCTTTTACGCTTGGAAGAGGAGCACTGAAAAACCATGCCCCACGAGGTCCTAGGCTGACCACAGGTAGGGACCGGGGAGTGTGTGAATAAGAGGGAGGCCTGGGTGTGGTGTGGGGGAAGCACAGGCGCTGGTGGGGAGGAGATGGTGGGACTCTCTCCATTGGCCTGGAAGCCTAGTGGCCCCACCCAACTGGCCACGTGTGTCCTCCTGTGGTCAGTTCTGGGCCCTGCCTGACCCCACCCGCTTCTCTTGCAGGTAAAAATGAACAAGAACCCTAAAATGTATTGAAAGGACTGCTCTCCCAGCCCCCTGCAGACTGGAGAATTCACCTTCCTAGGGGAATTCTTTGAAGCGACATTTTTGGGGTTTGAACAAAATCAACTTGTGGGCAAAAAAAATAAATTCATTGTATGTGCCTGACTCTGTTACAGAACTGGTCTCTGAATGCCAGGCCTTGGAGGCCCAGCTCTAACCCGAGTGGCCCTGAACCGTCCCCACCCCAACCGGGCTCCTGGCCCTTCTCCAGGGCTGCCTGGCGCTGGCCACGTCTCAGCCCATGGGGGGCCCTTTGGGGCCTGACAAGGGAAAAGCACCCTGCTTTTCCTCTCCTGCACTCACACACCAACACTTCTCACACCAGATGTGTAGGATTTATCACCCCTGCCAGTTTTCCAATTTCCTGTGGACGACTGAGATTTTTATGACAACTATGCTTTGATTTATTTTACTGATGTATAGTTGATTTGCAATGCTATTTAATTTCTGCTGTTGTACAGCAAAGTGATTCAGTTATGCACACACATATATATATACTCTTTTTCGTATTCTTTCCTGTTACAATTTATTACCAGATATTGAGTATAGTTCCCTGTGCTATACAGCAGGACCTTGTTGTTTTCCAACTCATATATAATAATTTGCATCTGCTAATCCCAAACTCCCACATTTATTATTTTTTCATTTTCTTTTTATCTGCCATGCCATGTGGCAGCATGCAGGATCCTAGTTCCCTGAACAGAGATCAATCAAACCTGTGCCCCCTGAAGTGGAATCATGAACTCCTAAACACCACAGGGAACTCTCTGTTGTTGTTTTTTAACTGAGAAATAATTCACATGCCATAACATTCACCATTTTTTATTTAAACAATTAAAAAAAATTTTGGCCCCACAGCTTGCAGGATCTCAGTTCCCCTACTAGGTAGGATGGAATTCCCCTCCCACCACCACACCCCTGCAGGGCTGTGAAAGCCCTGAATCCTAACCACTAGACCAACAGGGAATTCCCAATATTCACCATTTAGAGTGTACAGCTTTGTGACTTTTATTAATAGTATATTTACAACCATCACCGTTATCTAATCCCTGAATGCCGTCATAACCCCCAAAGAAACCCAGTCCCCTTTCAGCGGTCACTCCTCATTTCCTCCCCAAAACGCTCAGCCCCCAGCCATTATGTGTTTACTTTCTGTTTCTATGGATTTGCCTTTTTTCTGCATTTCACATAAATGGAACACGCAGTATTTGTCATTTACTGTCTGGCTTCTTTCACCCAGCAGTGAGGTCTCCCAGGCACCTCCACGGTGTACAGGTATCTATATTTGGTCCCTTATTATGGTGGCTCAGACGGTAAAGAATCTGTGCAAAATGCAGGAGACCAGGGTTCCATCCCGGGGTCGGGAAGATCCCCTGAAGACGGAAATGGCAACCCACTCTAGTATTGTTGCCTGGAGAATTCCATAGAGAGTGGAGCCCGGCAGGCTACAAGTCCATAGGGTCACAAAGAGTCGGACACAACTGAAGCGACTTAACACAGACACAGCACAGCACATGGCTGAGTAATGCTGCACTGAGGGATCAGTTCAGTCACTCAGTCATGTCCAACTCTTTGCGACCCCATGAACCGCAGCATGCCAGACCTCCCTGTCCATCACCAACTCCCAGAGTCTACCCAAACCCATGTCCATCGAGTCGGTGATGCCATCCAGCCATCTCATCCTCTGTCGTCCCCTTCTCCTCCTGCCTCCAATCCTTCCCAGCATTAGGATCTTTTCAAATGAGGTGGCCAAAGTATTGGAGCTTCAGCTTCAACATCAGTCCTTCCGATGAACATCCAGGACTAATCTCCTTTAGGATGGACTGGTTGGATCTTCTTGCAGACCAAGGGACTCTCAAGAGTCTTCTCCAATACCACAGTTCAAAAGCATCAAATCTTTGGCACTCAGCTTTCACAACTCTCCAACTGTCCAACTCTCACATCCATACATGACTACTGGAAAAACCATAGCCTTGACTAGATGGACCTTTGTTGGTAAAGTAATGTCTGCTTTTCAATATGCTGTCTAGGTTGGTCATAACTTCCCTTCCAAAGAGTAAGCGTCTCTTAATTTCATGACTTGCAATCACCATCTGCAGTGATTTTGGAGCCCGAAAAAATAAAGTCTGACACTGTTTCCATTGTTTTCCCATCTATTTGCCATGAAGTGATGGGACCAGATGCCATGATCTTAGTTTTCTGAACGTTGAGCTTTAAGCCAACTTTTTCACTCTCCTCTTTCACTTTCATCAAGAGGCTCTTCAGTTCTTCTTCACTTTCTGCCATAAGGGTGGTGTCATCTGCATATCTGAGGTTATTGATATTTCTCCCGACAATCTTGATTCCAGCTTGTGCTTCTTCCAGCCCAGCATTTCTCATAATGTAATCTGCATATAAGTTAAATAAGCAGGGTGACAATATACAGCCTTAACGTACTTCTTTTCCTATTTGGAACCAGTCTGTTGTTCCATGTCCAGTTCTAACTGTTGCTTCCTGACCTGCATACAGGTTTCTCAAGAGAGAGGTTAGATGGTCTGGTATTCCCATCTCTTTCAGAATTTTCCACAGTTTATTGTGATCCACACATTCAAAGGCTTTGGCATAGTCAATAAAGCAGAAATGGATGTTTTTCTGGAACTCTCTTGCTTTTTTGATGATCCAGCGGATGTTGGCAATTTGATCTCTGGTTCCTCTGCCTTTTCTAAAACCAGCCTGAACATCTGGAAGTTCATGGTTCACTTATCGCTGAAGCCTGGCTTGGAGAATTTTGAGCATTACTTTACTAGGGTGTGAGATGAGTGCAATTGTGCAGTAGTTCGAGCATTCTTTGGCATTGCCTTTCTTTGGGATAGGAATGAAAATTGACCTTTCCCAGTCCTGTCGCCATTGCAGAGTTTTCCAAATCTGCTGGCATATTGAGTGCAGCACTTTCACAGCATCATCTTTCAGGATTTGAAATAGCTCAACTGGAATTCCATCACCTCCACTAGCTTTGTTCGTAGTGATGCTTTCTAAAGCCCACTTGACTTCACATTCCAGGATGTCTGGCTCTAGGTGAGTGATCACACCATCGTGATTATCTGGGTCATGAAGATCTCTTTTGTACAGTTCTTCTGTATATTCTTGCCATCTCTTCTTAATATCTTCTGTTTGGTCCATACCATTTCTGTCCTTTAAAGAGCCTATCTTTTCATGAAATGTTCCCTTGGTATCTCTAATTTTCTTGAAGAGATCTCTAGTCTTTCCCATTCTGTTGTTTTCCTCTATTTCTTTGCATTGATCACTGAGGAAGGTTTTCTTATCTCTCCTTGCTATTCTTTGGAACTCTGCATTCAGATGGAATATCTTCCCTTTTCTCCTTTGCATGTCGCTTCTCCTCTTTTCACAGCTATTTGTAAGGCCTCCTCAGACAGCCATTTTGCTTTTTTGCATTACTTTTCCATGGGGATGGTCTTAATCCCTGTCTCCTGTACAATGTCACGAACCTCTGTCCATAGTTCATCAGGCATTCTGTCTATCAGATCTAGTCCCTTAAATCTATTTCTCACTTTCACTGTATAATCATAAGGGATTTGATTTAGGTCATACCTGAATGGTCTAGTGGTTTTCCCTACTTTCTTCAATTTCAGTATGAATTTGGCAATAAGGAGTTCATGATCTGAGCCACAGTCAGCTCCTGGTCTTGTTTTTGCTGACTGTATAGAGCTTCTCCATCTTTGGCTGCATAGAATATAATCAATCTGATTTCGGTGTTGACCATCTGGAGATGTCCATGTGTAGAGTCTTCTCTTGTGTTGTTGGAAGAGGGTATCGGCTATGACCAGTGCATTCTCTTGGCAAAACTCCATTAGCCTTTGCCCTGCTTCATTCTGTACTCCAAGGCCAAATTTGCCTGATACTCCAGGTGTTTCCTGACTTCCTACTTTTCCACTCTGGTCCCCTATAATGAAAAGGACATCTTTTTGGGGTGTTAGTTCTAAAAGGTCTTGTAGGTCTTCATAGAACTGTTTAACTTCAGCTTCTTCAGCGTTACTGGTTGGGGCATAGACTTGGATTACCGTGATATTGAATGGTTTGCCTTGGAAACGAACAGAGATGATTCTGTCATTTTTGAGACTGCATCTGAGTACTGCATTTTGGACTCTTTTGTTGACCATGATGGCAACACTGTTTCTTTTAAGGGGTTCCTGCCCACAGCAGTAGATATAGTGGTCATCTGAGTTAAACTCACCCATCCCAGTGCTGGCCTTGAGGGACAGCCAACATTTATTTACCCACGTATCAGTGGATGGACATATGAGTCATGTCATATTTGTTTCCCTGTTATAAATGATTCAAAAAGCCTGAAGCTAAACCTGGGTGGCCTCAGGATAGGCCAAAGAATGAAACTGGCCATGCAACAACTGTGTCAGAGGATAAACAGGAAGTCTTCTAGTGATTCAGTAATGGGGTGGGGGGAACAGGGGACCAGAGAAACAGAACACCCCTCTGTGCGCACGACCTGTGTGCTTGTCCCAGGTCAGCATGGAGAGCAGACCCACGTTTCCCACCCAGGGACACCCTGCAGCTGATGCTCCTGGTGGCAGCAAAGGGGCGCGTGGGGATGCTGTCTGAGCCAGCCGACCTCGGAGGCCCATCCAGGTCCTTTGAGGCCTGGGCACCAGCTCTAACTTGTCTTCTGCAGCGGTTGAGGGAGGGTGGTGATTCGGCCAGGAAGGATCTCTCACTGACGACCTGGCAGGTGGCTGGCTATCTGAAGAATACAGGCGGTCTCCTTCACTCAAAACTCCTCCGACGTAAAGCTCAATGCTAATTGCAAGCCCCTTCCTTGTCTGTCTCCTTCCTCTTTCTTTCCTCTCTCCCTTCTTTCTTTCTTCCTTTCACAATACTTACTTTTTACAAAAGCAATGTCCTTGAAGTACAGTTGACACAGAATAAAATTTTCCCTTTGGAAATGTACACTAGTCATTATTAGACACGTGTTTGTTGAATAAATAAATCCCAGGGGACTTCCCTGGTGGTCCAGTGGTTAAGATTCCCCACTTCCACTGCAGGGAGCATGGACTTGATCTCTGGTCAGGGAATTAAGATCCCACATGCCAAAAAGGACTACTTGATGAGGGCAATGAGAAATTCAATTTTCAATTGATTGAAATTATAGACATGTCCCTAAGCATTATCAGTGTTTTGAAACAATTTGGCAATATATTTTAAAAATAAATAAATTCCAAAACATGAGAGAATCGAGCAGAAAGGGAGAAATTATCAAACCATAAGAAACAAGTCAAAGCAAATGCTATGAATTGAATTGTGTCCCCACTCCCCACACGAAGAAGTTCAAGTCCTAATCCCCAGTGCTTGTGAATGTGACCTTGTTTAGAAATGAGGACTTTGCCATTATGTCCTTAAGATGATCATGTTAAGATGAAGTTGCTAGGGTGGACCCAATTCAAATGACAAGTGTCTTTATGAAAAGGGGAAATATGGACACAGAAATGCACACAGGAGGATGCTCTGTGAAGGTGAAAGCAGAGCTCGAGGTGATGCATCTAGAAGCTAAGGAGGGAGGCCTGGAACAGACCTCCCAGCCCTGAGACAGTTGGATGGCATCACCTACTCAAAGGACACAAGTTTGAGCAAACTCCCAGAGACAGTGAAGGACAGGAGAGACTGGCATGCTGCAGTCCATGGGGTCACAAACAGTTGGACACAACTGAGCGACTGAACAACTCAGCCCTCAGAAGGAACCCATCCTGTCCACACCTTGACCTCAAATTTCTGTCTTCCAGAACTATCAGATGAGAAGTTTCTATTGTTTCAGCCACTCCATCTGTGAAACTTTGTTCAGTACCACTGACACACTAATACTAATACGAGAAGAACTTGCTTAGGATTATTTTATTTATTTTTAAAAATTTTATTTATTGATCTATTTTTGGTTGTGCTGGGTCTTCATTGTTGCAACCAGGCTTTCTCTAGTTGTGATGAGAGAGGGCCACTCTTCACTGCAGTGTGAGGGCTTCTCATTGTGGTAGCTTCTCTTGTTGTGGAGCACAGGTTCTAGACACATGGGCTTCAGTAGTTGCAGCATGTAGGCGCTAGGGTGCTCGGGCTTCAGTGGTTGTGGTACGCGGACTTTAGTTGCACAGGGCATGTGGAATCTTCCTTGACTAGGGATCAAACCCATGTCCCCTGCACTGGCAGGCGGTTCTTATCAACTGTACCACTGGGGAAGGCCAAGATGATTTTTTAAAAAACAAAAAACTCAAATTGGAAAAGACCATTAGATTTAGCTGAATATGGAATTCCCTGGTGGTGCAGTGGTTAGGACTCTGCTTGCACTGTCGAGGGCCCTGGTTTGATTCCTGGTTGGGGACCAAGATCTCACAAGTGGGGCGGCGTGGCCAATAAATAAAAAAATATTCAGATGTGTAGATACATACACCAATTTTTCCAACCACCTCTCCCACCAGATGCAAATGATAATGTTTCCATGAAATGTGGAGTGCTAGGATTAACTGAATTCAGTAAGATTTCTTAAATCAGTAAGGAAAAGATGAACAAGTTCATAGAAAAATGAATAGCACAGCAGGTCTCAAAGTGTATTCTGGTGGACTCTAGGGGTTCCCAAAGCCCTTTCAGGAGGCCCATGAATATTTCATAATATTAATAATACTGAGGCAAATTGTGGCCTTTTTCACTGTGACGACTTTGCACCAATGATGCAAAAGCAATCATTGGTTCTTAGTGTGAGTCAAGGCAGTGACATCAAACAGAATTTGTTGCCAATAATAAAATTCTAAGGCTTTTGGCAAAAAGTACAATTTTGGAGATTGTACCTGCCACCTTTAGCTTCACAACTTCCCAGTATTTTTTTTTTTTTTAAATATTTATTTGATTGTTCCAAGTCTTAGTTGCTGCATGTGGGATCTAGTTCCCTGACCAGGGATCGAACTCAGGGCCTCTGCATTGGGAGTGCAGAGTCTTAGCCACTGCACCACCAGGGATGTCCCCCACAACTTCCCAGTATTGCCAGAGAGTTGCAATACTCATGAATGCTATACATTTTTTTCATATTGTATAATAAGATGTGTCAACGGTTGCAAGATCTAGTCAGTGAGCCAATATGTTTGGAAAGACCAACATGTGATTTACAAAATCACATGTGAATAAAAGATCCTTTCAAAGTGCAAGATAGATCAGTGGGTTTTCATGTAATAGAACGCAAAAAGCACACTGATATCATCTGAGATTTCATGTTGCAGCTAACCTTCAAGAAACTACCACATTCTGAGTGTTGGTGTAATATCAAAGAATAGCCATACTTATCTGAAAAGGCTCTAAAAAGACTGCTTCCTTTTCCAATTTTTTTTAATCTGAGGCTAAATTTTCTTCATGTACTTCAATCAAATCAATGTATTCTTATAGAGTGAAGGCAGATACAGATATGAGAAGCCATCTGTCTTTTCTCAAATGTGATATTAAACAGATTGTTTTTTGGGCCATGCCATGAATCATGTGGGGTCTTATTTCCCCAACCAAGGGTAGAACTGATGCCCCCTTCAGTGGGAGTCTTGAGTCCCACTGGACTGCCAGGGAAGTTCCCAAATAGATTTTTTTTTTAATGTTGCACACTGCCATTCTTCTCACTCATTTTTGGTTTGCAGAAACAGTCAGTGAATTTATCATTGCTATTTTATATTTTCAGATTAACTTTGATGTTGGAAATATTGATAGATGAAACCTACAAAAACAAAAGATCTTTGAGCTGCTCAATAATTTAGAGTGTAATCACCCTTTAAAAGGATTCTGAGACCAAATTTCTGAGAACCACAGGACTAAGAAATATAAATGTTGGAACCCATGACCCACAGAATGCTACTCCGTGAATACTCACAATGACTCCTTGAGATGGGTTATTATACCCATTTACTATGAGAAAACTGAGTCACAGACAGGGGAAGCAATTGCTTGTCACACAGCTAGCTAACGCCAGAGCTGGGATTTGAATTCAGGCATCTGACTCCAAGCTTGTGCATTTCCTTAGGGACAATCTGGCAATAAATTCTCAAAGCCCTTAAAGATATATATTTGCCTTCTTCAACTCTTTCATTTTGAAATTTTATGAAAGGGGATAATCAGAGATAATCAAATTTGGATACAAAGATATTTATAACGTAGTCAGTGGATTATTAATAGAAAATGGAAAAGAAACTTACTAAGGCCTTTGAATGAATCTAGAAAATACCCAGGAAATGACGTGACCCCTGGAGAAAGGATCGGAGGGTGTTGGAAGTCCGACTGCTGAACCTGAACCAAGGGTGGGGATGAGGAATCTGCAGATGGGATGGGGAGAGCTGGGAGCCTTTGGGAGGCAGACACAGGTTCTGCTGATGTTTGGACTTGAGGAGGACACAGGAGAATGTGGGTGAGCTGAAGGACACAGGAAGGAGAAGATGCAGAGAACATGGGAAATGCCTGACGTCCCCGGCAGGCGGGCCCCAAGGGACCTGGACCTGCCCTGCCCAGGGAGCCCAGGAGCAGCCTTACAGGAAGAGGGGAGAGGCCGAGGGGAGGAGTATCAGGGGAGTGGCATTTTCTAGAGGAGCAGTGTCTTCATTCTGTCCACGTGAAGACACGCAGCCAGAAGACTGGAGACTCCAGCCGGGCTTCGCCCAGGGGTGGGGGCGGCAAGTGGAGGACTGAGAAGGGTCGAGGCGAGCAGAGGGACCAGGTTCGGTGCGGGAGGGGGACGGGGGCGTCCTTGCACTTGGGGCGGATGAGAGGCAGGGCCGGCCTCAGCTCGGAGGATGCTGGACCACTGGGATCGCCACCCGCCAAGTGTCCGGGAGAGCACTCCCAGGCCCCGCAGCTCCCCGCACCAGAGCAATCCCCGGCCTATCGCACAGGGTGGTCAGAGAATAAGTGGGCAGTGACTGTGCGCTATGAGTGGGGGCTGGACCGATGGGCGATAGAAGGACCGATAGATGAGTACTGGACCTGTGGTCGTTTGGGGGTACCAGTAGCGAGGAAGAGACCAATGGCGAGGGTTGGACCGAGGGTCCAAGAAGGATCAATGTCAAAGATGCTGTGCCCTCAGGAATGCTGGGGGCAGAGAGGAATCAGTGGCTTTGATGAGCATAAAGGAAGTTCTCTGTTCGCTCAGAAGAACGACTAGGACGATCAGGGACCTTAAACAAGTGCTCAGGCTTCCTCCGCGTCCAGCCGAGGTCAAACACTGGGGAAGGTCGGATGGTCTCAGTTAAACCCACCCTCCAGTCCTGGGAGAGCCCCGCCCAAGGTTCGTAGCCGGGCCGGCCCCTGGACGCCCAGCCCCTCCCAGTACCCGCATGGCCCCGCCCCCTGCGAGCCTGGCCCCGCCCAAGCACGCCGATTGGTCAAGCCGCCAGCTCGGCCCCGCTCAGGGAAGACCCGGAGAAACCACTTTAGCCCAAGGAACCGGCTCCTCACAAGCCCTGCTGCGCATGCTCGTTCCTTGACCCCAGCCTGAGGTGACTGCCCGAACCTAGGCGGGGGCCCCCAGACACCGAGGCCGAGGGACCTGCCGCTGCTCGGCCTCCGGAGAGAGAGGGCCCCTCTGCCGTCGCCGCCTGGCCGGTGCCCGGTGAGGACGGGCCCCAGAGGATCGGGGAGGGTCTCAGGTCCCTGCCGGGCTCTCCTGGGGGTCCCCAAGGGCTACTGATGCTGGGGGGCGGGGCGCTCCCCACCTCTGACTCCCGGCGCTCAGGCTACCTCCTTGTCCTTCATCCGCGATTCAAGCTCCTTTCTCCTCGCTCCTCCTTGCCCCCAATCCGACCCCAGGATTGAGCCCTCACACCCCCAAATCAGGGAGCCCCACTCTGGGTTGTCTACCCTTGGCCGCGTCCGCCCCACCCAGTACGGCCCCCGCCCTGCACCCAGCCCCCGTCCCGTCCCACCCTTGTGGCTCTAGAGATGCTCATAGGGCGGGCGGTAGGTGGTCTGAGATGTTGGGACAGGGGAGGCACTCAGGGGGCTTGGTCAGGAGGGGCAATCATGATGCGAGAGGAAAGAGGTGGGGAGCGGGGGCCATTTGGGCGCAGCATAGACAGATCTAGAAGCAAAATACAGCGAGTAAGAGGAAGCTAACTTTAAGACTACCTTTGGTGATTCTAAGCCATGGTGATTAGGGGAAAAGAGATGTCAGTACATGAAATCCCCACTTTGGGAAAACCGTTCTCTGGACACTATCAAGTAGCAATTCTTGACCCATTTTGGATCTTACTGCTGCTTTGAAAATCTCCCTATGAGGATGTGTACTTGATGCCTAAGTGAACCCATCACCTCACCAGCAGCCCCATCACAGCCCTCCAAGAAGCACATGGGACAGCGAAAATGGAGTGGCCGAAGAACAGTTCAGCTATGGAGAAGAGATTAGAAACTTCCTAAGCTGAGGACCCATGGCATCAGCCATGTTTCACAAAGTATCAGAATCAAATAGAATACTGGTTAAAAAAAAAAAAGTAGGTTCTCAGGGCCCTCTCCAGACCCACTGAGAAAGAAGTCTGGGTTTGGAGGAGTCCAGGATTGTGCATTTTAAACAAGAATTCTGGAAGATTCTTAGGTATCGTGAAGTTGGGAAACCACTGGTCATAGACTTAATTTCCCTTTTCTTAATATATGAGTTTTATTGAGATAGCTTACAAACCGTGAATTCACTCACAATGTGCAATTCAATGGCTTTTAGTAAATTCACCAAGTTCTGCAGCCATCACCACCACCAGTTTTGGAAATTTTTCATCATCCCAGAAACCCCCATACTAGTATTCACTTTTCTGGCCCCCATCACTCCCACCCCTAACCCTAGAAAACCACAAATTTACCTTCTGTCTCTATGGATTTTTCTACTCTATCAACTTTCTAGAGACTTCAGGTCATTTTATAGAAATAGAATGTATAATTTCCGATCTTTGATGACAGGCTTTTTTTTCACTTAGCTAATCTTTTCAAGGCTTATTCATGTGTGGCATGAATTTTTCAAATTATCAAATAATATTCCACTGTGTGGACACATCACATTCTGTTTATTCATTTACCTGTTGATGGATATTTGGGCTGTTTCACTTTTTGGTGTCTATCAATAATGCTGCTGCAAGCATTCTATGTACAAGTTTTTATGTGGACGTCAGTTTCCATTTCTCTTGGAGAAACAACTAGGAGTGGAATTGCTGGGATATATGGTAATTTTATGTTTAACCTTCTGAGAAATCACCAGATTGTTTTCCAAACTGGCTGCACCCATATACATCTCCACCAGCAGTGTATCAAGGCTCTATTTTCTTCTCAACCTCATCATCACTTGTTATTGTCTGTTTTTTGTTTTATTAGATCCATCCTAATAGTGTGAAATAGCATCTCATGATCCACATTTCCCTCACAACTAATGATGTTGAACATCTTATGTTCTTACTGGCCACTTGTATATTTTCTTTGGAGAAAGGCCTTTTCAGATTCTTTGTCCATTTTTAAATTGAGTTATTTGTCTTTTTATTACTGAGTTTAAGGGTTCTTTATAAATTCCAGGTGCAGGTCCTTTATCAGATATGTTGTTGTTTTAGTCCTTAAGTTGTGTCCGACTCTTTTGCGGCCCCATGGACTATATGCCAGGCTCCTCTGTCTACGGGAAATGCCAGGCAAGAATACTGGAGTGGGTTGCTGTTTCCTTTTCCAGGGGATCTTCCTGACCCAGGGATCAAACCCGGGTCTCCTGCATTGGCAGGTGTGTTCCTCATCACTGAACCACCAGGGAAGCCCTTTATCAGATACATGATCTGCAAAAATGTTCTCCTATCCTATGGATTCCCTTTTAACTCTATTGATTGTGAGTCTCTTTGACTCACAGAAGTTTTAAATCTTGATGATGTCCAGTATACGTGTTTCTTCATTGGTTGTCTGTACTTTTAGTTCTTTGCCTAAATCAACTCTTTTTTAAGAGTTTTATCACTAGCTCTCATGCTTAAGCCTGTGGTCATTTAGAGTTAATTTTTTGGATGTGGTATGAGGAAGGGGTCCAACCACCTGGAGTTTCATCCCTGGACCACAAAGGTTTGGGCTAGGCCAGGGATGTGCCCCAGGGCCAATCAGGGGTCTGTGGGCGGGGCTTCCTGCCATAACCCTTTCCCGCCCAGAGTGGCTTTGCCAGGGGAGGCACTGGCAGTATCTTTTCTGCTGGACCCCATGTCCCCCCAGGCCCCCTGATACCACCATGTTGTCCACTCTGTGGGGCAGGGTGGACAGAGCCAGGAAGGACCACATGGGAGGAGCAGGGGTTGGCTCATCCAGAAGCTGGACCAGACATGGGAGAGGTAATGAAACATCAATCCTAGGGGTGCCAGTGGTCAGGGGACTTGCTACCAGGCAGCACAGACCTGAGGACACACCCTGGAGGTGTCCTCCTTGTCACAGTGGGAGATCTCTGTTCTCATGTCTAACTGTCAGGGGAACTTGTGGGGGGCAAGGCACCCCAACCACACATTGATCTTGCACTTCAGGCTCCTGTCATGGGTGATGGGGTCTTGGAAGACTGAAGTGTGAGGCATGGACCCTTCAAGCCATGTGAGTTTGCTGTTCAGTTGCTCAGTCGTGTCGAACTCTTTGCAACCCCATGGACTGCAAACTGAAAGAAACAGTTCAAAGCCAGGTCAGAGAAGCAGGTCCACAGGGGCAGGTAAGAGTACAGGCTTTGCTGCCCCGTGGGTCCTGGACAGTGTACATGAGACGTCTGCCCAGACGATAGCCTTGTTTCTGGGCTAAACTGAGAAAGACCCTCACCATCTGCTCACTACCCAGTCACCCCCAACAGGACACCCCCACACTGATGCCCCAGGGCCCAGGTCTCCAGGCCAGCCCTGCCCCTGTCAGCCATGCTTTCTGCTTCTGCAGACCAGGAGCCAGGGAGCCCTCAGTGACCACGGCTCCCCTGGACACCTCCACAGCCCTGTCCCCACTCAGCTGGGGCAGCGGCAGCACCAGCTCAGACAGAAGTCGCTGACCTCGTGGGGCCCTGGCATCCCAGAGCCCTGGGTAGCCCGGGCCTCTGGCCTGGGATGGGGACTGGATCTATTTGTGAATCCAGAGTCCCGCCTCCCAGAGCCAGGCTCCCCTCTGGGGTCTACAGAGTGCCCTGGGGGCTCAGCCCCGACTCTTGGTGACACAGAGACAGTGTTGGGGTGAAGGGCAGCAGGCCTTCTGGGAGGGTCAGTGACCTGAACTCACGACCCCCAAGTGCTTTTCCCCCGAGACCCGTTGCTCAGGAAGACCGGCTCCTGTTATCCTGGACCAGGTAGCCCAGGTGCAGTGCTGGGCAGGCCCTGGACCCAGCTCGACCAGACCCCCAGCTCTGCTCCATGGCTGTGCGCCTCCGTGTTCTCATCTGTAACCTGGGTCGACGAGAATGATCAATTTCCACAATGTATGGTGAAGGTTAAATGGGAAAAACCCGTGGAAGCACCCCACCCCTAGCTCAGCACCTGTGGGCCTGGATTCCTAGTACTCACAGCTGTCAGTACCTTGGTCAGCCCAGCAGCCCCTGGAGAGCCCTGTTTCTGGCACATTTTATAGATGGGGAGTGAGGTTTGGCTGGGGGAGGTGACAGACCCATGGCTGCCAAGACAGCAGACACGCCAGCCCAGGTTCTCCAGCTCCATTCAGGTCCTTCCCCAAGGTGGGGGCGGGCATGGGGGGCACAGGGCAGCCCCACCTGCCCTGACCTCCAGCCCAGATTCCTCCTGAACCCTGGCCCAAGGGCCCCTGCACTGATGGGATTTTTTTTTCCCCCATGTGAGATCTTAGTTCCCCAACCAGGGATCGAACTTACGCCCCCTGCATTAGAAGCACAGTCTTAACCACTGCACTGCCAGGGACATCCCCGCTGATGGGATTTTGCCTCCTCCCTTAGGACAGAGCCCCTGGACTGCCAGGTTCCTTGCAGGGAGGTGGAGGACAAATCCTACTGAGACCTGAGCGTGGCCTGGGGGCCCAGCTGTCCATCCCAGAATGCCTCTGCCCGAGCCCAGCGAGCAGGAGGGTGAGAGTGTGAAGCCTGGCCAGGAGCCCTCCCCTGAGCCCCCTGAAACGGGCACAGATGTTGTCCCAGCAGCCCCCAAGAAGCCCAGGAAGTTCTCCAAACTGGTCCTGCTGACGGCTTCCAAGGACAGTGCCAAAGTGGAAGGGGCCAAGCGCAAAGGCGTGCACTGCATCATGTCCCTGGGGGTGCCCGGCCCCGCCACCCTCGCCAAAGCCCTCCTGAAGATCCATCCTGAGGCTCAGCGGGCCATCGAGGCCGCCCCCCAGGAGCCTGAGCAGAAACGCAGCAAGCTGGACGCAGGTGAGGCCTGGGCCCAGCAAGCAGGACAGGAGCAGGGCCTTCTGAGGGCCGAAGTCAGGGAGATCCCAGGCTTGGCATGTGTCTGTCTAAATACATCTCGGTGCGAATCTCTGCATGTCTGTAGGCCTCCATGCACACGTGTGTGTGTGTGTGTGTGTGTGTGTGTGTGTCTAAGGTTCTGTCTCTTTACATGTGCGTTTGCCTAGGAGGGTAACTTTGTGTGGGTCCTTGTGTGTCTGTGTTCCTGGGCCTCTCCATGTCTGCTCTTCTGCATTTACATATTTATGTGTCTCTTTCATGAGATGGAGGCATCCCCAGCCACCAGCCTAGAGTTCTCAGGGAACCTAAGGGGCCCCTCAGGCTCCATCGCCTGCTAGACAGAGCCATCCTTAGGGAGTCAGGGAACCCAGAGCCTGGAGGCACCTCTGCAGGGTACCCAGCTCACTCTTGAGCCCTTCTGCTGGCCTGTTTCATTTCAAGTGCCTCCTTGTGGGGGGAGGCACACCTGCCTCTCCTGGGGGGAGAGGGTTCTTCCTGGTGACCTGTTGGGAGGCAGGGCCCAAAGGAGCCAAGTCACTGCCCTGAGGCCATCAGTCGGTTGCTGCAAAGGATGGGGGGCATCTGGCTCAGAGCCCGTTTCTCCAGCTGGACTGGGTGGGACAGGCCATCCCCAGGGCTCCCTCTGCACCAGCTGAGACCTCTGCTCACTTCTCAGAGCAGCCTGGGCTCTGGAGCCACGTAGGCCTCAACCCATAGGGCGCCTTTGTGAGAATTAGGACAAATCCACCTTCCTCGAATGCAGAGATGGGGCGTGGAATGGGCTACATGCAGGCCCCCAGGCGTCCGTGGTCAGGCGCTCATGGGCACCCCTTGGCCTGCCCCCCACCTTTACCTCCAGGCCTGTCCACAGCGCTTCCCGCCTCCTGCCCCATCCCCTGGCCAGGCAGCAGGGGTAGCAGTGGCTTCCTGGTGCTCAGCCCAGAATTGGCCCCAAGTTTTCTGGAAACAACCTCTGTGTCCCTGGGCCAGTAGCCTTTGCAAATGTGTCTCTGGAGTCAGCAGTTACTTCTCTAAGTCAGCCAACAGCTCCACACGCCCCCTCCGGCAGTCGGGACCCCCAGGTTTGCCCCCAACCCCTCCACCCCCTGTTCCTTTGACAATAGCCTGACCCATCCCCTTCTCTTCCAGACGGAAAAGAAGATGGAAGCTTGGCAGGGCCTCCTGCCCCCAGCCCCTCAGTGGATGGGGAGGAGTCCACCTCGCCGGTAACCCTGACAACCGAGGGTGCGTCCTGCCCGGGTCATTGAACTTGGCTGCGCCTTCTACACGTTCCACTGGGCTTCTCCCGGGGCCCAGCCCCTGACTGGTTTTCACTTTCAGCACTGTAATTTTTTCCCCCTATCAAGCATAATTTACTTTTGTAGCAGAAAAAAAAATTTTTTAAGGGAATAAAAGAAGCTGTACACTAGGTCCCGTCATAGATAGGTTTTTATTTTTATTTTTATTTTTTTAATAGGTTTTTAAAATTCCATGATTCTGGATCCTTTGATCCTAGCTCCAACTGCCACCACCCCGCTCCCCCCTCCCCCTCCCCTGTCCCCCCCCCCCCCCCGTCCCCCCCCCCCCCCACCCCCAACCCCTAGCCTCCCCTCTAGGACTTACCTCGCCCTGCCTGACCTGGACCATCTCTCAGACCCCAGAGGGCCCTGCAGGGGCCTCCATCCCCCAGGGCCTCACACCCCTGGGCCTCCTCAGCCTGGACAACCAGCCTCTGACCCAAAGATGAGGTGGAAACTCGGAGGCCTCCTCTTTCTGCCGCCTTTGGTCTCCAGCCCAGAACCCCTGGGAAGCAGATCCTGCCTGTCCCTGGCTCTCCCTCCAGAGCCAGTCCCCAGGAGGCCTCAGCCTGCTCCTTCCTCCTGGACCCTCAGAAAGGCCACCTCCACCAGGGAGCCCCACAGGACTGACAGCCCTCCTACACAGGGGCCCTAATGTTCATGGCAGCCCCAGGTTCTGCTGAGGAGGAGGTGGGCCTGCAGTCTGAGGGGGCAGCCCAACAGAAGCATATGGTGTCCTGTTGTGTTCCCTCTGGGTGGTGTGGGGGCTGAGGTAGATTCTTGGGAGCCTAAGCGACCCCCCAGGTCCCTGGGGTGCTACCCTGCTGTTTGCTCCCCTTCAACCAGAAGTCGAGGTCCCCTGAGAAAAGGTGTCAGCCTGGAGAAGGAAATGGCAACCCACTCATGTTCTTGCTTGGAGAATTCCATGGACAGAGGAGGCTGGCGGGTGACAGTCCATGGGGTCACACTGAGTCAAACACGACTGAGCGACTAACTAACACCTTCAAGATGGTTTGGCCCACGAGTTCTTCGTCATTTGGAAACTGCCTTTGGGCTAAATGAAATGGATTATTTCTTTTTTTAAGGCAGAGTTTAGAGGACTTCTGTTTTCAAACAACATTTTCCAAATTTAATCTGTATCTGTTGATTCCCTCTTGGGAAAAGTGAGTTACATGGCATCTTCGTTGCCCAACTCTCCATTCTGCTGTTATTTTTACAGCATGGTTGTCTGTAACATTTACATTCTGTACCCATAACTTGGAAAATTCTTTTGTCTGGATTCTATATTTAAATAGATTCCCAACCTCCACCCTGGTTCTCCTTTCCTGAGGTCTGAGTCATCCTCGTGGTGGGCTGGTTCTGAGGTGCTGGGGTGCTGGGTGGGGGACCGTTCAGTGGCGGAGCAGGCCTGGAGAAGAGGAGGTGGGGAGACGAGCTGGCTGGGCTCGACCCCTGCCCCTCATCCTGGTCTCCAGGCAGTCCTGGCCTGGACAGGGTCCCAGCGGGCATCCACTCCCTTGAACTATGCTGTGGCAGCACCCACCCCCTCTGCAACTGCCAGGCAAGGCTGGGGAGGGAGTGGCACTCGGGGCCCCAGTGAGGGGGCCTGATTGACTCGCTGGTCCCTGGAGGCTGCGTGGGGGAGCAGCAAGGGGGTACCTCCCTCCAGAGGCCCAAGTGGCTCTGTCTGAAAGGTGATAAGGACTGCGGGGCAGGAAGCCTTTGCCAAGCCAGGGTGGGACCCCACACGCTGGATCCGGAGGTGTTGGAGGTTTTCTTATTTTTTAAATTCTGAAATATTGCAAACTCCCATAGAAGTTGTAAAAGCATGCAGGGAGCACCATGGAGCCCTCACCTAGATTCACCTGCCCTCTCCCACCTGCCACTTTCTTTCCCTTGACTTCTTCTTTCTTTAGCACACCCAGACCAATATTGGATATTTTTTTCTGTCTTATATTCATTCTCATTCTTATTTATTTGGCTGCACCAGGTCTTGGCTGGGGCACATGGGATCTTCTATGCCCTGTGCGGGATCATTAGCTGTGGCACGTGGGATCTAGTTCCCTGACCAGGAATCAAACCCAGGCTGGCTACATTGGATGTGCAGAGTCTTAACTGCTGGACCACCAGGAAGTCCCACCCTTTGGAGAACCTTAATGTCTTCCCAGAGCAGGATACACAGGACCCAGGGGTCAACAGATCACAACCCAGGCTCCCAGAGCTAGACAAGAAGCACAGAACTTCCTGTGACAAGTCCATGAAAACTGGGGCTAAGGGCTGCCCGGGAAAGGGCCAGGAGCTCCTCGGTGTATGACAGGGGCCTGGGGAAGCCCCATGAAAGGAGCTGAAGGATAAGGAAGGCATGCTTGGGAGAGGCGAGCCTTGGGCTCAGAGACAGAAGGACAGGAAGGCCAAGAGGCAGGCAAGATGGGCAGAGGCTAGTGGCCCAGAGCCCAGGGGCCTAGAGGCCACAGGTAGGTCCAGGTTCAAGGAAGATAGGGGGAGGTGGGGAAGGATTCTCCCAGAGGGGGAACTAGTCAGTGTGGTTTTACAAAACTCACCAGACACCCGGAGGAGAACTGATGCTGGGTGGGGTGGGGGCGTCCAAAGTGGGAGCTGAGAGGACAGTCAGGAGGCTACCCCACACACAACTCCCTACCCCCTGCCCCAGGGTAGAGGAAAGGGGTGGGGAGATGCTGGAAGGGGGATGAGAAGGACTCAGTGATGGGTGGTCACTTTCAGGAGACTGGGTTTGAGAGAGAAAGAGGACTGGCCTGCCCAGCCGGTAGCTCAGTGGTTAAGAATCTGCCTGCTAATGCAGGAGACATGGGTTTGATCCCTGATCCAGGAAGATGATCCTTGATCCAGGAAGATCCCACATGCCTCAGAGCAACTAAGCCCGTGGGCCACAACTACTAAGCCTGTGCTCTAGAGCCCAGGAACCACAGCTGTTGTGCCCATGACCTGCAATTACTGAAGCCGGCAGGCCCTAGAGCCGGTGCTCTGCAACAACAGAGGCCACTGAAAGAAGCCCCAGCAAAGCAATGAAAAGTAGCCCCCTCCAGCTGCAACCAGAGAAAAACGCTGGCAGTCACAAAGACCCAGCACAGCCATAAATAAATAAATAAGCAATAAAAAAATACATAGGATGACGGTACACTTTCTTTTTAAAAATAATTTGCATTGGTCTTTCTATAAAGCTAAAAATAATGTAATTCATGGTCATGAAATAAATAAGAAAATATTGATTAAGAAAAGATATTACAAATATATCCAACAATTCCATCACCTGAGATAGGTTTGTAATAAATATTTTTATATTCAGAAAATTGGGGTCTTTTTTTTTTTTTTGGACATGCCCTCTGACTTGCGGAATCTTAATTCCCTCCAGAGAGTCAAACCTGGGCGGCAGCAGTGTCCGAGTCCTAACAATTGGACAGCCAGGGAATTTCCTATTTTTTTCTTAATATATTACAAAGGCCTTTCCAGTGTCCATTTTACAATGTACCACCACAAAGGTGGTGATCATTCATTCAGCCTCCGCTGAACGTATCCCCGCTGGACGTATCCCCGCTTGTTCCAGGTCAGTAACGATCCTCTCAAAAGTCTTGGGTGAGATAGTGGCTCCGGGGGAGGACACCGCTCCCAACATTTCCACCCCGCGCTCAGGCATCCTTGCCAACACCCAGCAAGACCACTGAAAAGAAAATATTGACAACGCCCGCCTCCCCGCTTCATCCGCGGGCACAACCCCCGCGTGTTTTCTCCTGGGGGCTGCCACCGCTAGCGTAGAGGGCCGGTCCAGGGACGCCCCCTCCCCCGCCCCGCGTGGCCGATGCTCGGGGCAGCCTGGAGGTGGCGCGCGGCAGAGGCCGTCTGGCCCAGACGCCCTGAGACGCCCACTCAGGCCCTTTGCTGCCGGGGCACTGGCTCCAGGGAGGATTCCTCAGCGGCGATCCGGCAGATGGCCGGCTATCCGAGACCCATGCTCCCGGCCCTTCTCCTGCAGACTCTGGCCCAAGTGGCAGCCCCTCCTCCGTGTCTGATTTCCCCCAGCAGGTACCCCTTCCAAGACACCACGTGACCCACCGTTTATTAAGATCTATTGCTTCTCCTCCAACCCTCCTGCTCCGTAACTTAGGCTCAAGTGTCGATTTCGGCCCTGGAGGCGCTTCGGGCTGACAGGCGGGGGTGCGGGACGCGAAGCCCCCGGCACTGGGCGGAGATGCCGGGACTCCGAGCGCCGAACCGGAGGTCCGGCTGAGCTTAGGCCTGAGAGGGAGGCGCAGGACGGAGAACGCGGAAGGGAAAGGGGACAGGAGAACGCGGGAAGGAGGGGATTCGACCGAGGGTGCGGAGAATGTGGGCAGGCGGGCCCCGCGCCACCTGGACCCGCGCCTGCCGGGAGGGCGGGGACGCGGCGAGGCGCGGAGGAGGGAGGAGGAGGGGAGGGGTATCAGGGGAGCGGCATTTTCTAGAGGAGCAGTGTCTTCTTCTGTCCACGTGAGGACGCGCGGCCAGAAGTCTGGGGGCTCCGGCCGGACGAAGGCGGAGCGGGGTGGAGAGGGCAGAGGGCTGGGAAGGGTAGCGGCGAGCAGAGGGCGCGGGCGCGGTGCGGGAGGGGAGCGGAGGCGTCCTTACCTGGGGCGGGTGAGAAGCAGGGCCGGCCTCAGCTCGGAGGATGCTGGACCACTCGGATCGCCACCCGCCAAGTGTACAGGAGAGCACTCCTAGGCCCCGCAGCTCCCCACACCGGAGCAACCCCGGTCCCCACCGCGCAGGGTGCTCAGAATAAGTGGGCAGTGACTGTGCGCTGTAAGTGGGGGCTGGACCGATGGACGACGGCCGGACTCATGGGCGAGCATCGGATAGCTGGGCAGGGGCTGGATCAGTTCAGGAAAAGAAGCTTACCCCTCACTAAATGCCAAAGGGATAGTTTTTTTTTTTTGTCTGACGTTTTATTTTGACATAATTTCATACAGAAATTTTGCAAGAAGTGTACAAAGCATTCCCATATAGTTTTCACCCAGGTACCCCACAATTTAGGAATGAAGAAGTCACAGCAGCAAAAGCAAAATTTAGAAATGAGTGTCCAATAGGAAAATAACTAAATTAGGTAGCCAATCATATGTAAATAGGCTTATAATATTGGGGAGGGTTATAATATACAGTTAGGTGGAAAAAGCATTCAACCTGTTACGTGTATTGTAACCTTTGGAATATCCCCTGAGGACTTCCAGAAACCCCAGAGGCTTTGAGGACTGTTTCTCTACTGTAAAATTCATATTTTCCCTCTTGTAATTAATTAGTATCTTGTGGAGAAATAGGTACTTTGGGAATATGAAAATATTAGTTCCTTGTTAAACTTTTACCCTCCGGTCTTAGCGGTTATTTATTTTTGTCCAAATCAGTTGTCCTAGTGGTGAAGTTCCTCTGTCGTGTCCGATTCTTTGCGACCCCATAGACTGTAGCCTACCAGGCTCCTCTGTCCATGGGATTCTTCAGGCAAGAATACTGGAGTGGGTTGCCATTTCCCTCTCTAGAAGATCTTCTTGACCCAGGGATTGAACCCGGGTCTCCCGCATTGTAGACAGACGCTTTATCGTCTGAGCCACCAGGGAAGTCCAACAAATTACTTAATGATGGCAGCCAAATGGTGAATTTGTTTCATTCCTTCTTCATTTATTAGTCAGCATCCTACTGCAAGAGATTTCTCATCTCTCCATTCACTTATTTACATCACTATCGATCATGGATTCTTGTTTTACTCAGTTATAATCTGTTATTATCATTATTTAGTTTGAATCAAATTGGCCCAATTTTGCGGTTGGTCATTTTAACTTGTCAGGGAAGTGCAGAAGAAATCTTCCGCAGCCTAAGGAAAGTGACGGGCCTAAAGATACACTTCAATGATCGCTTCCGCTCAATTAGCGCAGGATCAACTCCTGGGCGGCTCGGGAGTCTCAAGGCCCCCCAGCTCTCTTTGAGCATCACCGCACAAGACCTCCAGTCCAAGTCTCAGGTCTGAGCTGACTCTCTGTCCGCGGACGCCGCCGCCCAATCCTGGGCTTGCCCCGCCTCTTTCGCGAACCCTGGCCCCGCCTCCCCGCGCCGATTGGTCAGGCCGCCCGCCGCCGCGCACGGAAGACCCGGAGAAGCGGAGTTTGTCCGAAGAATGGAGCCCCGCGGCCCTGCTGCGCATGCTCGCGAGGTACCCGCGAGTGCGCGCCTAGAGGCTGGCTCCCCGGCGGGGCGGCGCGCGCTCCCTACGGCCAGCGGGGCGGCGCGCGCGACACGGGGCTCGCTCCCGAGAGGGCAGGTTGGGGCGGGGGGTGGACGCCCGGGTTGCGGTGGCCGGAGGGGCCTGGGCCGCGAGGTCGACGCCTGTGGCTGCAGCGGCCCGAGGCCAGAGGACCCGCCGCGCGGCTCGGTCTCCGGAGAGGGAGGGCCCCGCTGTTGTCGCCGCCCGGCCGGTGCCCGGTGAGGACGGGCCCCAGCGGATCGGGGAGGGTCTCGGGCGCCTCGGCGTGGTTGCGCCCCGAGCCGGGCTCTCCCGGGTGTCCCCAGGGCTGCTGGTGCTGGGGAGTGGGGTGTCCTCGGACTCTACGTCCCTCGATCAGGCCGCCTCCTTGTCCTTCACCTGCGATTCACAGCCTCCTTTCTCCTCCGCCCCCCCGCAACCCACCCGACCCCCGGGACTGAGCCCCAACACCCCAAGTCAGGAAGCCCCACATGGGCTTGCCTTTCCTTGATCATGTCCGACCCACCCAGTACTGTCCCCGCCCGGGCATCCACCCCAGCCCCATCCCGACTTTGCAGCTCCGGAGGTCCAGTGACCTTGCACTTTTTGCTGTTGTTACACCTGCTTCCACTGCTGAATATGTAGGTTGCCTGTTGGTGCTTTCAAACTTTTTAGACTCAACCTACAGTGAGAAATATATCTGACGTGCCTATAGATGCCTATTACTGAGAGAGAAGTTTAAAGGGAGATTCTTACCCCAACCTCACATGACGCAGCCAGATCTACTCTACATGGATTCTAATTCTAGCCTATCTTGTTCTAGTCTATTCTCCTCTTTCCATTTTTTAAAAAAGACTATTGCTAACCCATTAAACTGATTTCAGGACCTAATGAGTCTGACCAGTTTGAAGCCCTTGCTTTAACCACCACAGGGGTCCAAAAGAGCCTGACACCACTGAGCACACACATGCGCACACACACATGTACGCACTTTTGCTTCCATTACCCCTTGCCTTTGGAGGATGCTGAACTCCAGTAACAGATAATCAATCATGTGTAAACTTCAGTTCCAAAGAAAGGATATATTTTTTATCATTCTGATTTTAATGCTTTTCCAGGCCAAAAGCATTTCTAGGAATTAGTTCAGTTCCAGCAGTTTTACCTTGTTCCTCTCCCAAAAGCTCCTAGATGGACTTGGGGAAGCTGGAGGCTAGATTGTGGAGGGTTTATAACGGAGATGGACACCACTGTGGTTGGAGAAGGAAATGATTCGAGCTGAGCTTTAGGAAGTCAGTACTTCATAGGGAGAATCCAGATGCTGAGCAGAAAGGCAGTTGAGGAGATGGTGGGGGGACTTCCCTGGTGGCCGAATGGCTAGGACGCTGCTCCCAGTGCAGGGGGCCTGGGTTCAATCTCTGGCCAGGGAACTAGATCCTGCATGCTAGTTCCCAGACCCAGTCTCTCAGGTCCCTGCAGCCTAATTAAAAAAAAAAAAAAAAAGGAGGCAGGATTTCCCAGGTAATCCAGAGGCTAAGACTCTGTGCTTCCAATGCAGGAGGCCCAGGTTTGATCCCTGGTCAGGGAACTAGGTGGTGAAAGAATCTGCCTGCCAATGTAGAAGTCTCAGGCTCCGTCCCTAGGCAACCCACTCCAGTATTCTTGCCTGGGAAATCCCATGGACAGAGGAGTGTGATGGGCTATAATCCGTGGGGTCATGAAAGAGTTGGGCACAACTGAGCATGCACACCCAGGGAACTAGACCCCCCCACATCTCAACTTAGAGTCCACACGCTACCAGAAGATCACCAATGGTGCGATGACAACCAGAGAGCCTGCGCACTGCAACCAAGACCCGGCCCCACCAGACACATGCAGAAATATTCTTTTAAAAAGGGAGGTGGTGGGAGATGGAAGCCCTGAGGTGAGGTGGGGTGGGAGGGCATGGAAGATGGTGTGACTTGGTGTCCAGAGACGTGAGGACGAGTTAGGCCTGATATGGCAAGTGTGGAAATGGCCACGATTGTGATGTACGGGGGTTAAGAGTCCCATTGGCTGGAATCTCCCTTTCTGTGCCCTCTGCCTCTAAATTGCTTTGGAGCAGTGGTCCTCAGGGGACATTCAGCAAACCTGGGTTGTCAGGATTTGAGGGATGCGACTGGCATCTCCCAGGTGGCATTGGTGGTAAAGAACCTGCCTGCCAGTGCAGGAGACTCAAGAAAATAGGATTCGATCCCTGGGTCTGGAAGATCCCCTGGAGAAGGAAATGGCAACCCACCCCAGTATTCTCGACTGCAAATTCCACGGACAGAGGAGCCTGGTGGGCTACAGTCCGTGGGGTCGCAAAGTCAGACACGACTGAGCACGCAGTGGCATCTTGTAGGCAGAGGCTGTGGGTGCTGCTGAACACCCTTCATTCCACAGGACAGCCCCCCATGACAAAGATTTATCTGGTGCAAAAGGTCAGCGATGCTGGAGTTGAGAAGCCTTGCTTCGGAACAGAATTCTTAATCTTTGGGGGGATCACTGCCACCTTCACCTCTGCCAGCACTAATGCCTGTGTGCACACTTGGAGACCACGTGCAGAAGCATAGGAGGGCCCATCAGCCAATCAGTATGCACTTCCTAGTGGGAAGTATACTCCCTGCCTATGTGATGTTGTTTGTTGTTCAGTTGCTCAGTCGTCTCTGACTCTTTGTGACCCCCAAAGAGTGCAGCACGCCAGGCTTCCTGTCCTTCACCATCTCCTTGAGTCTGCTCAAACTCACATCCATTGAGTCAGTGGTGCCATCCAACTGTCTCATCCTCTGTCACCCCCTTCTCTTATGTGATGATTCACAGTTTATGGAAGAATTTCACGTACAGTATCTCATTTGCCACTTTCCCTGTTTCCCAGGTGAAATCAGTCCAGAGAAGTGATGGGATTTGCCGCTGGTCTCCCACCCAGCAAGCCAGTGCTGATGATGGGTGTTGGCGGACAGTGAAGGTGGTTCTCGTTTCTATGAAGGTAATTCTCTTGCTCTTCCATCAGCAGCTGAGCGGGGATCTTAGGGCTTGGACCCACTGGTGTTTGAAAACAGTCTGCATGTAATATTGTGTGCCTCTTGGGTGTTGGGTTTATCAGAGCAGGCAAGGTAAGTATTGCACTCAGATTTGCTCTGTACCTCAATCTGGGAGGAGGGGAAAGAGCATCAGAGAGCGATTAACCATAAACTGTGAGGTTCTCATACTTTCCATTCACATCTGCCTGACTTAAAAATACTCCAGTCACTCTTTACTGAGTGAAAATCAAATATTATAAAACAAACATATTAGGGCCCAAGTATTCACCTCCAAACAGTGAGGAGGTTAGAAAAAAAAAAATTAAATCCACCTAGAACAAATATACAAATGTAATGCAAATAGAAGTCTCATAAAATAATGCTTACTTTTATTATATGCAATGCAGGTTAGTTATTTCCTTTGTGACTTTTAAAATTGCTGATTGGGGATTTCTCTGGTGGTCCAGTGGCTAAGATCTGCACTTCCTGTGCAGGGGAACCAGGTTCGATCTCTGGTCAGGGAACTAGACCCCACGTGCTGCAGCTAAAGATCCCACATTCGAAATGAAGATTGAAGATCCCGAGTGCCACAACTAAAATCTGGCACAGCCAAATGAAACAGTAAAGTAAATTTTAGAAAACAAATAAATTTGCAGATTGGAACCCATAGATTAGAGTACCAATGACCAGGGAGATTTGAAAAGCAGAGGCTTGAGACCAAAACAGAGGAAATAAAACTCTTTCATGCAGATATAAAATGAATGCATATTCAAGCTTTTGCTTAACTCATCAATCCAGGAACCAGTAAGATCTTACAACCAGTTTGCAAGGGAATCCAAAGAAGATTCTAGAAGACTGTAGGTCAGGAGTAGTGACATGAATGTGTACGCAGAGGCAAACCTGGAGAAATTGCTTACTTATCTGTATTAATTTACATGGCAAGAAAGCAAGAGCGGGTCTACAGGCTAGAACTATTTTGCCTTGTTCTGTTACCTGTGCAGAGTTATAAAAGCAGCTCAAAGGCAACAAGAGGCTAGAATGGAATAACCTGAAAGGCTGGGCTCCAGACAAAGCCCAATTTTCCACTGATGCACAGATTTCCCCTACGGCCTCATAATTTCAATGAAAGATATTTTTTGCAGAGGGGAGTGGGGTCTGACCGTTTACACAGCTGTAGCACACTTGTTTTGCTGGAAGTCTCTGTAAAGAACCTCAGACTGGACTTTTAAAAGTCATCCCAAGGTACTGAAGCCATGCCCAGCAAGCTTTCTCCCCAAGATTTCATCTGTACTACTTAAAAATTTGGGCAAATTCCACTCTTCTTGAGGTCCCCAAAATACCTTAAGGTATCTGAGACCTGTTAGATTGTTATTAAAGGATCATTTTAACAAGAGGCAATCATGACTCTCCCATCGATGTAAAAATAAACAAACATTGACAATTCTGTTTAACACGCTAATGAAGGAACCTGTACGTTATGACAGATGAAGTGACATGTGAGAAACACTTCACGTGATGCCCTGCATAAAGGAAACATCAAATCCTTCTCGGGGTGGCCACGTATCTTCTGGCCACCGAACCTCAAGGGCATCTAGTCCAATGTTTCTCAAAGCCGAGCCCGTGATCCACCAGGACCAGAGCCTCAAGGGGTACTTGTTAAAAATCCAGATTCCTGAATTTGACTCTAGACTCATCCTCACAATTTTGGATGGGAAATCTAGGCATATGAATTTTTTTTTTAAGCAGCGAAAGGTTTATTGCAGGGCTACGAAAGGAGAATGGGTGGCTCATTGTCAGAAACCACCCCCAACCTCTCCACGACTTTCAGGGAAAGTTTCTGTAGGCAAAATTTGGGGTGGAGGCTGCAGGGTGCGTGACTTTCTTCTAATTGCCTGGCAGGGAGGTAACCAGGCAGCGCTCCAGGAATCTCTAGCCCCAAGCGTCTGCATTTTTATCAAGTGCTCCAATAAACAGTAAGTTTAAACATAAAAGTATCAAATGCCCCAAGTAATTCTTACGGAGACCAGAATTACATACACAAACAATTGAAATAAAAGCTTCATGAAAACTGTGCTTAACCTCACTATATGGGTGCACCCTTTCTGTGCTGTTTTTTAAACACTGCTCTTAAGCAGGGTTTCTCAGCCTTGACCTTGCTGCTGTTTTAGACCAGATCCTTCCTCCTGGGGGTGGTGGGGGCTCCCCGAGATCTGAGCCGAATCCTCGGCCCCCACCCACGGAGGCCAGGAGCCTGTCCTGCACCCTACTTGTGACAGCTAGAAACACCGCCTGACCTTGCCATGTGTCACCTGGGGGGCACACCACCCTGACTGAGAACCACCCGCCTTAACCCTACTCTGCCGTTGATACCCGTCAATACCTATGGGTTAGAATCCTCAACTTGAAAAGAACCATTTTTAACTTATTTTAGGAGTATAAGCCCTGAAAACAGACACAGGAGGTCCGCACACTGGCTGTAGCTCCCCGTCACAGGAAACGAAAAGTGAGCCTCAGTTTCCTCCTCCGTGAGCAAAAGAAAGGGAAGGTGAAAGTTGCTCAGTCTCTTTGTGACCCCCATGGACTGTAGCCCACCAGGCTCCTCTGTCCATGGGATGGATTCTCCAGGTGACAATCCTGGAGTGGGTAGCCGTTCCCTTCTCCAGGGGATCACTCCCAACCCAGGGATCGAATCCAGGTCTCCCACATTGCAGGCAGATTCTTTACCGTCTGAGCCACCACTGAATGAAAGAGCAGCAGGCCTAAAGGATGAGGGTATTTGGGAGATAAAATGAAATAACCTATGCAGAGCCCTCGCCTTGCCCCAGGCACCTCAATGGCATTTGGCAACTATGAGGCATTGTAACCACAGTCCTTTGGACTCCTGAAGCACCTGTGGTCGGAACCCATCTGGGAAAACAGAAAGTACTGTAAGGTTTCACTGGGAGTTGCATCTCTCTCCCTGCTGGTGAACACTGAGAAGCTAAACCGGAAATGGCTTAGCGGTGCAACAGCCTGGGCTGGGGGTGGGGGCGCTGAGCAGACAGTGCTGGACAGCCCTGCCAGGCGAGTCCCTTCGGGGCACCCTCCTTGCTCCCTGAGCCACCCTCCAGTCCCCCACCGTGGCTCCTGGTGGCCAGATCAGCTGGAAGCCACAGTGTGTTAGATGCTCAGTTGTGTCTGACTCTCTGCGACCCCATGGACTATAGCCCACCAAGCCTCTCTGTCCGTGGAATTCTCCAGGCAGAAATATTGGAGTACGTTGCCATTCCCATCTCCAAGCCACAGTACTAAACCATAAAATAGCTTGTGTGTAGGGCCAGTCAGTGCAGCTCTGAAGGCCTGGCTCTCACTACCCCTGTGGTCATGGCCACTCGCTTCAGGCCCAAGCCTCAGTTTCCCCAGAAGCAGAGGGGGCAATGGTGCAGAGAGATCAGTGGGTCCCCGAGCTTGAGGTACCCATGACGTCATAGGATGTTCATTCTTGGCTCAGGTCCCAGCTTGAAGACCAGGCTCGTGGCTCTGGGTCAGAGTGTCCCCTTGGTATCCCCTCCTCTCCTCCACCCCACTCCCTTCTCTCTCTCCGCTTCCACCCAGAAGGCCTATGGCTCACTTATTTTCTCTGTCAACTTCCACGATATCTATAAATTTGAAACTTGGTTTTTCAAAATCCTTTTGAGTTAATATTAGACTCTTTTAAAAAAATTGCAAAAAATAAAATATAAAGAATTCCCCTGTGCTCATCACGCAGTCTCCCTGAATGTCTACATCTTACCAAACATGCAGTGATCAAGTCCAGGAAGTCCACACTAGTCCTGTACCATTAACCTGAACTGCTGACCTTATGCACGTTTCACCAGCTTGTTCCCTAACGTCCTTTGTTCTCAAATCCCATGTTGCATCTTGTCCTTGTGTCTCCTTCATCTGGTCCAGTGAGCGGCCCTCAGTCTTTCTCTGTGATGACCTTGACACCGTGACACGTCCTGGTCAGTCGTTTAGAATGTCCCTCCAAGTGACTTGCCTGGGGGGCTCATTCGGGGCAGGAACATCCCCAGAGATGATGCTGTGTCCTCCTCAGTGTGTCTTGTCAAGGAGGTCATGGTGCTGGTGTGTCTTATTACTGGGGAAGCTGGCTTTGAGCCCTTAAGGCTGTGTCTGGGAGGTTTTTCCACCGTCAAGTCATTATCTCTCCCTTTGCGGTTAATACATGTCTTGGGGGAAGTCTTTGAGGCTCTGTAAGGCCCACAACGGAGACCACAGGATTCTTGATTTTCACTTGTTTCTCTGCCCCATGGTCTATATTCCTCTTTATCTTCTTTTATGACACATCTTGCAGAGGAAGGGAATCCCTGGTTTTCCTGAAAGATATGGAGTTAAAGAAAACAATTATCAAGCAAGGAGGTGCAGCTTATCTTTAAAGTGTGTAATATTTCCCCAATGTAAAGAGCTCATGCACATTGCAAGCAATATTGAGAAAACAGAAGAAATTTAAGGGAAAAAAATAAATCGCTTTTCTTACTAGTTTTAACGTTGTGAGATATTTCCTTCAGTGATAGAAGGTTTTTTTTTTTAAGTCACAAATACATAAATTAGTCGATGAATAACAAATGTGACCAGACTTGAGATGAGCCAGAAGAAATGAAGTGTGTTGAGGTTTAGAGGTAGTGTCGCCATCAAGGAGTATTTTGGTCTTTAAAAAAAAAACTTAGCTTAGAAATTGTAATCTTTGCTGAATTTGTTCACTGGATTTTACTTCCTACCTAATATATTTTGTAAATACAAACTTTTTTTTGGAAGTCTTCCTGAGTTATTTGTCCAGCGTGGAAAAACTCCTAAATTCTAGTTTCATAAACACTGTGTCTGACCCTTTTCGACGCCATGGACCATAGCCCGCCAGGCTCCTCTGTCCAGGGGATTCTCTAGGCAAGAATACTGGAGTGGGGTGCCATTTTCTTCTCCAGGGTCTTCCGCACCCAGGAATTGATCCCGGATCTCTTAATGTCTCCTGCATTGGCAAGTGGGTTCTTTATCACTGGCGCCCCCTGTAGTACATCTAATTCTACCAAGGATGCTGTATTTTTCAAGGAGCAATATCACCCTCTTGTGGCTCTATTGTGGTATTACGCTGAGGACTTAGATTTGTGTTTATGTTTGGGACCTCGTTACATAACATAATACTTTGATCCTTTACGAGGGATCCATGTGGTCTGCAGGGCCCCCCACTCTATAAAGAGGAATAAAATAGCAAACATGTGGAACACATGTATGTGCAATATAAAGTTAAATGTATATTTAAAACATTAATACAAGAATAGAAACAAGTGCATTTGAGTGGCAGAATGAGGGTAATTTATCAGTGCTACATTCTCAACGTTTGAAAGTGTTTTCAATAAAGTTTTTACAATATGATATTGACAACTTACAAAATATCTTAATATATAGTCCATGCTCCCTTGCCCCGCTGCAACTTTTGTGAGGAAACCAAGCCAGAGAGTGAGAAGCCTATTTATGATGACAGTTTTTTATCCAAGTGACCCTGGGGACTCGAGTCATACCTATAATCATTTGTTTTTTTGGCTGCACTGCTTGGCTTTCAGGCTCTTAGTTCCCAGACCAGGGACTGAACCTAGGCCCATGGCTGTGAAAGCACTGAGTCCTAGTCCAGGGAACTCTTTCTATAAGGATTTTTTTAAACAACTTTATTGAGATATGATTCACATAGCATACAATTCCCCCATCTAAAGTGTAGAATTCAGTGTTTTTAATGTATTCACAGACAATTTTATAACATTTTCATTCCCTCAAGAAGAAATCCTATTTTCCTTAGCATCACTCCTTAATCTCCCCCTCCTTCCTGCCCAACCCTTGTCAACCACAAATCTAATTTCCATCCCTAGTGGACATCTCATGTAAATGGATTCATACCACATGCTGACTTTAGTGTCTGGGATCTTTCACTGAGTATACTGTCTTCAAGGTTCATCCACATGGTAACATGTATCAGAACTTTATTCCTTTTTTTTGTTGTCTAGTTGCTCAGTCCTGTCTGACTCTTCTGCGACCCCACGAGCCTCCTCTGTCCATGGGATTTTCCAGGCAAAGTGGGTTCCCATTTCCTTCTCCAGGGGATCTTCCTGACCCAGGGATCGAACCTGTGTCTCCTGCTTGGCAGGTGGATTTTTTTTTTTTTTTTTTTTACCACTGAGCCACCAGGGAAGCCCTCACTCATTTCTAAGGCTGAATAAATTCCATTGCATGGATAGACCACATATAGGCCAGCCCAGGTGTTTGGGAGAGAAGCATGGATTTTGGATTAACCCAGCAGTGCTGATCCTGCGCTCAGGCCAAAGAGGAAGATGGTGGTCTGAAGAGTCGGTGGGGGGTGGGGGCAGGTGCTAGATGGCCTGGCGGAGAAGGAAGGGGTGTGGACTATTCCAAAAAGTCTAACTGTTGAGGGAAGCAGGGGTTTTGTGAGCTTTTGTTTTAGGATTTAGGAGATGTAAGAAGCTTAGGCATCATTGACTCAAAGGACATGAGTTTGAGCAAACTCTGGGAGATGATGAAGGACAGAGAAGCCTGGCATGCTGCAGTCCACGGGGTTGCAAAGAGTCGGACAGGACTGAGTGACTGAACAACAAGAAGAAGCTTAGGCCTAAGAACTCTAAATACAAAGACCCAGAGGAGGCAGAGAGGTTTGGGGACCAGGGAAAGCAGATCGTTCAGATGGAGAAAGGGCCCCGGTGTGGGGGTACCAAGGGAACTGGATTGGACATTTTGTTCTCCAAATCAGGATAAAATTTGTATGTCCTCCTTATCTAGACAGTGATGAGTCATTAGAGCATTCATCCTCAATGGATGAACTGTGAAAAAGAAATTGTAAAATTCGGAATCATAGAGGAATAACTTTCATCAGAAATGTGCATTGTGTGGAGAAACTCATTCATCAGTATTATAGATGAAGCATTACTATGTATAGTTTGCTATAGTTGTGGGGTTTTTTTAAAAATAATTTTATTTGCATGTGTGGTAAAATAAACATAACAAAAATTTACTACTTTAACCACTTTTAAGTGACAGTTCAGTGGCATTAAGTACATTCACATTGATGTTCAATCATTACCACCATCCTTCTCCAGAAATTTTTCACCTTCCTAAACTGACACGGTCCCCATGAGTGCGTGCGCAGTCGTGTCTGACGGTGACATAGCCCACCAGGCTCCTCTGTCCGTGGGATTCTCTAGGCAAGAATGCTGGAGTGGGTTGTTGAACCCGCATCTCCTCTCCCATGTCTCCTGCACTGCAGGCAGGTTCTTTACTGGGGATGCCCAAAATGGTCCCCATTGAATACTAACTCCCCATTCCTCCTCCCTGCGAGCCCCTGTCAACTACCGCTGGACTTTCTGTCTCTATGAATCGGACTACTCTAGCTGCATCACCTAAGTGGAATCGTAGAGCATTTGTCCTTTTGTGTTCGGCTTATTTCATGTTACAGATTCTTAAAATGCACAATTCTCATTTGATATCCTTTATACTTAATATTTTGTTCCTCTCACTGAGTTACCAGTCTTTCAAATGTGAGCATCTGAGGGATTTAAAGTTTGTGTCGGATGACCCTTAGAGTTCAAGAGTTCAAAAGCACTTTGATATTCGATATTCCACATCCATTAGTATTATTCTATTATTCCATCTATCAAAAAAGTCAAAACTGACTATGTTCAGTTATTTGCTAAGAATATCAGTTATTGCTGCATAACAAATGAGCCCTGATCTTACTGGCTTAAAATAACAGTAGTTTATTATTGATCAGAGTTCCATGGGGTGCCTGGGCCACTTTCCCCTGGCTCTTTCTTACACACAGCTAGAGGGTCGCTGAACTTGACAGTGGAAATGGCCTCCCTCCAGGCCTGGCGGTGTGTGGCCCCTCATATAGCTTCCTTCCCTGGCGGTCTCAGGGCCCCTGTCTGAGAGGGTGACCCCCACAGCAAGCTTCTGCCAGGCTCTATTGGCTACAGCAAGTGACCGGTCTGGGCTGGAGACCAGTTCAGATGCAAGACCACATTGGAGAGGGGCCTGCATCTTCAGTGGTTGAGAATGGGAACCCTCAATCAAATCTAAATTGAAGCCCGTTGCAAGGACCCAAGCCTTTGCACAGACTGGTCAGCTACAGTTCGAGGTCTTTTGTTGCACTGGAATTTGTTCCATATCCTTTGAGGTACATGCATAGTGCTTGGAGAAGGAAGTGGAGAAGGAATACCCACTCCAGTATTCTTGCCTGGAGAACCCCAAGGATGGAGGAGCCTGGTGGGCTGCCATCTATGGGGTCGCATGGAGTCAGACACGACTGAAGCGATTTAGCAGCAGCAGCAGCAGCATAGTGCTTAGTGACTCAGTCATGTCCCACTCTTTGCGAGGCTCCTTTTGTCCATGAGAACAAACAGGAGGATAAACAGAAGCTTCAGTTGAGAGAATTACACCGACTCGGGGTGCCCATGACTCTGGGTGCAGTTCCACCGGAATGTGGGGGTTCTCTGTCGGACGGCTTCGGCGTCTGATCGCCTGAGACTGAGATGGGGGTCCCTGCTGCCTCCACTGCTGACCGAGCGCAAGGTCCCGTGGGAATGTGCGTGCCCAGTGGGCAGTGACCGCAACGCTTTGGCGGCCTGAGCTGTCCGAACGGCCTGTGGAAGGGAGGGCCGGCTCCCTGCGGCCTTTCGCCGTGTCGTGGGACGGGCGCGGGGTCGACGCCGCATTCCTGAGCCCCTCAACCCCGAGCGCTCAAGCCCGGAGGCGGGCTCCCGGCGGACGGACGTGCGCCGGGGCCAATCAGCGCGCGGGGCGGGGCGGACGGAGGGCGGGGCTCCTCGCGGGAGCCTTTCCCGCCAGAGCGGCCGCGCGCGCGGAGGCGCCCCCGCAGGCCTGCCTCGGCCGTCACACGTGCCCGCGGGCCCCCAGGGCCGCCGCGCCGGCCTGTGGGGCGGGGTGGGCAGGGCCGCACGGGGGCAGCAGGGGTTGGAGGATGACGCTAGAGGAAGGACCTGGCCGGGAATCCGTCAGGCGTCCCCCTAACCTGTTCCTGGGTTTCCTTGATCCCGGCCCGTAGGGACAGGGCTCTGCTGCTGCCCTCAGTGGCCTTGGATCTGCCTCCACGGGGACCCAGGAGCGCCGCGCATGGTCTGAGAGGCCTTGGGGAGCTGCATGTGGGCCCCAGACCAGGAGACGCCACGCGGCAAGAATGGGGGATCCGGGGATCCGCACCGAAGAACACAGAGTGGGGGTGACAGCTCACAGATGGGGAAGCTGAAACTTACCAGGAGGCTGAGGTCCGACTCTGGGCTGTCACTGAGAGGAGGGAAAGACCCTGACATGCATCCCACCCAGTCCCCAAGAAGACAAAATGGCCACTGATGCCCCAGGGCCCAGGTCTCCAGGCCAGCCCTGCCCCTGTCAGCCATGCTTTCTGCTTCTGCAGACCAGGAGCCAGGGAGCCCTCAGTGACCACGGCTCCCCTGGACACCTCCACAGCCCTGTCCCCACTCAGCTGGGGCAGCGGCAGCACCAGCTCAGACAGAAGTCGCTGACCTCGTGGGGCCCTGGCATCCCAGAGCCCTGGGTAGCCCGGGCCTCTGGCCTGGGGTGGGGACTGGATCTGTTTGTGAATCCAGAGTCCCGCCTCCCACAGAGTGCCCTGGGGGCTCAGCCCCCGACTCTTGGTGACACAGAGACAGTGTTGGGGTGAAGGGCAGCAGGCCTTCTGGGAGGGTCAGTGACCTGAGCTCACGACCCCCAAGTGCTTTTCCCCCGAGACCCGTTGCTCAGGAAGACCGGCTCCTGTTATCCTGGACCAGGTAGCCCAGGTGCAGTGCTGGGCGGGCCCTGGACCCAGCTCGACCAGACCCCCAGCTCTGCTCCATGGCTGTGCGCCTCCGTGTTCTCATCTGTAACCTGGGTCGACGAGAATGATCAATTTCCACAATGTATGGTGAAGGTTAAATGGGAAAAACCCGTGGAAGCACCCCACCCCTAGCTCAGCACCTGTGGGCCTGGATTCCTAGTACTCACAGCTGTCAGTACCTTGGTCAGCCCAGCAGCCCCTGGAGAGCCCTGTTTCTGGCACATTTTATAGATGGGGAGTGAGGTTTGGCTGGGGGAGGTGACAGACCCATGGCTGCCAAGACAGCAGACACGCCAGCCCAGGTTCTCCAGCTCCATTCAGGTCCTTCCCCAAGGTGGGGGCAGGCATGGGGGGCACAGGGCAGCCCCACCTGCCCTGACCTCCAGCCCAGATTCCTCCTGAACCCTGGCCCATGGGCCCCTCCACTGATGGGATTTTTTTCCCCCATGTGAGATCTTAGTTCCCCAACCAGGGATCGAACTTACACCCCTTGCATTAGAAGCGCAGAGTGTTAACCACTGCACTGCCAGGGACGTCCTCGCTGATGGGATTTTGCCTCCTCCCTTAGGACAGAGCCCCTGGACTGCCAGGTTCCTTGCAGGGAGGTGGAGGACAAATCCTACTGAGACCTGAGCGTGGCCTGGGGGCCCAGCTGTCCATCCCAGAATGCCTCTGCCCGAGCCCAGCGAGCAGGAGGGCGAGAGTGTGAAGGCAGGCCAGGAGCCCTCCCCTGAGCCTCCTGAGCCAGGCACAGATGTCATCCTCAAAGCCCCCACGAAGCCCATGGAGTTCTCCCAACTGGTCCTCCTGGCGGCCTCCACTGAGAGTGGGGATGGAGTGGACACCCAGCCCGAAGAAGTGCACTGTGTCCTCACCCTGGAGATGGCTGACCCTGACACCCTGGCTGGGACTCCCCAGATCCTGCCAGTAGAGGAACAGCATGGGGTGGTCCAGCCAAGCCCCCAGACCCAGGCACTGAAACCCAGCAAGCCAAACATTGGTGAGTTCCAGGCCAGCTGCCCCTTTGTGGCCCTGTGTGCTCAGACTTGGGCTTTCCCAGCAGGGTGACCTTGGCCATCCCTTCCTTGCTCTGAGCAGGGCCTCCCTGACCTTGTCCCAGGCTGGTGTGACGATGGCAGGAAATCATCCCTGGGCGCCCCAATCCCTGTGTCCCCATCTGTGCCCCTGGCTGCAGGCCTTCCTCTGTGTCAGCTGACCTGCCCCCTACCTTGTCTTCTGCAGTCACCCAGCCCCTGGAGTTCCTGAGGACCCCGTTTGGGGGCCGCCTGCTGGTGCTGGAGTCCTTCCTGTACAAGCAGGAGAAGGCCGTGGGAGACAAGGTGTATTGGAAGTGCCGCGAGCACACTGAGCTGGGCTGTCGGGGCCGGGCCATCACCCGCGGCCCGCGGGCCACAATCATGCGGGGCCACTGCCACCCGCCCGACGAGGAGGGCCTGGAGGCCCGGCGCCAGAGACAGAAGCTGCCCGGCCCAGCCCTGCCCGAAGGCTTGGCGGGTTCCCAGGGCCCCGGCAGCCGGGTGGAGGAGCCTCTGGAGGGGGCGGGCCCGTGGCTGTGCCCCGTGGAGCCAGAGCCAACCCCAGGCCCAGTGCTGAGCACCCCAGCCCCCGAGGAGGACGAGGGGCTCCGAGCCCTGGCACTACTGAGACTGCCGCCGAAGAAACGCTCAACGCTGGGGAGCAGTGAGTGCACCCCACCCTGGCCTTACCCTTGAGCAGGCGGGAAACATGCCCCTCTCCTCTGCCCAAAGACAAACCTGGGTCCTCTGTGGTTTCTTAACATGCCCCAAGTCAAAAGATGATTTTAAAAATATAAAGGCGTCCCAATAATCTTTAAGCCTGTGGGCGTAGAAGCAGTGCTCGTGGACCAGGCAGCCCAGGTCCTCCTGGAGCTCCCTGAGGCACAAACCTAAGGTTTGTGGCCCCACGGAGTGCTGGCAACCTTTGAAGTTTGGGGAGGTGGGCCTGGTGGGAGACATGAGCTTCGTGGCCCAGGTTCAAGGTCCAGCCCCACCTCCTGCGCCTGGGCCGCCTTGATGAAGTTTTGCAGGTTCACAAGATGATCGATGGCTTCACTGTAAGGGGGTGAGGCGCTGTAAGGGGGCGAGGCGCTGTAAGGGCGCTGGGCGCTGATGGGTGGGAAATGCCAGCCCTAGTCCAGCATGTGTTGCCACTGAATCACTGCTAGATGGAGTCTTTGCAGAGGTTTTTATTCTTCCTCTGTTTGTTGGCTTTCATTTTGCTTTTGCAGAGGTTTTATTAGCAGTCACTGGGAGTTGCGCTTGGTCCCTGAGGCTGTGGGCCTCCTAACCTGGAAAGGATTGAATAGTTCAGGGATTTAAGGGGCTGGGTGCAGGGTGAGGGAGCTGGAGATGTGTCTCTCACAGCGTGTCTTCTGGTCCCTTTTTATTTTATGGAGTGTGTCTGTGTTATTCAAAAACTAGATCCAATTTTCAAACAAACCCTAAGCAGAAGTATGGCTGGGAGTGACACGTCAGAGCCGACTCTGCCCACCCCCAGGGGTGGTGCTTGACCCCCGAGACCACCCCCAACTGGCCACCAGGAGAGGAGCCACATGACCTCCTTGGTTTGCTGGGCAGGCGGTCCTCGGGACGCAGCTGGAGCCCCCAGCAGCAGGCACCCATACAGCCCCCTCCCCGCTTCCTCCTCCAGGAGGGCCCCCGCCCCTGGAGTTCCTGAGGACCTGCTATGGGGGCAGCTTCCTAGTGCACCAGTCCTTCCTGTACAAGCGGGAGAAGGCCGTGGGGGACAAGGTGTACTGGACATGCCGGGATCACACGCAGCACGGCTGCCGCAGCCGCGCCATCACCCAGGGCCGGCGGGTGACGGTGATGCGGGGCCACAGCCATGCACCCGACGTGGAGGGCCTGAGGGCCCGGCGGCAGCAGGAGAGGGCCACGGCGGCACTGCGGGCCCAGCCGGGTGGCCCCGGGGGCCCAGAGGACAAGCCGCTCCAAGGCGTGGATAGCCTGCTCTACCGCAGAGGGCCCGGGCCCCTGACGCTCACCAGGCCCCGGCCCAGGAAGCGCCCGCCGGCCAACGATGAGGACCTCACGGCCGAGCCCCAAGGCGAGGGGGACAAGGACGAGGACCCGGGTGAGTCCACACCCGCTGGACCGACCTCCCTCCAGTCTTGCTCCCCAAGGTCCCAGGAGGCTGGAGGGGAGCGACGCCAGGCCCGACCTGGCCCCCGCCCCCTGCAGCTCCTGTCCCAGGTTCCCCCCACCCACCCATGTTCCCATCTCTCCCCAGGAGGCCCCGAGTTCCTGAGGACCCCTCTAGGGGGCAGCTTCCTGGTGTATGAGTCCTTCCTCTACCGGCGGGAGAAGGCGGCCGGGGAGAAGGTGTACTGGACATGCCGGGACCAGGCCCGCATGGGCTGCCGCAGCCGTGCCATCACCCAGGGCCGGCGGGTGACGGTGATGCGAGGGCACTGCCACCCGCCCGACCTGGGGGGCCTGGAGGCACTGCGGCAGCGGGAGCAACGGCCTGGTGCAGCCCAGCGAGGAAACCCAGGTTGGTCGGACGGACGGCGGGCAGGGGTTGTGGGGCAGCCTCGGTGAACAGGCAGGAGACCCTGACTGCCCGCTGTGCCCTCCTGACCTCCAGCAAGCATCCTCCTGTCCTTACTGGAAACTTCTGGAAGGTTGCAGCTCCCTCCTGGCTCCTTCCCTCCCCTTCCCCTACACCACCCCCACCCCCACCTCACCTCATCCCCTTCCACTCCGTCCTGCCCGGACCAGGAGGAAGGAGGGGCTGGATCCTCACTGCAGCCCCTGGTCAATCAGTCCAGGCTCCCTTTGCTCCTTCTTTTCCTTCCTCGTTTCGTGGGCTTTATAGAGGAAGCTGATTGCACAGGGCGGTTTCTCATTTTTCCCCAGGGGGTGGCTGACACCGTGCATTGAGGGCTGAAGGTGACACTGTCCTGTGATCACGTCGCTCTCCCCCAGCACCTGCCATCGTCCCTCAGGGCTGGGCAGTGAGGGTCCCAGCCCTCCTCCCACTTTTGATGGCCCCACAGGGCCTCTGTCTGACCCTCATGAGGCCACAGTAACTCACATGTTCACGTCTTGCCAAGAGCGGCCTTGGCCCGGCCTTCTCTGCTCAGTGGGGCTCTCAGCTCGTGTCCGTCCTTCCGTCTGTGACTCCACCTGCCTCTCCTCTGCAGTTCCCAGTCCCAGACTTTTCTGAGTCGCCTTTAGAGCCTGGCTGGCCTTAAAATTCTCTCAAACTCAAAACCTCTGATTTTTTCGTTTTTCTTCCCAACTCTCTTTTTGTCCCATTTCCTTGTAACTTCTGTGTACCGGGGATGGTCTCACCCCTTGCCATCCTCACCCCCACCTCCCATCCTGAGTAACCGCCCAGCTCCTTTATTCTTTCCCTCTTTTCTGAAGCCTGCCTCCTTCCACCGCAGTCAGCTGATCTTTACCCCCTCCTTGCCTGTTGACCTCCGATCAGAGATGGGGGGGGGAGGCTGAACCAAGCAATTCCCCACTGTGCTGCCCCCTCCTCTCAACGCAGCTGCTGTACTTTTGTTCTATAAACCGTCCCTAGTGAGTGCAAGCTGTTTGTGGCTCCTTCTTGGCGGCTATCTGGTCTCTGTGCTTAGGACTGATCCTACGCACGTGGCAGGGTCTTTGCGAAGGTGTAAGGTCCTGTCTCCGCCCCTGGGGTGCGTTGCTGTGCTGGGGGCACTCGGGGCCTTTTCAGGCCAGAAACTCTTCACTCATGGAAATTTTCTCATGTTCCATGACATTCAAGTCCCCATTTTTCACCCACTTCTTTGATTTTGCTTTCCAGTCCTTTGTTTTACTTTCTAACTTTCGCTCTCCTATTTGAGCTCCTTTCTCACCCATCGTCCCAGAGCGCAAAGCCCACCCCCCTGGCAACCCAGCCCCTGGCAGCGGCCTTGTTGTCCCTAAGTGCCTTTTCTCTGTGGGTTTCTTTGGTCCCTGCCTTTTAGGGTAAAGCCTGTCTCTCTCTCTTTTTTTTTTTTTCCTTTTTGTCAACAGGTGAAATTTTCCAAGCGGGTACATGCTCTTTAGTTCCATTTTCTGTCGGTCACACAGTTGTATAAAGCAGCACAAATTGAAGGGGAATGATTTTTTTCTGGGGGGGGTACATTTTACGGAGCTTGCAGGATCTTAGTCCCCCGACCAGGAATTGAACCTCTGCCCCCAGCAGTGAAAGTGAGGAGTCCTAAGCACTGGACCTCCAGGGAATTCCTGGGAATGATTATTGTATACACTGTAAATTGCTTTGCATGGTCTAATATGAGATACTTGGTATAAGAATCTTGACTTTTCGATTATGGAAGACATGAGAATCTTTGATCACGTGTCCAGTGGTTCTTGGCTGTCTGCCAGGTTTAAGGCGAGACCCACACACTCTGTATGTAGGCGCCAACCCAGTGATGCAAGAGACCGCAGACCTCAGTGCCCAGCCTGGCTGCTGGCTCCAGGAACTCGGGCAGGGAAACAGGGTGGGCCGCAGACTTCCTCTTCCTCTCCCCACGCCCCACACTCTTGCTCCCCCAGACAGGCTCCTGTCTCATTGCCCTTCATGCAGACAGCCCTTTCCAGTCCCCTGTTTGGGGCCTGCCCTGGGCTCAGCCGCTGGACTCTGCTTGTTTGGAGAACGTCCCCCGCAGGCTGGGCGAGCCCTTGCTTTGCCAGCTCTGTGACCAGGTGCCCCCTCTGCCCAGCCTTTAACCTGAGTCAGCATCTGCCCTCTCCTCCCCACCCCTCCTTGAATCTGCGACTCGTACCCTGTGCCTTTTTCGTTCTCAGTTTTCATCGAGTGCAGCGAGAGCAGAAACATGGCCCCTGTCCCATACCTCCCCTCTGGGCATGAACCGCCCCCTCTGACGGCTGCCACCCCCGCTGCTGACAGACCCTCCAAACCCCCTCCCCTTCCCCTGCATGGTCCCCATGTCTGGAGGGCGGGAAGGGAGTTCTTGAATCAGAACCTCTTGGGTCCCCCTCTCAACACCTCGGAACAGCAGTCCACCCTCCCTGCCTCCTTCCCCTGACCCCGTCCCATCTCTCCCCAGGAGGCCCCGAGTTCCTGAAGACCCCTCTGGGAGGCAGCTTCCTGGTGTATGAGTCCTTCCTCTACCGGCGGGAGAAGGCAGCCGGGGAGAAGGTGTACTGGACGTGCCGGGACCAGGCCCGCATGGGCTGCCGCAGCCGCGCCATCACCCAGGGCCCGAGGGTCATGGTGATGCGCAGACACTGCCACCCACCTGACCTGGGGGGCCTGGAGGCACTGCGGCAGCGGGAGCAGCTCCCCAGCCCGGCCCAGAGGGAAGGCTCAGGTGCGGGCGGGGGTGTGGGGGAAGGGGCTGGCCCTGGTCTCCCTGGGGGCCCAGTAGTCCAGCTTGCTCCAGTCCCTGGGGACAGCCCAGTGTGCGGCCTGGAGGGTAGCCTGGTGGGACACTCTTGCTGTGGCCTGGATGGGCTGGGTCTGTCCCCCTGGGCGGTGAGCTCCCGGGGGGGGGGTGCTACTTTGGTCCCCACACTCCTGCACTGATCCTGGTGGGGCTGAGGTCTCAGGAGGAGAGCCCCTCAGATGGCCGGAGAAGGCGGCAGGGCAGGGGTGATAACTGGGAGCCGCAGGAAGTGCTCCTGGACCTGGGGGACCCTCTGTCTGCCCTTCTTTCCCCACGCCCAGCTTCCGGGCACCCCAATCCCGACATGTCATGAGATTTTAGTTCAGATTTTTAAAATGTCTCCTGAGAGAGAATTTGAATAGTCGCCAGCTGGCCGAGGGGCGGGTGGCCCCGGGGCGGGGAGGCCCCTGGTACGCCGTCCAGACCAACCTCCGGCCTCCGGTAGTGTCCCAGGGCAGCCCCTGCCCTGGGGCGCCCGCCAGCCGCTGTGCAGGGCGAGTTGGGCCAGGAGGGGCCTGCAGCAGGGTTTGGGTGGCCCCGGGGCCGGCCTCCCCCATAGCCCCAAGGCCCTCAGACAGAGGGACAGCCGCGCCCCAGCGAGACGGCCGAGGCAGCCTGAGCTTCAGTCCCCAGGGCCCCATGACGCAGGCTGGGGTGGGACCTGCGGGGGCACAGGATCCCCGCTTTTCTGGCTGGAGTTCTGTGCCCTGCTTCCGGGGCCCCACCCAGGTGCTCCACTCACTTGGCATGTTCCTCCCAGAAGCCCCGCAGCCCCTGGAGTTCCTGAGGACTTCCCTCGGAGGCCGGTTCCTGGTGTACGAGTCCTTCCTCTACAGGAAGGAGAAGGCGGCCGGGGAGAAGGTGTACTGGATGTGCCGGGACCAGGCCCGCAAGGGCTGCCGCAGCCGCGCCATCACCCAGGGCCGGCAGGTGACCATCATGCGCAGCCACTGCCACCCGCCCGACCTGGCGGGCCTGGAGGCGCTGCGGCAGCGGGAGCGGCTCCCCAGCCCGGCCCAGCAGGAGGACGCAGGTACAGACGGGCGGGACGAGGGTTTCTGCCAGGGTGAGGTTCAGACACCCCAGGGGATCGACACCGTCTGGGGGAACTTTGCCTGCCTTTCTAGTCTTCTGCCCTACCTCCCACTGGCTTCTTCTCCTGGATGGAGAAACACACCTAAGTCTGTCCCATCCCTTTTTGCGGGGGGCTGTGAGGCCTGTGGGATCTTAATTCCCCCATCAGGGAACTGAACCCACGGCCCCTGCACTGGAAGCACAGTCTTAACCTCTGGACCACCAGCTGTTGTTCAGTTGCTCAGTCGTGTCCAACTCTTTGCGACCCCATGGACTGCAGCACACCAAGCTTTCCTGTCCATCACGAACTCCCGGAGCTTGCTCAAACTCATGTCCGTTGAGTCGGTGATGCCATCCAACCATCTCATCCTCTGTCGTCCCCTTCTCCTCCTGCCCTCAATCTTGCTCAGCATCAGGGTCTTTTCCAGTGAGTCATCTCTTCACATCAGGTGGCCAAAGTATTGAAGCTTTGGGTTCAGCAACAGTCCTTCCAATGAATATTCAGGGTTGGACCACCAGGGAAGTCCCTAAATCTGTCCCATTATTAAAAAAACTTCCCTGGGAATTCCCTGGCAGTCCAGTCATTAGGACCCCACGTTCTCGCTGCCTGGGTTCAATCCCTGGTTGGGGAACTAAGATCCCTCAAGTCACACAGTGCAGCCAAGCAAAACAAACAAGCTAACACTCCCGTCCTACCTGCCATTTTCTTTCCTCTCTTTTACACTAAGAGGTCTTCATTTTTTACGGATGGTAGTATCTTTTGAAAATCTGTTTAAAAAATATAGATTGCTCTAGAAGAATGTACAAATGAGTATGCACACACAAACATGAGCACACGCACACACACACATAGTTTTGCAAATAATTAACCATGTTGAACTGAACTTGGTTTCACTTCAAATAAACAGAATGTAAAACGAGTCTTTAGAAAGTAGTGTGTGTCTCATATTAATTCATGGGAATAGGAGGGGGCACATCTTCTACAGGAATGAATCCAAGTTGTATAAAACGACCGCAGGAAACTTGATTTCTGCTTTAAAATTCTTTTCCTTGAGAAAGCCAGTTTGACTTAACCAAGGAGGACTCGCCTTTGGCAGGATGAAGGGTGTGGCCTCTTTGAGATCTAGCTGCCTTCCAATCTTTTTTGTGACAAGGTGAAGCCTGACTCGCAATCTCCAATAGCTTATTTTATCTGGCATAGGTAGTTTGGTGGCTCACCTGGTAAAGAACTTGCCTGCCAGTGCAGGAGATGCAAGAGACGTGGGTTCAATCCCTGGGTCAGGAAGACCCCCTGGAGAAGAAAATGGCAACCCACTCCAGTATTCTTGCCTGGAGAATTCCATAGACAGAGGAGCCTGGTGGGCTACAGTCCATGGGGTCGCAGAGAGTTGGACATGACTGAAGCGACTTAGCACACATGCGCTGTTAGTTTGGGGCATCAGAAAACCAGAATTCCCAATGACTCCCCCAGTCAGAGTCATTCTGCCTGGTTTTCTTCACCCTTAAGGCTTTGAGGTCATTGTTCCAAGGGGTATGCCTTTGCCTCTGGTAACTTCAAAAAAGAGGTATTAATCCATGTTTTCAATGTTTTTCCCTCAGAAAAGGTAAAAAGTCTGCCTGAAGTTCAACTGTGCTTTGAGACGTGTGCTCCTGAATGCCAGCAGAGCTACGGGTAACTGTATTGGTTATCTAATGCTGCGTCACAAATTACCCCGAAGCCTCGAGACTGAGAACAGCAAATACTTACTGCCTTTCACAGAGTCCCTGGGTTGAGATTTCGGGAGGGGCTGGGCGGGGTAGTTCTGGCTCCGGGTCTCTCATGAGATTGAAGGGAGAGTGTCTGTGTGGGTGCAGCCATCTGAAGGCTTGAGGAGGGGGCTGGAGTAGGTGTTTCCAAATGACCTGTTCGCTCACAGGGCTGTGGGCTGGAGGCCTGCACCAAGTAGAACTTTCCTTAGGGCTGCTCGAGCATCCTCACACAGGACAGCTATTTTCCCCAAAATAAGCAATCCGAGGGAGGAAGCATGTTAAAAAGCAGAGACATCACTTTGTTGACAAAGGTCCATTTAGTCAGAGCTATGGTTTTTTCAGTAGTCGTGTACGGATGTAAGAGTTGGACCATAAAGAAGGCTGAGTGCCAAAGAACTGATGCTATCTAACTCTGGTAACAGAGAAGACTCTTGCAAGTCCCTTGGACTGCATGGAGATCAAGCCAGTCTATCCAAAAGGAATTCAACCCTGAATACTCATTGGAAGGACTGATGCTGAAGCTGAAACTCCAGTACTTTGGCCACCTGATGTGAAGAGCTGACTTATTGGAAGAGATCCTAATGCTGGGAAAGAGTGAAGGCTGGAGGAGAAGGGGACAACAGAGGATGAGATGGTTGGGTGACATCATTGACTCAATAGACTTGAGTTTGAGCAAGCTCCGGGAGTTGGTAATGGACAGGGAGGCCTGGCATGCTGCAGTCCCTGGGGTTGCAGAGTCGGACATGACCAAGTGACTGGGCAACGACAAGTGATGATGGAGCAGAGCAGTAGGAGGTATTCTGTCCCACCACTTGCAACAGAATTCACATTCTTCTCAAGCACACATGGGACATTCTCCAAGACGGACCACATGTAGGCCATCAGACAAGACCCTTCAAATTTAAAAGGGCTGAAATCATACAGCGTATGTTGTCTGACCAGAGTGAAGTGAAATTAGAAGTCAATAACAAAAGTTTGGGAAACTCACAAATACATGAAAGTTAAACAGCATGTTTGTAAATATATCCAGTGACTCAAAGGAAATTAGAAAATACTTTGAGAGACTTCCCTGGTGGTCTTAGTGGTTAAGACTTCATGTTCCAATGCAGGGGACCTGGTTTGATCCCTGGTCAAGGAACTAGATCCCAACCCACCCTGTAAGGCTGGTGGTAGCCTGGCACCAAAACCAAGCAAAGACATCCCAAGAAAAGACTAGAGAACAATATCTCTTAGGAATACAGATAGAAAATCGCTCAGCAAAATACCGCAAACTGAATCCAGCAACGTGAAAAGGATCCCACACCATGACCAAATGGGAATTATGCCAGGAATCCAAAATTGCTTCCCCGTCTGTAAGTCAGTATCATACAAGCTTGGATAGAAGGGACTTAACACAGCAGGCCAGCAACTCCTGTCCTTAGAACAGCGTGTTTGTAAGGCTCACCCTGAGCTTCCAGGGTCCAGATCAGGATGCTTCCAGGGCTTGACTGATACTGTCCCTAAATGACAACAGTTGCTCACTCTTACCTGTTTGTAAAAAGAATTTGATTTTGGCTGAACACTTGTTTTTCTTCATGGGCTTCCCTGGTGGCTCAGACAATACAGAATCCGCCTATAATGCAGGAAACTTGGGTTCAGTCCCTGGATTGGGAAGATCCCCTTGGAGGAGGGCATGGAAACCCTCCAGTATTCTTGCCTGGAGAACCTCATGGACAGAGGAGCCTGGTGGGCTACAGCCTGTAGCCCGCCAGGCTCCTCTGTCCATGCGGTTGCAAAGAGTCAGACACGACTGAGCAACTAAGCACTGCTTTTGTTCTGAGATTCTGGAATATCAGTGACTGTAGGTACCCTCTACTTAAAACAAGATATAGTTTATTCATACAATGAAATGTTATTTGGCCATAACAAGGAATGAATTGCTGACACATGCTACAGCACGGATGAACTTCAAAAACATCACAAGACACGAAAGAGGCCAGACACACAAAAGACCACACCTTGCGTGACTGCATTGCTATGAAACGTCCAGAGGGGCAAATCCATGCAGACAGAAAGTAGATTAAAGTCTGCCTGGGGTGAGGGATGTTGGGGTGTAGCTAAAGGGCACGAGGTTTCTCTTTTGTTGTTGTTTTCTTGGCCATGCCTCTTGGCTAGCGATATCTTCGTTTCCCCAACTAGAGATTGAACCCCAGGCCATGTAGGGGAAGCACCAAGTCCTCACCACTGGACTGCCAGGGAGCTGCCACTCCCACGTTTTCAAGGCACCAATGTGATGTGTGATGACCGAGTTGATGGTGATCTCTAGGGGGAAGGGATTATTGGAATCCTTAACTGTCCTTTTTTTTTTTTTTGGCATTTTATTTATGCTAGGTCATTTTTTATTTTATTATCCTTAACTTTCTTCATCATCTCCTTCCGCCATGTTTGGATTTGCATGACGCATGTGTGTTTCTGTGTCATCAGGAAGGTGGGAAGTACACAGCTCGACAGCGAGTCCCAGTGAGGCCAGCCTCCAGCCTGACAGCAGAGGAACCAACCCAGCCTAACGTGTCGCCAGTGTCAAGGATGCGCCAGGTCCTTGCAGGACCCTGGCACTTCCCACCCGGTTAGATTTTGCTCGACAAAGCCTTTCTTTCATTCTCCAAAGCATCCATGGGCTTCACATTTCCTCCAGAGGCCTCCCAGGAAGAAGACTTGATAGTTTCTCCCTGCTGGCAGAGACGAGCCCCGGGAGCTGGTGGCCCACAGCAGTGCGTGATGTGGGGTGATGTGGTGGGCGGGGGGACCCCCGCGGGGGCCTCGGAAAGCTCTGAGAAAGGAAGCACCATTCACAAAGACACCTCCCTCTGCCCCAGCCTGCCGAGCTGCAAACACCCAGCCATCCTGAGGCCCACAGCTTTGCCAAGGACTTTCTTGTCGGGTGTGGTCCCACTTGGGCTTCATAAAGTGGAAAGTTGTCGTGGCTGACGTCAAGATGAAGGCGGGCGAGTTTGGGGAAGTTCCTGCCTCTTCTGGCTGAGCTGCCCCACGTGGTATTTGCCCAGCAGGTGCCAGGCGGGCCTCCGTGCTCCTTGGGCACCTACTGCCCGGGTGTGGCCATCCCATAGCAGAGCGGGTGGAAACCAGGGGACTTTTACACCGTTTGTTGGAGTTTCCTTTGCTCTTCTCCAAGTTAAGCCCGGTGCCGACGATACCCAGGGCAGGTGTTGTTGTGCCGTGGGAGCCAGAGCTGGGCAGACTGCCCCAAGTCGCCCAAGTTCGCCTGATGCCAGAGGAGAGGCAGACCCAGATGACGGGGGTGGGGACATCTCCTTCTCCTGTCTTCTGGCACACCGGGAGCAGCAGGCCGATGTCCCCCACCAACCCAAGGCTGCAGCTTGCTAAGGGGGCCGCGTCCCCACCAGCAGCTCCTTGCCCCCACCCTGTGATTGCCGGGGGCTCCCCCTCCTCGCCTAGCTGGCTATGCAGCCTGCCGTCCGGCTGCGGGGCAGCGACAGCTCAGATGCCCCCTGCTGTATCTCTGCCTCCACACTTCCCGCAATAAACCCGATTTTTTACCTCGCCGTGTAGAGCTGCTGTGTGTGTCCACATGCCCGCTGCAGCAGCAGATGGCCACCAGGAGGCCACACGCTCCGTGCCTCTCTGTGCCACGTGGTTGGAAGTGATGGACTTTGGTTGGGCAAAGGGAGGCCTACACACCTGTGGCAGCATCTGCTCACCTGGCTCAAGTGTCAGCTGGACCAGGCATAGGGGGGAGTCCTCGGAAAGCTCACGGATGGGGTCTCCTGCTGGCTGTTCCCCCAGCCCTCGTGGAGCTGAAAGAAAGGCCTTGGACCTCTGCTGACTCATCCCATGTCCTCCCTGACTTGTTTTCACAAACTGGAAGTGGAAGTGGCCCCCCCAAACTAGGGTCACCTGGACTGCCCCCCCAGACCCTGTCTACCTTCCCAGGCAGGTAACTGAAGTAACTGACCTGTTTCTTGACTGGACTGCCAGTTCCACGGGGCCCTCACCCACCAGCCTGCCCAGCTGTCATGGAGATGGCCTAGCAACATGACCGGACAGCCCATCCCACCTCCCAGGTAGGAGGCCCATCGTGCTGCTGGCCGCACATGGTGGACACTCAACATGGGGGCTATGTTTCAGGCAGTGCTCTTGCCTTGAGACAGCAAACTGCTCTCGGCCAAGGCCAAAGACACAGCCCTGGGGGGAGCAGATATACCCCAATCCAGACCCACAGACAAGCATGCCCATGGGAGGCGGCCGCACCTGAACTTCAGTGGACAGGCATGTCTGTGCCACCACCAGCTGGCTCTCCACTCAGTCTCTCACGAAGGGGAGCCTCATAGAGCCCCGAGGTGCCAGGCCAGAAGCACTGAGTCCTAGCAGCTGGCATCACCCTCACCCTGCAGGGTCACCAGTCCCCCCACCTCTGCAGCGTGTCTGCCCCGCCCTCTGATGGGGCCCATCCACGCGCCCCCCTCTCTGCACCTGCTCTGACCTCAGAGGGCAGGTGGCTGGTCTATCTTGCTCAGACCGTGGACTCCCCAGTGGACGTAAATCTGGACACTTCCGCCACCTGGGGTGACCCCATAGCCACCCACCCCCAAGCCCCCAACATGTGGCCACTTCCTCCCCGGTTCTAGAGCCAGGGAGACGGCCCCCTGTCACAGAGGAAAGCGCGCAGGAAGCTGGTCCCTGGTGGACAGTGAAAGCGGGATATGGCCCTGCCCTCCTCCTGCCCTGTTTCCGCTCAGCCGCTTGTTCCTGCAATAAACCTTGCTTCGGTATGTCTTCACCACGTAGAGCTGGTAGAGTATTACTGTGTGCCTGTGGGCGATGGTACAACAACCTCTCAGTTATGAAATTTGAAGTAAAAGTCCATAAGGAAAAGGGAAACTACCAACATGGAACCCAAGTTTTAAAGACAGGGCAGAGGCGGGCTCTAGGGGCTCCCGCCCCGAGTCCTGCCCCTGGGGCTGTGAGGCGAACAGCGTTGAAACACTGAAATGCTTCTCCCAGCCCAGCCCAGCCTCCTGCCCCCACGTCCTCTATCGAGATGGCTCCGGCAGTCACTAAAGTCAGCAGGTACATTTCAGAGCTCACTCTCCCTCACTGACTGTCCCTCCTTGATCCTGGCAGACCTAAAAGTGACCCCCAGGTTCTCCGCGCCGCCCCCCACCTCCTTCAAGGGCCCCTCGACCCTGGTCCAACCCGTTCGCAAGGTGGTTGGCTCTGGGGACTGGACCTCAGCCGTCCCTGCCCAGCCACTTTCAGGGTTCGTGGTTTTGCAGCTCCAGCCCCCACTCCCTTCCGCAGCCAAGCCTGTGTGTCCTGCTGCCTCCAGGACCTCGGCCCCAGGTCTCCCGTGGTCACCAGCCGAGCAGGGAGCAAAGGGGACTGTCTCCCCCTCCTCTGATGGCTCCACCACAGTAGAAGCCCTTGACGCAGTCCCTCTTGTCCCCATGTTCTGTCAGTGATCAGGCTCTTTGAGAGCCTTATTGAGATACAATCCATAGACCATCCAACTCACCCACTCAAGTGTGTGGTCCAGTGGCTGTTAGTATATTCACAGGGTAGGGTCTCCATCACCTCTAACTCCAGAACATTTCATCATCCTGAAAAGAAACCCCAGATCCATCAGTTGACACTGTCTCTGCCAGTTTCCCTGTGTCTTCAGGTTGATGGGGTTCCTTCCTCCGGTGCTGGGAGAATTTGGGGAATCCAAGGGTCTTAGTCTGCTCAAGCTGCCGTAATTATGCCATAGACTGGACTGGGAGGGAAGGATCTTAAACACCAGACATTTATTTCTCACAGTGCTGGAGGCTGGAAGTGTGAGATCAGGGAGTGGACAAGTGTTCTCAAACTCATGTCCATTGAGTCAGCGATGCCAGCCAACCATCTCATCCTCTGTCGCCCCCTTCTCCTCCTGCCCTCAATCTTTTTCAGCATCAGGGGCTTTTCTGACAAGTCGGCTCTTCGCATCAGGTGGCCAAATTATTGGAGCTTCAGCACCAGTCCTTCCAGGGAATATTCAGGGTGGGTTTGCAATCCCATCACACCACATCTGTCCCATGTGTTCTCTCTGGGTGTCCGTGTCAGGTATGACTACCTGGTTCAAGGACCAGAGGCGAGAGGTACCCAAGGAGGTCTCTGAAGGCTGGGACAGCTGCCAGCCTCCCGCTGCAGCAGCATCACAGCTCTGCAGAGCGCAGCCTCTCAGGACTGCCCTGCCCCCTCAGGGCTCTGGAGGCCCTAGAATGGTTCCTCAGCTGCTTCCATCAAAAAAAGACTCTGGCTGCTGGAGAGGCTGCTCCTAGAAACTATGTGACACTAGACCTCAGCTGAGGCAGTGATTTGTCCAAGTAGGACATGGTGGTGGCCCAGATGAGGGAGGTGGCAGCAAGGATGGCAAAGGGACAGGAAACAGATAAGAGATGTTAGGAGTTGAAGCGTGTCCTCCCAAAATTCACATGTAGAAATCCTAAGCCCTAGAACCTCCATGAGTAAAAGTGCTAGTCACACAGCTGTGTCCAACTCTTGGCGACCCCATGGACTGTAGCCCGCCAGGCTCCTCTGTCCATGGAGCTCGCCAGGCAAGAAGACTGGAGTGGGTAGCCATTCTCTTCTCCGGGGGATCTTCCTGACCCAGGGGTCAAACCCAGGTTTCCTGCATTGCATGCAGATTCTTCACTATCAGAGCCACCAGGGAAGCCCTAGAACCTTAGAATGTGACTTTATTTGGAAATAGATCATTCCAGATGTGATTAGTCTAGACAAGGTCAAACTGGGGTGGCCCCTAATCTAATATGGTTGCTGTCCTTATTAAAAGGGGAAATTTGGACACAAGTGCTCACACAGAGAGAAGCATGTGAAGATAAAGGCAGAGATCAGGGAGATGTGGCTTCTACAAGCCAAGGAATGCCAAGACAGCCAACAAGGCACCAGAAGCTCAATGAAAAGCACAGAACATTGCTCCCCACCCCACCCCCCGCCCCCAGCTCTCAGTGGGAAGCAGCCCTGGAGACAGAACTGGATGAGGGTGAGAGGATGTATTAGTTGTGCCAGCTGCTGTGACAAGCAAGGCCCGGATCTCTGTGGCTGAATACAAAGATGTTTGTCTCCACTCACGCAGAGCCCCATGTTGATACTTCTGGTTGGCAGGCTCCTTGTATAAGGTCACTCAGGAATCCAGCTCCATCCCCCCTGCCCTGGGCCCTAAGTATCCTCTCCATTCAGTTGGCAGATGAGGGAGTTAGAAATTGAGGCTGCTGTAGGCCAGACCCGGCAGGGGTCTACATTCGTGCAGTCCAAGCTTTAAGATCTGGGGATCTTGTTAATGCAGGTTCTGATGAAGGAGGTTAGGGGTGGAGCTTGAAAATCCGCATTTCTGAATTCTGCATTTCTCCCAGTGATGACAATACTGTCGATCCTGGCTATTACTTTGAGTATTGAGAGTGAGAGGCGTCACTCCCCCTCTCCATGCCTCGTGGCCGGAACTCACTCCTGTGGCCACACCAAATGCAAGAGAAGCAGGGAAATGAAGTTTAGCTGTTAGTGCAGGAGCTGGAGGAGGCAGGGGCAATCGACAGCAGGGGGCAGGCAGGGGCCAGGCAGCAGGGACCCAGCTCTCCTGGGACGGCGTTGCTGCAGCAAGACCAGGGTCCTGACTGGAACCGGGGACCCTTGGCTGTCAGCCTTTCTGAACTCCCCAAAAGGGGCAGGAAGTGGCGAGGGCCCAGCCCTTCCAAGTTCAAAGTTCTGTGAGCCAACTGGGACTGGCGCTGGCAGTGGGGGTGCTGCCCCTTGTCTTGGCGCCTGAGTCTTGGAACTAACCACCCCCTTCCTCTCATCCACACCCCTTTTGCAGGAGATCAGCCTGGCCTGGCCCCCCATCCTGTCACAGAAGGGCTCAGTTCTTCCTCCAGGTCCCTGCTGACCCTCTTTCTGCATGTGGAGTCCTGGTGGTCTTTGTCCCCTACCTCACCCTTCTCTCATGTGACCCCTGAGAGTAAGGCTCTCCCTGCAACCCCGTCGCTCCAGCCATGGCCTAGGACAGAGCCTAGGACAGAGCCTAGGACGACATCACGGAGCCACAGCAGCCCCCAAGCTCACAAGCAAAAGGGAGAAGGGGGCCCCGGTCAATGGGTGTTACTGCTCCCTCCTTAGCTGGGTTCACCTGTGCAGTGAGACCCCTCTCCAGGGCTCAGCAGGGTTAGGAAACTGGGAGGCAAGAGGGCTCCCCCAGGAAGCAACCAGGGCGCTGGCCTCCAGTCTCGCCAGCCAGCTTCTTAGAATGCTCTCCACCCCAGCGTCAGACACGCAGCCCCCCACCAGCATGTGTGCAAGTGTGCCCGCTAGGTCGCTCCAGTCATGACTCTGACCCCGTGAGCTGCAGCCCGCCAGGCTCCTCTGTCCACGGGATTCTCCAGGCAAGAATACTGGAGTGGGTTGCCCTGCCCTCCTCCAGGGGATCTTCCTGACCCAGGGATCAGACCCAGCGATCAGACCCACCTCTCTTCTGTCCCCCGCATTGGCAGGCAGGTTCTTTACCACAAGCGCCACCTGGGAAGCCCCCCAGTCTGAGGCACTGACTTCCAAGCAGAGGTCTTCAGGGCTCCCACCACTACCAGCAGCATTCTGCGTTCTCTAGAATCTTCTCTGCTTCCGCCAGTCTTCCAGGAGAGACAGGGGGAGTGTGGATACTGACAGGGCAGACATAGGTCCTTCCAAGCTGGGCAGCGAGGTGAAGGGCGAGGCTGGACTGAAGGGCAAGACATCTGGGTGACTGAGGCTCTGGGCACACTCCATCTCCTTCCCCCCCCACCCCACCCCCGCGCTCTCCCACGCACCTGCGCTGGCCTCCCCCCAAGCCCTGGGGGCAGCCGGCGGGCGCTGCTGGGAGATCAGAGGACTCGGAGGAGTTGGGCCCAGGGGGAGGGGGCGGGGAATTTCCCCCCAAGCCTGCCTGGGCCTGCTCCCCTCCCCCTCCCCCGCCAAGTGGGGGGGCACCGCTGGGGGAATTCCATCTCGCTGCGAGCCCAGGCCGGGGGTCCTGGGGAGAGGAGGAGGAGGAGGAGGCGGCGGCGAGGAGGGGACAGGCTGGGACCAGGGGCGCAGCTGCCTTCCTCCCCAGACACCAGCTGCCCCTGCCTGTCCCGGGCTGAGCGTCCACCCTTCCTTCCAGCCCGTCGGGCGGGTGCGGGGACCGGGAGTGACGCTTCCCCAGGCCGGAGGCGTCGAGACCCGGGAAGGGAGAAGCGTGAAGATCCAAAGACGGTTTGCGTGTGAGCGTCTCACCATGAATGGTGACTGAGTGGAAGAGCGCGCGCACTTCATTCAAGGCTGGCTGTGGGCGGGGGACGCTGGCGAGTCCCGGGACATGTGGCCTCGGGAGACTGTCCTGTATCTCCTCCGTTAGGGTCCTTCTGTACACCAGCCCGGCCGGTCCTCCTGCACATGCTCCCACCCGAACCTTCACCGACCCGGAGAGGGGGAAGGGCGGGGAGGCGCGGGCCGGGCCATGGAGGGTCCCGGAGATGGGGGGCGGGCGTGGGAGGCGTCTGGACCTGCTGCCTCGGCTCCAGTCTCGGGCGGGGCTTCCCAGCCTCGGGGGGTGGGGTGCGGAGGGAGGGACCCAGGGGGGAGGGACGCGCGGAGGGACGCGAGGGGGTAGGAGCCGGCGCGTTAGAGACCTGGGCGAAAGAGACTTAGAGAGCGAGGAGCAGCAGGAGGGGGAGGGTGTGGAAGCCGAGGCAGGACCCTAAGCCCCGAGAGGCAGAGACGGGAAACGCCCCTGGCCTGAGATCGCCCCCCGGGGTAAATTCCCAGTTGGGTCGGAGCAGAGACACGCCTTCAAGGCCAGAAAACTTAGGAGGCAGATACCCCTGGGCGATACTCTCCCGCTCCCCCATCCTCTCGCCCCAGACCAAGAGCGCGCCCCAGAGCGGGACGAGGACGGACTGTCAGAGGACAACGCCCCCCTCCCCGGACGCCTGGGAGACCCTGGAGCGACCCCGGGGGCGCCGAGGGCCTTGCGCGGGCCGGGGCGACCTCTCCTCGGTTGGGGGCGATGGGGGCACGGGCCCCCAAGGCCCTGCTCCTCCTCCTCTTGCTCCGGCTGCTGCCGCCACGCGGGGCCTCGGCGGGGAGCCTGCAGAGCCCAGGTGAGTCCCGGCGCGGAGAGTGGACCGAGGGCCGCACTCCCAACTCGGCCTGCGCGCCTAGAACCCGACTGCCCGATTCGCGAGGGGCCAGAGCAGGTGGAGGCGGCAGTCGAACAGCCCAGCCCTCGGGCCCGGAGGGTGGGGAGAAGGTCCGGGCGAGGGTCGGCCTCAGGCCTCGCCGTCCGCGCGCAGGCCTGTCCGAGTGCTTCCAGGTGAACGGCGCCGACTACCGCGGCCACCAGAACCGCACTGGCCCGCGCGGGGCCGGCCGCCCGTGCCTCTACTGGGACCAGACACAGCAGCACAGTTACAGCAGCGCCAGCGACCCCCAGGGCCGCTGGGGGCTGGGCGCGCACAACTTCTGCCGGTGAGGGGCGGGGCCTCCGCGGGGCGGGGCCGGTGCAGGGTTGAGGGCGTTGTCCTGGGGCCAGGCCGCTGAGTGGGCGGGGCGGAGGTCTCCGCTGGGCTGGCCCAGGAGCCACCCGGAGGGCCTGGGGTTCCGTCTCTGTCCTGTCTGACCCTTTGCGACCCTGCAGCACACCAGGCTGCCCTGTCCCTCGCTATCTCCCCGAGTTTGCTCAAACTCATGTCCTCTGAGTCGATGATGCCATCCAATCATCTATCTCATCTTCTGTCTCCTCCTTCACCTGCTCTCAATCTTTCCCAGCATCAGGATCTTTTCCAAAGAAACGGCTTAAGGACCTAAGGGCGGGGCCTAAGCGATGAGTGGAAACTTTTTCTGACCTGGGTCAGGCCTTCGGAGTCCAACTTTTTGTAGAGCCTCAGGTCAGACCTGGGCACCAAGGCGCCCATGAGGATGCAGCCGAGTCAGAAGGCAAGCTCTAGAGTGAGGGCCGGGCCCTTGGCATTCAGCTCCTTTGAGAGACGTCTACTAGCAGTGACCAAGGGATTGGGGGTTCAGAGCCATAGCTGTGGTCTGAAGCGGCAGGGACCGAGCTGAGTGGGAGGACACTTCCCTGCTGAACCGCAAAGCTTAGGGCTCATCTCTTCTGCTTTAAAGCAGGGTTCCAAGACAAGGGATAGTGGCTGAGGCCCAGGGCTGAGTGGGGGGTGAACACAAATGGCCTCGAAGTCCTCATACATGAAGTCATGTCCGAGCAACAGCTGAAGACCTAAAATCAGCCCCCCAGGGCCCCTTTAATGACTTCCCACCATGCACTGGGAAGTCGACATCCATTCTGGTGGGCAAACCAGGATTTGCTCGCACACACAGTGGCCATTCTGCCAAGAAGCTGTGGGTCAGGGCCTGGAATTCATGGTTCTTGGGACGACAGTATCCCAACCATTTCTCCCGGGCCTGCAGTAACCCAGATGGTGATGTGCAACCATGGTGCTACGTGGCTGAGACGGAGGAGGGCATTTACTGGCGCTACTGCGATATCCCCACGTGTCACAGTGAGTGGGCCGGGCTGGACCACGGGGGAGGCCGGGCTGCCGCGGTGGAGTTCACTTTTGCAGGCCCCACACTGAGCCTGACCGTGCTGCCCTCTCAGTGCCTGGGTACCTGGGCTGCTTTGTGGACTCTGGGGCACCTCCGGCCCTTAGCGGCCCCAGCGGCACCTCGACAAAGCTCACCGTCCAGGTGTGCCTTCGCTTCTGCCGCATGAAGGGCTACCAGGTACTGCCCACCTGCCCAGATCAGTGACCCTTGACCTTGACCTCAGCACCCAATCAACATCCAACTCTGAGGCCAAACCTTGATGCTGATTTCCAAACCTCCAGCCCTGATTCCCACTTCTGACCCCGATCCCTGGCTCCCACCACCCCACCCCCACCCCCAGCCCCTGTCTGGGGGTCACCCAGTTTGTGCTCCCAGTTGGCGGGCGTGGAGGCCGGCTACGCCTGTTTCTGTGGCTCTGAAAGCGACCTGGCCCGAGGACGCCCAGCTCCGGCCACCGACTGTGACCAGATCTGCTTCGGCCACCCAGGCCAGCTTTGTGGTGGTGATGGGCGCCTGGGCATCTACGAAGGTGAGGAGTGGTTAGGGATGAGGGGCCTGGGTGAGGGGAAGAGTGTGATGCCGTGACAGGGGGAGGTATCTGGGAAGGGAAGGCATGGGTGGAGGGCAGGGCCTGATTAAGGGTTAGGTTGAGGACTGGCCTGAAGAGGGGACTGGGCTGAACCTGGGGGTCAGGGGTCTGGGGCTCAGGTGGGACTAGAGGAAGGAACTGTTTGAGAACAAGACTAGAGGAGGGGACTAATGGCTTGATTAGAAAGGGTCGGACAGAGGAAGGAATTGTTTGAGGTCAAGACTAGTTGTTGTTAGTCACTCAGTCGTGTCCGACTCTTTGTGAACCCACGGACTGTAGCCTGCCAGGTTCCTCTGTCCATGGGATTCTCCAGGCAAGAATACTGGAGTGGTTTGCCATTTCCATCTCCAGGAGACCTTCCGGAACTAGGGATCGAACCCTGATCTCTTGCATTGCAGGCAGATTCTTTACCTGGACCACCAGGGAAGACTAGAGGAGGGGACTAATGGTTTGATTAGAATGGTTGGACGGGGCCGGAGGACGGAATTAACTGGGCTGAAGTTGGGATGGAAGAGGGTCCAGCAGGTCCCGGCCCAGCGGGGGAAGGGGCGGGGCTTCTATGTAGAGCCCCGCCCCGTGAAGGAGGAGCCCGCGGGGCCCCGGGTTCTGACCGCTGGCCCCGCCCACAGTGTCCGTGGGCTCCTGCCAGGGGAACTGGACCTCACCCCAGGGTGTCATCTACTCCCCGGACTTCCCAGACGAGTACGGGCCAGATCGGAACTGTAGCTGGGTGCTGGCCCCTCCGGGAGCCGCGCTGGAGCTCTCCTTCCGCCTCTTCGAGCTGGCCGACCCGCGTGACCGGCTGGAGCTGCGCGACGCCGCCTCGGGCAGCCTGCTCCGCGCCTTCGACGGCTCCCGGCCGCCGCCGCCCGGCCCGCTGCGCCTGCGCGCCGCCGCGCTGCGGCTTACCTTCCGCAGCGACGCGCGCGGCCACGCGCAGGGCTTCGCGCTCACCTACCGCGGTGAGGCCCCTCCCCACCCCGCCTCCGGCCCTCCGCTCCGCCGGCCGGTCTCATACCTCTCTCCGCAGGGCTGCAGGACGCCGACGCCGACCCTGCGCCCCTCGAGGGCTCGACTCAGACCCCCGCGGCGCCCCTCGACGGGGCCAACGTGAGCTGCAGCCCCGGGCCTGGCGCTCCAGAGGCCTCGATGTGGGGTGAGACGGGCGTGGGAGGCAGGAGCGAGCTTGGGGGGGTCAGGCCCTTCCAAGCCCCGTGCTCACCGCCCTCGTGTGCCCGCAGCCCAGGTCTTCTCGACGGTGACGGCCGTCTTGGTGCTGCTACTGCTGATGCTGTCGCTGCTGCGCCTGCTGCGCGGACGGTGCGCGCTCTGGGGCGGGGCCTGAGGGCGGAGCCGGCGGGGAGCCTGTCGCCCCGCCCCGGTGCCCCCGGGGCGTGGAGGGCCCTCTGGGACGCTAGAGTACACGACGGGAAAGGGGCTGGACGGAACTCCTGGGTTCTTGAGGGACGAAGCCTTGGGTCCACACAGGGAGTCGCGCGTGGGATCACAGGCGAAGCGAGGTGCTGGAGGTGAGGTTGATTGAAGGAGGGTTCGGCTGACGTCTGCTCCCTCTCTAGGGGCTGCCTGCTGGCTCCGGGTAAAGGGCCCCCAACGTTGGGGCCTTCCCGGGACCCCACAAGAAGCTGGGCCGTTTGGTACCGCCGGCCTCGAGGGGTGGCCCTGCCCTGTCCTCCCGGGGACCCCCAGGTTGAGGGTTTAACCGCGAGTTACCGGCCCTTGAGCGCCTCCAGCCAGAGTTCCCTACGTTCACTCATCTCTGCTCTCTGACTCGGGGACCCCCAGGGTCCACTGGATCCTCCTGCGGCTGGATGGACTCCGCAGACCCTATGCCACCCTCTGTCTGCCTTGGCCTTCTGCCCCTTTGAGGGCAGCTCTAGTAATCTCGAGGAGACCAGACGTTGGACAGGAAGCATCTGGTACTGTTATTGAGAACTTGACCTGACCCTCGGGGTCCGGATGGTCAAGGCCAAAGGACAAGAGGAATCCTGTTTCCCTTCCTCTTAGACCTCGGTTCGCGGGTCTTTGAGCCCTGCTTGGGGTAGTTCTGGACTATTGCCCAAAGTGAAATGTAAGAAGTTAACAAAAGTGGTGAAAAGACCAACCATAGATTTTGAATAAAGGACCTGTTTTGGTTCAGGGAGCCGGAAATTCTTATGTGCGGGAGGAGCTTTGTTAAGGAGGTACTGTGCCTAGGCTGGTTGTGTGCAAATCAAGGGCGTTCCACGGAAAGAGTTTCGTGTAACCGCCTGGAAGGCAGAGGATGGAGAAACCGAGGAGGCAGAAGGATGAATGGGCGGGATCCTGAAGAAGGGGAGGAGGTAGAGGCGGAAGAAGGGATACCTTCGTGGTTTTGATTTAGAATGAATCTTGGGGGGTGGGGGAAATACTGAACTTTCGTATTTCCTGCTTTCTCTCCTTTACTGTTTCCTGCCGGTCCTAGGCGGGGCGCAATATGTTGCAACAGGGCCAGTTTCGCCCATCCCTCATAGTTCAGCGAGGAAAGAACACCCGCCTGCAATGCAGGAGCCTTAGGAAATGCGAGTATGATCTCTGGGTGGGGAAGAGCCCCTAGAGGAGGAAATGACCCTCACTCCAGAATTCTTGCCTGAAAACTTCCATGGACGGAGGAGCCTGGCGGGTTACAGTTCCAAAGGGTCGCAAAGAGTCAAACACGACTGAGGGAGCGCGGGCGCGCATGCACACACAGACACACACACGCGCTCAGAGAATCCTGGCCCAAGGGCAGGTCCTCACTGGAGGACATCGGGCAAGTCAGGCTCACCCTTAGAGGCCCAGCCACCCTGGCGCGCCTTGCTGCGCTCCGGGGAAATCGTGCGAGTGGAGCGATCACCCGCGGAGTGGGGACGCGAGGGCTCTAGACCTGACCGGTCCGAAAGTCCCAGGCCGCCAGCACCTTGGACAGAGCCCCGGCTGTGGGGACTGGGGCAGGGTGGCTGTACCCCGGAGGGTGAAAATCCAAGGGTGGGTCGACCCTGGCGCTCGCGCGGAAAGCCCGGGAGCGCACTGCAAGTGAAAGCGAGACTCCCGGGTCACTCTGGCAGAGCCACCGGGACTCAAAACATCGCATCCTAATCCATCAGGCCCCCCATGCAAATGAGATTGGGGCCGAAAAAATTATGCTAAGAGGGTGAAGGCCTGAGCGGCCGCTGGAGGAACCTCCCCACCGGCCGCGCCCATTGGCCCTCGCAGCTGCAACGTCAGGAGCCCGGAGCGCGAAACCCTGGGCGGGATGACGGGGGCGAGCAGCTGGGGCGGAGCCTGGCGTCCCCTCCCGTGTCCGGCTGCGCCCGTCCTCCGGGCCGCCAAAAGAAAACTGGCTGCCGCCGCCGCCACGAGCTGTCCCTGCAGAGCGCCTGCCCCAGCGGAGCCGGCCGCATTGCGCTCCGGCGCCCGGCGCGTCCCCGGCCTCCGCGCCAGCGTGGGGTCGCCAGGCCCGCGCGTGCGCAGCGCGGGAGGGGAGCGGGCCGAGACCCCCGGGCCAGCGCGTGCGCGGACAGAGCCCTGAAAGGTGGGCGGGCGCCGAGCTAGGCTCGGGGTGCGGCGGGCCCACTGAGGAGACCCGGGGGGCCACAGGAGCGCGGACCGACCACGCTGGACCGGGCCATGGCGTTCCTCGCTGGGCCGCGCCTGCTGGACTGGGCCAGCTCGCCGCCTCACCTGCAGTTTAACAAGTTCGTGCTCACTGGCTACCGGCCGGCCAGCAGCGGCTCGGGCTGCCTTCGTAGCCTCTTCTACATGCACAACGAGCTGGGCAACATCTACACGCATGGTGAGCCGCGCCCCGCAGCCCCCATCCGCGACAGCCCTGTCTGCGCCCGGGCCGCGGCCCGAAGGCCGAGAGCCCCAGCACCCAGGTCCTGGGCTGTCCCGGCCCTGGCACGGCCAGGAGCCGCAGTGACAAAGCTGCCATTGTCCCGGACGTCGCTACCCGCTTCTGCTCCCCCGGCGGGGCCCCGGGGACAGGCGAGGGAAGCGGAGTGGGGGACCCAGTCCGCTTAATCCTTCTGAGCCCTGGGAAGAAGGAGCTTGGTGTCCGGCCTCTTCGTAATCCCTGCACCCTGGCACCCTCTCCCGCCAGCACCCGTCCCGGAGATGGGTGTCGAGGAGGGGCCCAGGAGAGGAAGTCAGGCCCGGCGGCCCTGCGGCCCCAGCCCGAGCCGCCCAGCCGCGGGGCTCCGCCTGGTGGCGGCTCCTTCCTCCCCCCGCAGGCGCCGGGCCCCTCCTCCGCTGCCCCGCCGAACCATGCTGACACAGGCCTGCCCGTCCTTGGCCTGCCCTAGCAGGCAGGCGGCTGAGAGAGGGGCGCTGAATGCGCTGGGCCTGGCCTTCATACCTGCTCCCTGGGGGGACTGTGGCCTGGCCAGGCCCCGCCAAGAATGGGCTGTCAGCGGCCCCAGCCCACCGCACTGAACTTTGACTCCTGTGCAGGCAATGCCAAAGCGCCTGCGGGAAGTGGTAGGAATGGCCCTGGAGGCCTGAGCTGGGAGGCATGGAGCTCCCCCAAAAGGTGCCGGGGTAGGAGATGGAGCAGGTTCTTCCAGCCCCCTCCACTGCCTCACCTCAGACGACAGAAAGACCCTCCATTTGTCTGGTAGCTTCTGGAGAGGAGGGGGCACAGGGATTGGGAAGAGCAGGCAGAGCGGCCCTGGCATGTTAGCATCGCCCACATGTCCTATTCAGAGCTCAGCTTGGGGTCATGCCTCCTCTGACTTCTGCTGAAGTCAGGTTTGGGGCTGGGGTCCCCTGCTTTCCAGGGAATCTGCCACAAGGGTAAGAGCAGCTTCAGCATCAAGACAGCCTGGGCTCTGCGCTGCTTCCATTGCTTCCTTGCTGGGGTCACCTGGGGCAGTGACTCAGTTTCCTCACCGGTCAGTGGGGATAAAGGTCTGTCCCTCCCAGAAGTACTACTGTGAGCTCTGCTAAATCAGGTGATCAGAAGCCCAGGGCCTGCCCCTGCCCAGGGCTGGCCAGCAGCTGGCCCGCAGCCTCCTCACGACCTGTGCTGCGCTCACCCTGCCGTGCTGTCTCTGGACTGGGGCCTCCTTGGGGACATGCCTTGTCCTCAGTGTGAAGGTGTCTGATGGAAAACTGTCTCCCTCCCCCAGGACTGGCCCTGCTGGGCTTCCTGGTGCTGCTGCCCATGACCATGCCCTGGGGTCAGCTGGGCGAGGATGGCTGGCTCTGGGGCACACACTGTGTGGCCTGCCTGGCCCCCCCCACAGGCTCTGTGCTCTATCACCTCTTCATGTGCCACAGAGGGGGCAGCCCTGTGTACACCCGGCTCCTTGCCCTGGATATGTGTGGGGTCTGCCTCATCAACACTCTCGGTGAGCAGGGCGGGGGGTGGGGGTGGGGGGCTTGAAGGACGGGAGCTGGGGGTCGGGTCCACTCATGTGAGCCCTGGGTAGAAAGGGCAGGAGTCAGGAAAACTGGAAGCAAGAGGGCAGGTGGACCCGCGGACTGACGTGCCCTCTCCCGCCTCTCTCCTCTGCGCAGGGGCCCTGCCCATCATCCACTGCACCCTGGCCTGCCGGCCCTGGCTGCGCCCCGCTGCCCTGCTGGGCTACACCGTGCTGTCGGGTGTGGCTGGCTGGCGGGCCCTCACCGCCCCCTCCACCAGTGCCCGGCTCCGTGCCTTTGGCTGGCAGGCCGGCGCCCGCCTCCTAGTGTTCGGGGCCCGGGGAGTGGGGCTGGGCTCTGGGGCTCCAGGCTCCCTGCGCTGCTACTTGCGCATGGACGCACTGGCACTGCTTGGGGGGCTGGTGAACGTGGCCCGCCTGCCGGAGCGCTGGGGACCTGGCCGTTTCGACTACTGGGGTAACTCGCACCAGATCATGCACCTGCTCAGCGTGGGCTCCATCCTCCAGCTGCACGCTGGTGTTGTGCCCGACCTGCTCTGGGCCGCCAGGCACACCTGCCTCCCAGACTGAGCCACCTCCCGCCTGCCATGCTCCCAGGCTTCTAGGGCCAACAGCGCCATGCTTCCATCTTCCCACTGGCCTGCAAGGGGATGGCTCCCTGGACACTTCGCAAACGGGACTTCCCAGCGGGGGCCTCCATCTGTTCATCCCGTCTTCCCTGTGGACTAGCTGCTTCTACTCACACCTTGGAGCTCCAGTGGCCCTGCCTGCCTTCTTCCAGGGAACTTAGTCTTACTACGTAGGTCGAAAGGCAACCTTCCCTCCTCTGGGCCTCCGATTACCCTCTCTGTGACTTCTGGGAGTTGGGCCAAAGGAATAGTTGTGATCCTGCCAGCCCAGACCCATTGCCCACCCTGGGCCTCCCTGGAACCTCACATAAGGCTCCTCACGGCTGCCCAGCCTCCTGCCCTTGCTTCATGGCCTCTGTCCGTCCACCCTGTGTGCCAGCCCTTCCAGCAGCCCGACGTTTGCCCGCTGGTTTTCCCTTCGGTCTGGAGACTGTGGATTGAGGGGTCTGGGCATCAGGACTAGACTCACCCTGGACCTAGGAGCAGGAGGGCAGCTGCTGCTTTTTCCAGGCGACTGGCACAGAGACATAAAGCGCTGGACGGTCCTGGACCCGGCCCTGCTGGGCTGGGGGCCCACCCTCCACCTTGAGTGCGTGCTCTGACAACTGACCTGCCTGCCAGCCACACACCTGCTCAGGACCTCTGCCCCACAGTCGGCAGCTCCCGGTTCATCTGCAGGCCTGGGGCTTGGGCACTTGGAGCAGAGCTCAGCCTGTCGCGGGGGCCTCAGGCCCAGGCAACGTCAATGAAGGGGGCAGGAAGTACTGTGTTGCCACACAAGCAAGCTTGGGTGCGCCCCAAGATTCAAATACCTTTTATTAGACACAGCCAGGCAGAAGGGACCACTGGAGTCCACACAGGGACCCCAGCCTCCAGGAGGATGGAAGGGAGGGGCTAAAAGGTTAAAAGCGCTGAGCCTGGGCCTGTGGGCTTAGCTCGGGCCCAGGGAGTCCTCAAACAGGCTGAGGAGGTTCCGAGGTTCAAAGGTGGGGAAGGTGCCCCGAGGGGGCTCTGAGTCAATGTCACTCAGGTCCAGAGCATCCCTGGGGGGCAGGAAGAACAGAGAAATGACTCAGGACCAAGAGCTGCCCCCTCCCACCCCAGGACCCTGGGCTGGCTTACCTCGGCTTGTGCCTGCTCCGGGGGGCAGGGGAGCCACTGTGGGGGGTGGAGGTGCTCCCGGCAGCCCTGGCCGGGATGGCCTCTGGAGAGAGTGAGGGCCTGTGCGGGTGGGCAAGACAAGCAGGCTGTCGAGGGGCAGGGAGGGCGCCGGAGCAGCAACGCCCACCCTGTCCCTGGGCAGGATCCGCCTGGTGCAGGCGGGCTGGTGCCGGACAATGGTGTGTGGTGGATGTTGAAAGAAGCGCTTTGACAGCTTCCAAAGTCCACCTGACCGCACACAAAGGCCACCTCTGTCCCTTTTCAGAGCACGTAGGCTCTGGCTGAGCTGACTCTGAAATAACCTTGTGGTGAATGAAGCTCATCTGGCAGTCTGCTGCAACGTGCTCCCATGAGTGAAGGGTGTGAACCCTCTGGAGAGCTGCCTGCCCTGAGGTGTGGTTTCCTTTGCAGTAGTTTCTTAATTACGGCCTATCACTTGGCCACCAGGCACCTGGGACTAAGGAAGTCCTCCTCCTAGGGAAAGGGCTCGCCAGGCTCTGGGGGTTTTGTCCCCAGAGGAAAAATGATGCCTTGTCCTTGGGTGCTGGTCATGTCTGCAGGGGTGGGGGCTGCACCGTCTGCCTCTAGGCAGTGTGGTGGGCCCTGCGCAGCCCCCCAGCATGGCAGCACCCTTGGAGGGAGGCTGCCAGTTCTCTGCTCGGTACAGACCCTGCTCCACCCACCGAGTTTAGAAACTGCATTCAAACTAGGCCAGGCCACACCTCCACCAGCCTTGGTTTCCTTCCCGGGGCTTGAAGGGGGCCAGGTTTGTGGGTATGTTCCCAGTTCACCACGCTGACGGCTGTCCCCCCGCCCTGCCCTCAGCCGCCCTTCCCGAGTCCTCACCCACCCTATGCTGTCGTCATCCCAGGTGCTGGAGAGGCTGCGGTCCAGGAGGAGGCTGCAGGGTGGCGACCCAGGTGGGGTGGCCGGCGGACCTGGGGGCTGCAGCCAGCTGGCGGGGTGAGCCAGCCCGTGCCAGAGCCAGCAGAGCAGGGAGAGCAGGGCCTGCAGGGACAGGGGCTCAGGGGAGGCCAGGCAGGCCCTGGGTGGGGAGCAGAGCCAGGCAGCCCGTCACCCACCCCACTTACCTGCCACAGGGCCCAGCCTCGACTGAGGGCCTCGGCGGCCATGAACCACAGGACACTCCAGGGCCGCGGCTGCCTGAGCACGGGCAGCGCCAGCAGGGCCTCGGCGGTGGCCCGCAGCTTGGGGTCAGGCTCCAGCATCATGATGAGGATGGAACGCAGCTCAGAGGACAGGCCTGTCCCCAGGCAGGGCCACGTCAGGGGCAGCGTGTTGCGCCTCCCAGCCCCTTGCCACCAGCTGCCCTGACCCCCAGAGCCTGTCTTCCCCGTGGCAGCACAGTCCCCCAGCCCTCGCTCCCCCGACTCACCAGCTGTGAACTCAGGGGGCAGGTAGCCCTGACGCAGCCGCTGCCAGCCCTCCCCACCACGAGGCAGCTCCATGTTGCACGCCACCTCCAGAATGGTGAGCCCTAGGCTGGAGGGGCAGGGACAGAAGGGTGGGGAAGGCCGTGAGACACAGAACCCAGCAACCCGGGCTGACCCCAAGGAGAGGGCTGCTGGCCTCCATCATAAGCCAGGGCCCTGGGGAGGGGGCTGATGACAGGGACCACTTCCTGAGGCGTGGACCCCAGAGCCAGCACAGCCCACACCCCACTGTGGTGAGTCCTCCCACCAGCCCCCGCCCCCACGAGACTGGCACTCTAGTTGCTAACAGTGGTTGAACAGTGAGGCTCTCCTTGTCCTGTTGATGTGACCGGATGCTACTGTCAGAGGCAGGGCAGGGGTGACTGGCGTGAACCTTGGAACCCAGTGCCTGGTCCAGCTTTACCACCTGCTAACTGTGGACTTGGGGAAAGTCTCTTCACCTGCTGTTTGTTCCCCTGTAAATGGAGTAATACGGTCCCTCCCAGGGAGGTATGGTGAAGAGGCCAGTGAATCACGTAAGGTGGCTCTGGAGGCTTCTCTGCTTAGACAGCTTAGCTATCCAGCCCTCTTGACTGGAAGGCAGGACCTCCATACCCCTGAGTCAGGGTCTCCCAACCTGAGACCAAGTCTTCCTGACTGTGGGCTGGGCTGCTGTCCCTCTGCTGACTACGTTCCCACCCACCAGGAAGCCTCTTGCTCCCCAGCCCTCACCTGAATACGTCTGCCGCTGTCCCGTAAGAGCCCTGGAGCAGCTCGGGGGCCATGTAGCGGGGGTCTCCCTCCTGGGCCTCGCTAGCTCCCGACGCACCTAGCTCGACCAGCAGCCCGAAGTCACCCAACTTGCAGCGGCCCCGGGGCCCCAGGAAGATGTTGGCGGGCTTGACATCCAGGTGGACCAGGCCCTGGCCGTGCAGGTGGGCCAGGGCCAGCAGGGTGTCCCGCAGGTAGCCCCAGACCTGGGCTTCAGGCAGGCCAGCACCCCAGGCCTCGCAGTGCTGCTGCAGGCTGGGCCCACACAGCTCCGTCTGTAGATATAGGATGCCGCCCTCCTCCCAGGCTTGCTCCAGCCGCACACAGCGCGGGTGCTGCCCCACCTTCTCGTGGCCTCCCACCTCGGCCAGCTTGCGGGTCCGGTCCTTGGGGCCCCGGAACGGTGACATGGAGCGCTTCACTGCGTAGAGCCGGCCGTCCTCCTTGGAGCGCACCTAGAAGGGAGGGGCACAGCCACTCAGGGCCACCCCGAGGTTCGGTTGAGACCTCACGTGCGCGGGAGGTGTTGCAGGGCAGCCACCTTAGAGGGACCCCTGTGTGTGCACGAGCAAAGCTGGGCAAACCTCTACCCCACGTGCCAGTGTGCTGGAGACCCAGCGAGGGAAGAGACAGGGCAGACCTCTAAGTACTGGCCCGGGGGGATGTGTTAGATGAAGAAGCTGCCTAGAGAATAGCAAGGCGGTATGGTCTGCATGCAGCCTATGAAATGGCTTTGTCTCGATGTGGTCAACTCCAGAGAAAAGTCTAGAAGGAAGACCCCCACCTGACAATCATCTTGGTTTCCTCCAGAAAGGAGAGCTGACCTAGGGGCCTCTGTTTGTACTTTTTAACAAAACTGTCTTCGTGTACTACTTGTGTAAGGAAAACTACATTTTAAAAGAAATATACGTGATTGGAAAATATATTTTACGGAACAAAAGGTGGCATGGAGGAGATGCCTGAATGCTTATGGCTGGAGGGAGATTGGGGAGGGTCTGGCTCAGGGGCCAGGTGGAGCTGCCAAGACCACTAGACGGCTGGCTCCGGGCAGGAAGAGATGGCAGGCGGGAGCCACCGCAAGGCGTGCCAGGCTCTGGACAAGGGGAGAGTGTGCACTGAGGGGCCTCAGAGAGGCCTGTGTAGGGGGTTATGAGAAAGCAGCCAAGTCCAGCAATGAGGGGAGCCTGCCAGCCTGTGGGGGGGGGCCATCAGGGGAGATGAGGGAAGCAGGCTCCCTAGACACTGTCCCATCCTGGCCAGGGGGAGGGACCCCAGACAGACCTGCAAAGCTGTCACCAACTTACCTTGAAGACCTCCCCATAAGAGCCGTGGCCCAGGCGGCCGAGCCTGTGGAAACTCTGCTGGAAGAAGGACTCTGGTCGGCTTGGGTCATACCTGGGGCTCTGCAGGGGCTCAGAGGCCTGGTCTCGGAACGACACTCGCCGGGCGTGGGGCTGGTGCCAGCCTGGGGTCCGAGGAGGGAAGAGGCGGCTGACGGGGATGCTACCCTTGGCAGGAGGCCGGGGCGGGAGGCTCCGGCTGAGCCCCCTGGGCCTCTTGAGGGAGAAGCCAGGTTCTGCATGGCGGAAATAGGCTGGGACTGGGACGGGGGTGCCACCTAGGGGTGGTGGGGTGCCCTCGGCAGGCATGAGCATGTCCAGCACAGGCGCCCCTGGGGGCAGAGTACAGTGTATCACTCAAATGGCGCTTGGTGCTGTGGCCCCAAAGAGGCTGCAGAAGACAGCCGCATCGACGCCACACACACGCTCCGCTTTAGGCATGGAGGCTGCCGCACCACGAGCACCTGCAGGAAAAGGTATACAAATGAATGAGCTGTCACGGGTGCCCAAGGGTAGAAAACCACAAACTGAAAACCACAGCATCCTGTCCTGGAGGCTCCCACAGTCCGACAGAGGTTAACCAAGGTAGGTTCTGAAGCCAGACCACCTGTGTGCACAGCCCTGCCTGGTTTAGCCTTAAATATCTAACCTTTGGGAATTCCCTGGCAGTCTTGTGGTTGGGATTTGGCACTTTCACTGTCCTGGCCCAGGGTCCAGTCCCTGGTCAGGGAACTAACATCTCCCAAGCCACATGTGCTGTGCTGTGCTTCGTCACTAGTTGTGTCCGACCCCTTGTGATCCCATGGACTGTAGCCTGGGGCATGACCAAAAACATTAAAAAAAGAAAAACTTACAAAAAAAAAACTCCAACCTCTTCCGAGCCTGTAAGGTAGAAATATTAACACAGGCCCAATGCCCCTTATCTCCCATTCCGAAGGAAAAGAGAAAGTCTGAATTCCAAATGTCTTTCTTGCTTCCTTTTTCGTAGTTGAGCTGCTAAAACTCAGTTAGTGGGGTTTCTTTCTAGTTCCATGTGGCAGAGGAGGCGCTTCCACTGAGTGCAGCAGAGAACCTGGGGCTCCCTCCTTGCCCAAGCCATTCATGTGGCAGAAGCACTAACTGAGCAGCAGGAAGCTGTGACGATACAGGAGCCCAGCAGTTCAAGTCCCAGCTCACTCCTCAGGAGAAGATGCCACACTAGCAAAGGCCAGCCAAGAAGGCCGGGGCTACTGCCTCCACTCTCAGGCAGCAGTGATACTCACAGACAGGCTCCACTGTCCGTGCCCCCAGCTCAGAGATTCTGCCCAGGGCAGAGGCAGGTCAGGAAACAGAGAGCTCCAAAGCTCTGCCTGCAAAAAACTGACCTGAATAGTAACAGAGTATGAGAAGTTCAAGCCTAAAGGTACTCTCAGAATCAATGGAGGCTTTGTTAATAAGCAATTAGCAGGAGGCTGGTACTTCCATTAGTGCTATTGGCTGAACCACAGGCCAGCTAGTGTACCAGAGAGAACTGGGGAAAGACATAGCTAAGATGAAGCTTCCTGGGGTCAGAACAAACCTTAAGTCTGGAAATCCAAAGATACCCGTTTTAAAGTCCAAATTTGATTGGATCAGTCTGTGGAGCACCAGTTGCTCCAGGGCATTGTCAAATACCAGAGCAATCAGCCAGCAACTGGTGGGGCCTGACAGCTGGGTATGATCAGGGAAGAGACAAACAGAGCACTCCTAAAACCACTAGTGTCCCAGGGTGACTGTGCACAGGTCCATGGCCAGGGCCTCTGAGGAGCAAAATCAAAGGCTTCACTTGCAGAGGAAAGAGACATCACTGCTGTGGTCCAGCTAGTCACTAAACGAACAAGCAAATAATCCCAAGCCGCCAGGTGCAGAGTGAGGAACCAATCCAAAATGTCCAGTTTTCAACAACAAATTACAAAGTATGTAAAGACATAGGAGAGTGTGACCCATACACAGGAAAAAAACACAGCAGAAACTGCCTGTGAGAAAGACCAGATGTCTTTAACAGACGTCACTGTTCAGTTGTGTCTGACTCTTTGTGACCCCTTGGACTGCAGCACACCAGGCCTCTGTCCTTCACTATCTCCCAGAGCCTGCTCAAACTGATGTCTATTGAGTCAGTGATGCCATCCAACCATCTCTTCCTCTGTTATCCCCTTCTCCTCCTGCCTTCAATCTTTTCCAGCATCAGAGTCTTCTCTAATGAGTCAGCTCTTCGAATCAGGTGGCCAAAGTATTGGAGTTTCAGCTTCAACATCAGTCCATCCAATGAATATTCAGGGTTGATTTCCTTTAGGATTGACTAGTTTGATCTGCTTGTAGTCCAAGGGACTCTCAAGAGTCTTCTCCAGCACCACAGTTCATAAGCGTCAGTTCTTCAGCACTCAGCTTTATGGTCCAACTCTCACATCCATACATGACTACTGGAAAAAGCATAACTTTTTGACTATATGGACCTTTGTTGGCAAAGTAATGTCTTTGCTTTTTAATATGCTGTCTAGGTTGGTCATAGCTTTTCTTCCAAGGAGCGTCTTTTAATTTTGTGGCTGCAGTCACCATCTGCAGTGATTTTGGAGCCCAAGAAAATAAAGTCTGTCACTGTTTCTGTTATTTCCCCATCTATTTACCATGAAGTGATGCAGCTGGATGCCATGATCTTAGTTTTTTGAATGTTAGTTTTAAGCCAGCTTTTTCACCCTCCTCTTTCTCATCAAGGCACTTTTTAGTTCCTCTCTACTTTCTGCCATCAGGGTGGTGTCATCTGCATATCTGAGGTTATTGATATTTCTCCCAGCAATCTTGATTCCAGTTTGTGCTTCATCCAAGTCAGCATTTCACATGATATACTCTGCAAATAAGTTAAATAAGCAGGGTGACAATATATAGCCTTGAGGCATTCCTTTCCAATTTTGAACCAGTCCATTGTTCCACGTCGGATTCTAACTGTTGCTTCTTGACCTCCATACTGGTTCGTCAGAAGTCAGGTGAGGTAGTCTGGTATTTCCATCTCTTTAAGGATTTTCCAGTTTGTTGTTATCCATGCTTTAGAATAATCAATGAAGCAAGCCACTATAAATAATGTGCAGAGAACTAAAGGAAGCCACACTTGAAGTAAACATAATGATAACATCTCAACTAAGTAGAGAATATCAATAATGAGATAGAAATTATAAAAGAAGCAAATGCAAAGTTGGAAAAGCGCAATGTAACTGAAATGAAAAAAATCACCTAAGGGGTTTGAAAGTAGATTTGAACTGGCAGAAGAAATAATCAGTGAACTTAAAGGTAGATTGATAGAAATTAGCAATCTGAAGACCAGATGAAGAAAAGGGAAACAAGCTGCAGAGAAATACAGGATAGTATTAAGTGAAGAAAAGCTATGACAAACCTAGACAGCATATTAAAAAGCAGAGACATCACTTTGCCTACAAAGGTCCATATAGTCAAAGCTATGGTTTTTCCAGTAGTCTTGTTCAGATATGAGAATTGGACCATAAAGAAGGCTGAGTGCTGAAGAACTGATGCTTTCGAACTGTGGTACTGGAGGAGACTCTCGAGAGTCCCTTGGACTATAAGGAGATCAAACCAGTCAATCCTAAAGGAAATCAACCCTGAATATTCATTGGAAGGACTGGTGCTGAAGCTGAAGCTCCAATACTTTGGCCACCTGATTCGAAGAACTGACTTACTGGAAAAGACCCTGATACTGGTAAAGATCGAGGGCAGGAGGAGAAAGGAGCGGCAGAGGATGAGATGGTTGGATGGCAGCACCAACTCAATGGACATCAGTTTAAGCAAACTCCAGGAGACAGTGAAGAACAGGGAAGCCTGATGTGCTGCAGTCCATGGGGTCTCAAAGAGTCGGACACAACTTGGTGACTGAACAACAAAGTGAACCAACATATGCGTGATGGGTACACCAGAGAAGAGAAGTGGCTAGAAAAATATGGATTAAAACTTCCCAAATGTGATTGTAAAAATAATAACCAAGAAGCTCAATGAACTTCAAGTAGGGTAAATGCAGATACACACACACCATATCAAAAGTGCTGAAAACCAAACATGAGGGGGAAATCTTGGGAGTAGCAAGAGGAAAATGACTCATTACTGAAAACAACCCCTCCCCCCGACCCTTCATGTAAGGATGGACATGAAGATCAATGGAATAGAACTGAGAGTTCAGAAATAAACCCTCACACTTAGAGTTGATTGATTTTGACAAGGGTGCCAAAAGAATTCAGTAGGAAAGAAATAGTTTTTTCAATAAATGGTGCTAGGACAACTGGGTGTCTACATACAATACTCCTTTAGAAGAAAAATCCGACCCAGACTGTTCTTCCTTCTAAGTGTTAATATTCACATAGAAATACTAATGCATTTGATTATGAGATGATGTCCCAGATGCATGAATGGGTGGTGTTATATATGTTGGTTGGTTAGTTGGTTTCCTTGGTTTAGTTGCTAAGTCGTGTCCGACTCTTGCAACGTCATGGACTGTAGCCCGCCAGGCTACTCTGTCCATGGGATTCTCCAAGAAGAATACTGGAGTGGGTTGCTATTTCCTTCTCCAGGGACTCTTCCCAACCCAGGGATTGACCTTGGGTCTCCTACATTGCAGGTAGATTTTTTTTTACCAACTGAGCTATGACCAAAACCCATTATATATGTTACATGCACCCTATTAGCTTTCTAAAATTGGAGACATTTTAGAATTTAGACATTTAGTCCAGGAAACACACCTGGCCTCACCTTGTGGACCTGTAATGTTGGCTTCATGGAAGGCTTAGTCTAGCATCTGGCACACAGATCCCTCAGTATCTGTTATATAATGCTCTGAGTAGTAATTAAAAGAATACACAAAAGATAGTAGTCCCATGGGTATAAATGATTTTTCTGTTGGAGCAGAGAGGGCTATTGTGTGGTTATAATGCTATAATTGAAAGAAGAAAGGAAAAAAAAAAAGAAGAAGAATCTAATCTTGAAAGGAGCCACAGTGTATCAAGAGAGTCCATACTCAGCACAGGGGGGTGAGTCAGTAACTGAAACTGGAGGGAGTGGTCATCTGAGGGTGTCCTCCAGTGCCTGAGTAAGTGAGGGGTGAGGGCCTGCATGGAGAACTCACCCTGCAACCTGTGGGGACGCTCCCTCTGCCTCCATCCGTCTCAGGTATCCTATCCCAGAGTTTCTCAAAGTGAGGGACCAGGGTGTCAGGACCCCGTAGGGTGCTCTTTGAAAGTAAGCCTCCAGGCCCTAAACCAATTCTCACACCATCCCAGAGTACTTAAACATTCTGGCATGGCCAAACAGCTTTGGGGGTGGGGTGGGGAAGGTAGGAGAAGCTGGGGCTCCCAGTGAATCCAGAGCGGCCCCAAGCAGAGGCCAGGCCGGGATGACCTTTCAGGGGCCTCACCTTCTCACTGGGTAGGATGCCATCTGCTGACCACGGTCTACCGCACTAGACTGAGTTCCTCCAGGGCAGGGCCGAAGCTGATTCACCTCCGTGGGCGTGGGGAAACCCTGGCGAACAGAGTGGAGCAGACCTGCTGTCACGGGGGAGGAGCTTTTCTTGGGGAGGACGAGTAAAGGAGGAGTAGTCGCCGGGGTAAGGGGTCCCAGAAAGGGGATGGGGAGGCCCAGCGAAGGAGGCAGGAGCCTCTGGGGGGAAGTGGGCGGAGCTGCCCACGGCAGGGGGGGCCCAGGGAGCGCTGAGCAGTGGGGTAGGGCTGGCCCAGGGAGGGCTGGGGCTGTCGGAGGGGTGAGGAGGGAGGCGAGAGGGGGTTAGGGGTGAGGCAGATCCTAGGAAGGCCAGTCAAGGGGGCTAAGAGTTGTTCGCGAAACGGTAGAAAGGAGGAGAGGGCGGTCCCTTCCGGGAACCCTCAGGCCGGGTGTGGGCTCACCTGAGGCGGGTGGGCGGGGCGCAGCTCAGCAAAGTCCCAGATTCCGGGTCGGCGGAAGGCGCGGGAGCCCTCGGGGCGGTCAGGCGGGCCAAGGTCTTCGGCCCACCGCTCCCCACACCCGGGCGGGGGGACTCTCGAGGGGGAACGGCCCGTGAACGCGCGCAGACCCAGCTCGCGCCAAAAATTCCAAACCGGCCTCGAGGCCCCGCCCAGGAACGCCTCTTACACACCGCCTCCCCGATGCGGCCAATCAGAAGCGCCCAGCCTGCTGGGCTCCGCCCCAACGTCCCTGCGTGCGCGTCGTCGACGCCGCGCCGCCGGCCCAGCGTTCTATTGCGCAGGCGCGAAGTCTCCGGCTTCGTCCCCGGGCGGAGGAGGTTGGCTAAGCTGAGGCCCCGCGGGGGGACTGAGGCATCTGTTGGTCCCCTCTTGCCTGGTTCCTGAGTCGCCAACCGACCTCCAGACCCCCGTGCCGGCACCTACGGCCCTCGCTGGGCTGGCTTAGTTTTTGCATCTATAAAGGGATCGGCCACTGTGTTTTTTGCCCCTGAGGTATAGCCCCAAGAGGCGGTCTCTTGGGGCTGGACAGGAAGTCTCTGCGGCCCCCCTCATACCTGCCGTGCACCGCACTGGGGCGATGGGGCTGCCATCCTCCAATTCCTCCCCCCCCCCCCCGCCACACACACACCCTCCACCCACTGAACAAGAATGAACCAGAAAATTCTGCCTCTTCCAAGAAACCTCCCTGCCTCCAGGCCTCAGCTACTTCCGAGGCAGCCCTTCCCAGTCTTTGGATTTGAGACTTCTGCGCAACTCAAACCTCCCTCAGCCTCTTCTTGGCTGAACGACCTTGGGAAGGTACTGGGTCTTTCAGAGCTTGGGACTTAAGTCCCCTCTCCTGTAAAAATGGAGCTGATGACACTTCCTTCAGGGAGCTGGGGGTTCAAATAGGATGATCCCCTTAAAGTTCTTAGCAGCGGGACTGCTAGAGCAGACGCTGATTCCTAACTAGTGACTGGGAGTTGCTGCTGCTTTCACCGGACGGGACCTTTTCATCCTTTTAACAGGATCAGGGGAGTCAGGCTTCCAGGCCACAAGGCTCCCCATCTGGTCAGATCTCATTTCCCACCTTATTTAGTTCATTTGTGGATCAAGTCCCCACCTCTCTGAAAGGTCACGGACTGCAGGGCTGCCCAACTGCTGTAGTGTGTCCATGTTCAGGGAACGCTCTCCAAGGCATAGACTGAGACTGGAGGCCTGGCGTCCTGGGTTGGGCCCAAGACCCAGAGCCTCAGCCAGCTGCAGCTCCCCTCCCTGTGCCCTTCCTTTGCATTAGCATATCTGGCAGTCACAGCCCCTGTCACTCAGGCTGAATCCCTGCTCTAGAGCCCAGGCCTGTCCCCAGGAGACCCAGGGAGCTGGCAGACCCCTCCCTCTCTAGCTGCCTTCCCCTCCGCCAGCACCACCTCTGGGAGTCCTGGACTCAGTTCCTTTTCCTCATTCTGAAAAGTCTAGTTCACAATGACTTAAAAATATTTTTTTTAAGTTTAAAATGTGCTTTCAGTGGAAGTGTAGAAGGGCTAGAATATAAGGTTAAGTACATATAGCACAGGCCATGGAGTCAGGGAATTTAGGGCTCTGGCCCCGACAGAAGCTGTGCAATTGTGGGTAAGTTGCTTCATGTCCCTGGGCCTGTTTCCACATTTCCATATTTTCCTCATTTTAGGGGAAAATAATCATAGTTCCTACTTCCCTGGGGTGTATGAGCACTAAAAAAGAAAATGTGTGTGAGAAAAGGACAGTGAAGCACACAGTAGGAACTTACTCATTCTTTAATGATAACAGTTAACACTCCCTCATGTGTCTGCATGCTAAGTCACTTTAGTTGTGTCCAACTTTGTGATCCTATGGACTGAAACCCACCAGGCTCTTCTGTCCATGGGAGTCTCCAGGCAAGAATACTGGAGTGGGTTGACATGCCCTCCTCCTCCAGGGGATCTTCCCTGACCCATGTTTCCTGCATTGGCAGGGGGGTCTTTACCACTAGCGCCACCACAGTATTTTGTAGTTTTCAAAGCAGCTGTCTGATTCAAAAGGAGGACCCGGGAGGAGAGTCGAACCCAGGACCTCTGCTCCCACCTCGGGATCACAAGGTTTGAGACCAAAGCCCTTGGCCGGGGCTCTGTCCAGGAAGAAGCCTCCCAAGCCCCGCCCAGCCGTGGGTCCCGGCTAGTCCAGGCAAAAGCCGGCTTGAACCGTGCGCCCCCTTGTGACCTGTCTCGGAAACAGCGCCTCGGACCCGCTGAGACTCTGGGAAGCCGCCTTCACCACTCACCTGGGAAGGGGCCACAAAATTGGATTAATATGGCTTTAGAAAGGCAAGGAAAAGACGGCCACTCGTGCAAACATGGCCACCCTAACAGCAAAAGGAGACTGTGATGAGCACTTCTGGGGAGTCGGCGGTATTCTATTCTATTTCTTGACCTCTGCTTGACCTCTGTACCAGCCTCCTAGGTGCTTTGTAGGTCCGTGTCATATTGTTCATTTCTGTCTTGTGCACGTTTCTGTATATACGCTATACTTCACCCTGGCCTATGGCTTTGTTTACTTGTCTTTTGGACAGCCGTGCTGCCCGGCTTGTGGGATCTTAGTTTCCTGAGCAGAGATCAAACCCAGTCCCAAAGCAGTGAAAGCACTTCACCACTGGACTGCCAGGGAATAAGATTTATCCCTGGCATAAGATTTTTTTGTTTGTTTTTTAATAATCCGACAGGTGTGAGGAAGAGTTAATAGAAGTCAGCTTTGCACAGTGCAAGTGTCTGGGGCTGACAGAGGAGTCCCAGAGGCGGCAGAGTCAGGGATCTGGGCTAAAGAGCTGCCACGTAGAAGCCTGAAGGGGTGAACTGAGGGGGTGACCCGAGGGGGTGACTTGAGGGGCCTTTAGGACAGCTGCGTGTTCAGAAGATGTCTGACGGGCAGGCGCCTGGCCTTTCCTTCAACTAGCGCCCCCCCCCCCCAGATTCCCACCAGGCAGGCAGTACTGCTGCAAGCGGCTGGCGGGAGCCTCTTGACCCAAGCTGTACCATTTTAGGCGACACACTTCCTACACCCCAGCTGTCACCCTGCCCTGGGCTCCCAGCTCTGGCCCCTCAAAGCTGCTCCTTTATTCAGAGGCTGGGCTGTGTGTGTCCCCCACTTCTGGGAGCAAAGGGGAGCTCAGACCCTGGCTCTGCCAGGGGCTCTCGTGACCCCTGAGTGGTCCATGTGCTCTCAGGCTGCCCTGCCAGGCTGGGACTGGGGGTGAGCTCTGGGGCCTGGCCAAGCTGTGCTGGAGGCAGGGGTGGTAGTGGCATTGCCGAGGCCAGGGGTTCCCAGCTGGGCCAGGCCCTGGTCCCAAGCAGAGTCAGTTGGCCCCGGGCCCCAGACTGTTTGGCATTTTCCGCAGGCTCACGCCAGCACCTAGGCAGCCTGGCAGTGGTGGCGGGCCCTGGCTTTCCCTCTGGCAGTGGCCAAGTGGGCACCCAGCCTGTACCTCCCGCTGGGCCCCTCCTGGTCTCCCCACCCGCCTCCTACTGGGCCAAGCTTCCCTGGCGCCCAGCAGGGTGGGCCTTGTGTCTGGGTCTGTGCAGGGGGCCCTCAGCTCTCCCGGGTCTGAGGCAAATGCATTGGGCCCAGACGCATGAGGTGGGCAGACAGCAATGTGACAACTGGGGTAGGAGGGTCTGCCGCCCAGGCGTGTGTGGGTGAGCAGAGGGTGGTTGCCTGTGGGCTTCCTGCCTTCAAAGCCCAGCCCCCGTGCTTGGCTGTATGATCTGGGCCCAGTCCCTTTCTCTGCCTCTGTTTCCCCACCTGTAGAATGGGGTGAGAAGTAGCTCCCTTATTTTAGAGGGGAATGAAGAGATGCAGGGAAGTAGGATTTCTGCTCAAGCTCCCCAGCCAGAAGGCGCTGGTTTGTGACCCTGGTCTGAATCTGAACCCGGCACCCAGGCTGCTGATCACAGGCCACTTAGCCACCCTCCATGAGCGGGCCAGGGAGCCGGTGCCTGCTGCTGTGGGCCGAGCAGGAGGCCTGGCAGGAGGGTAGGCTGCCACAGCTGCCCTGGGCTCTTGGGAGCCAGCCCTGAGCCCTCCCAGCCTCCAGGACTCCAGGTCATGACACCTGCCCCCCGGCAGGGCGGGAGGTGGGCCTGGCTGAGGGGACCATGTTCACGGGGGGCCTGCGGTGGGGAGGTGGTGTCACAGGCGTGGTCACAGCACGTGTGCACTCATGTGTGCGTGCCCCCAGGGGTGCCAGCCCTCGTGTGTGGGGAGAGTGAGCAGCAAGGGTGCAGGGTGTGTGGGGGGAGGTGGAGGGGCGGTGCTGGGAGCACCACCAGTGAGGAGGACCTAGGAGAAGCCCACCCTCCACTGTGGCTGAGCCCGGCCCCCTTAGTTGTCATGGGCTCAGAGGCTCCACCTCAAAAAGCCCCCTCCCCACCGTGGCCCACTCCTCACTGTGGCCCCTCTCCACGCCCCACCCTGCCAGGCTGCCTAGTGTAGCCAGCTGGACTCTGGACTGCTCAGCTTGAGATGCCCGGGGTGGCTGGCTGGGCAGGGGACAGGCCAGCGATAGAGAGTGGAGCCTTCAGGACTAAGGTCCAGGGACCCTGAGTCACTGCTGTCCCCCTCCAGCCCAGTGGGGTCCACAGGCCCACAGGAGGAGGAGGGGGCTGGGGTCTAGACCTCCCATGCCTGGCATGTCTCAGGCCTGCCAATTCTGGCCTCCAGGACTCAGCTGCCCACCAAGCCCCCTCCCCGGGCCCCAGCTCCAGGCTCATCCACTGCAAGGCAACCTTCTTGCACTTCTGCCCCCACTGGAGTTTAAGCAGCTCCCCTCCCCCCGCCCCGATTCTGTCCCTAAAGTTAGAGTCAGTGCTGATGGAGCAGGAGATGGAGGTGAAGTTGATGTGTGTGTGGCGGGGGCGCCTCGTGCAGCGGATGGGCCCCCACCAAACCTTCGAGAAACAGCGTAAATTGGGCTGACTGTGGGTTACCCTTCCTTCAGTCCCTCATGAAGGGTGTCACCGTCCCTAGTGAAGGGTGGCTCAGGCCCATGCTTGCCAACCCGGGCTCAGCTGGGGGCAGAGGGCCATGTCTCCTGGCATGGTCACTGGTCCAGGATTAGATTGAGTGGACTTTTGTCACATACATGTCCACTTGTGTGATAGTGATGAGGTCCTGATGTGCTACCCTGTTCCTGGGCCACTTGCCCCTGTAACTCTGCCTCCTTCCTGTAACACAGTAACTCATTCAGAGGGTCCTCTGCCAGCCACACCCACGTTTCTGGGCTTGGCTCCCCTCTCACCCCCAGCTGTGTTTGGGCTGGGCCTGGGGTGCCCACCTGCCCCTCGCCAACTGGCGGGGGAGCAGCTGAGCCTCCAGGCCTGACGCCAGGGCCCCAGCCCCTGAGAGGAGTGGAGGAGCCTCGGGGGGCTAGGTGGGGGCCTGTTGCGGCTGTCAGCACCCGTGATGGATGAGGGGTGGGGCAGGGAGGAGGCTGGGGCTGATCTCCTGGAGCAGCAGGAGGTAGGGGCTGGCCCCCTGGGGTCTGCCAGCCCAGCGGAGACCCTGGCCCCCACCCAGCAGGGGTGTTTAAAGGCCCAAAGGGTGGTGCCCTCCCACTCTGCCAGCATCATGAGTGCTTGGGCCTTCCCCGCAGCCCTTCTCCTGCTCAGCCTGACCTCTGAAAGCCTGCAAGGCGGTGAGCACTGGCGGTGGGGCTGCTGGCTGGTCTGGGGGTGTCGGTGGAGCATTGGGCCCCAGAGAGGGAGGGGAGGGTCTGTGAAGTCTGGGCCGGGGAAGGGTTTGGGGAGGCTGGGGGACAGACGCCCGGGACCTGCCCTTCCCTGTCTGTGGGGTCCCTGCCCTGAGTTGGCACCCGGCTTGCTCCCCTAGGACTCCCTCCATCGACTCCAGGCCTGGGAAAAGGTAAGTGGACCCTCCAGGCTCTGGGCTCAAGGAAAAGGCTCTGGTCTTTCCCTCACAGGGGTCTTGGCGGCTCACTGGGGGGAGTGCCCTGGATGTTCCCTGCTCTGGGATCCAGATCTGGGAGCCCAGGAAAACACAGGGCAGGTGGCCTTGTTCATGTCAGCTCAAGTGTGAGAAACACAGACACCCTGCACCCTTGGAGGGGAATTGAGAGAGGGCAGAACCTCAACTGGGTGTGAGGAAAAGAAGCCAGAGGAGAAAGGGCCCGGAGGTGGGGTTAGGTTGCAACAGGAAAGGGAAAGGACCTTGCCTGCCATCAGCAGTGTGGTGAGGCAAAGGCCTGGAGGTGGGAAGGGGAGGGAGGAACCTGGGATGAGCTAGGCAGGGTGTCCCTCCAAGGACCTGTGGGGTCCTACAGATGGGAGAGGCCTCCCTCCTGAGAGCTGACACAGCTGAACTGCAGGAGAGCAAGACTGGGGGACTGGGGAGACAAGGAGGATGGGATTCCCGGGGGGGGGTGCTCAAGTAAGGACCGAGGTAAGGGGTACAGCCGCCCCTGGAAGCCCATCTGGGGATCTGCCCCTAGGGGTCTGGCCCAGACCCCTCTCTCCTTGTCAGGGACCCTTCCACTCCCCCTGCCATCAGTCTGCTCACCCTACAGTGACCCCTGGGGAGCCTGAGGCCCGGGGGTGGAGACGCACCCTCTCCCTTTGCAGGGAGTTTGCAGACTCAGCTCCTTGCTGCCCCTTAAGTGCCCCCTCTTCCCAACCCCACAGGCTTAGGAGGCTCCAATGGCTATCGATCAGGTAAAGCTGGTGGAGGGGCGGGGGCGGGGGCCCTCTGTGTCCTGGCAATGGGCACCCTAGCTCCTGGCCCCTCCTGCCCCATCCTTGCTCACCTTCCTGTTTCCCCCATAGGCTATGGCCCCCCCAGTGGTCTAGGAGCAGGTGAGGCATGGGAAACGGGATTTGAGTCTGGGGGAGGCAGCCATCTCAGAAACACTCGGGGACCCCTGTGCTGCTACTCCCCCTAGAAACTCACCTGCCACCCTTCCTGCAGTGTCTTCCTTGTCCTTTCCTCCTGCACACCACCTCCCGCCCCCCACAGGAGTCCTTCCAGGAGTCCACCAAGGCCATTCTGGTGTCCTGTCACCCAGTACTCGCCTGGGGGTACAACAAGCAGGTTTCCTCTCCCTGCTTGTTCCCTGGCTGCTGGCAGAAGCCAGCTCCAGAGCGTGCACCCTCGAAGCCTCTGAGCAAGGTCCTGGAGTGGCTCTGAGCAGAGGAAGGGAGAAAGGGGCCTGGGCTCCGGGAAGCCTCCCACCCGCACCCCCGGGCCTTCCCCCTCTCTTCAAAAGGAGGACTGGAGCTGAGTCGTCAGGCTCAGAATGGCTGAGGCGTGGGGGGCGTCCCGGTCTCCCCCAGGCTTCTTAACGCGCGTTACACCTCAGAAGCCGGGTGGGCTCAGCCCGGCCCCAGCTCTCTCCCTATCTCCCCATCATCTTTCTCTCACATCCCTCACCTCGGTCTCTTTCCCTAGGGTTCGGGAATGGGCACGGGCTGGGAGCCCAGCCAGGTGAGTGGAGGGCTGAGAGAGGGGGAAGGGAGGGCAGGATGGATGATTCCGGGGGTAGGGGCCGGATAGGGAGCTGTCTGTCAGGTTTGCTGTTTGTGGTGGGGTCCAAGGTGCTGCACCCCTACCCTAAACCTACCCAGTTCATGGTTTTACTCTCCCCAGCTCAGAATGGCTAAGGAACAGGTAGAGGTGGGGCCAGGATTCTCGGGGCAGCCTTGACATGGGGTATCCTTTCCCCCATGACCCCTGTCTCCTTCTCAGACATTGGAGGGGGCACGAAGCCCAGGAAGCTGGGTGAGCCTCACCCTCCCTGTCCCTCCGGCCTCTGTGCCCGTTTCACCCTCACTCTCCCTGACCCCGCCTGCCCTGTCTCCCCAGGTGTCTCTCCAGGGTTTAGGAATGGGCTGGGAGTCGGGACACTCCCGGGTGCAGCTGCCCAGCCAGGTGAGGTGGGGGAAGGACGAGTGTGGATGGCAGAGAGGGGTGTGAGGGGTACAGCAGGTCACCCTCGGGAGGGGCTTCTCTCCGGCTCCCCCAGGGCAGAGCTGGTGACTCACTGGAGGCAGAGGGAAGGTCCTAAAGGGTCCTGTGGTCTAGTTTGGGGAACAGAGAACACGGAGTTGCCCCCACTTCAGCTGGGACCCCAAATGCCCCCTTTACCTCTCCTTCATGGAGTCCCAGGAAGAGACTGGGTCCCTGGGTCCCCTCAACCACTGCCTCTCTCCCCAGGCTTTGGAGGGGGCGCAAAACTCCAGCCGCCAGGTGAGCCCCGCTCCCTGACCTGATGGCCCTCAGATCACCGACCTGTCTTCCCGCCCTTCGCCGCCCGGGCCCCTGTCCCCTCCACCCTTCCCTGTCTCTCCCCAGGATACGGAAACGCGCTGGGAGCTGGTGCCTTCCCTGGGCTCGGAGCCCAGCCAGGTAAGGGCGCCTGGGGCACCGCCCTGATAGGGGAGGGAGCGCGCAGAGCTGGAATCGGGGAAACCTGTCGGGGAGAGAGTGGTGTCGTGCGGGAAGACGGAGACGCAGCCTGGGGGGCGGGCATGGAACCGCCACGGACCGATGAGACCCGCCCCCACCCCGTCGCTCCCCCCACCCATCCCGGCCACTGTGCGCCCCGACCTGCCCAGCCGTGACTAACGGCCTCACCTCCTGTCCGCAGGATTCGGGGGTCGAAATGGTATAGGCGTTGGGGCTTTTCCGGGAGCAGGTGAGCGTTGGGGGTGGGGGGCAGGGCTTCAGGGAGGGGCAGGCAGGGGAGGCTCAGGGTCTCAGCCCACGCTCTTAGGGGAGGGGCTGGCTGGGGTCAGCGTCAGCCTCTCTGTCTCTCCCGGGGCCTGGGAGGGCCCGAGACCTCCGAAGCCAGGTGAGGTCAGGGAGAGAGGCCTGCTATCCCTTCATCCAGCCGCTGCTGCCATTCCTCTCTCTGGGCATAACTCTGAGAACTGTGTTGGGGGTGCCCAGCTCATGGGGTGAGGACACCCCCGGAGGTGTGGGCCCACCGTCGGCAGCCCAGACCCCACCCTCCCTCCCTCCACAGGCCCGACGGCTCTGAATCGCTAGGGACTGGATTGGAGATGTGGGGGGCAGGGCGGGGCGCTGGCCTGCTGGCTTGGGTTCGGGGTTCACCGGAGCTTCGCCGCGTCTTGGTCTTTTCCTCAGGAACTGGAGGGGGCGTGAAACCTCAGAAGCCAGGTGAGCCCAACCCTGTCCCTAGATCCCTGCCCTCTCCCTCGCTGTCCCTCCCCCCCTCACTCCCTCCTACTCCCTCTCCCCAGGACTCAGCGCCGGGAACGGGCTGGGGGCTGGGGCCTTCCCCAGAGCTGGAGCCCAGCCAGGTGAGGGCACCGGGGCCAAACTAGGGTGCTGGGAAGGAGGGAAGGGAGGGTCTAGGGAGGGCAGAAACTGGTTTATGGGGGGAGAATAGGGGCTGGGAGGGGTCAGGGCTCTTTTCCCAGGCTTGGGAGGGGGCATGACACCTCAGAAACCAGGTGAGACAGAGACTCGGCCCCTGCCCCTCCCTGCCCTTGTCCCCACCCCAAGTCACCCCCAGTCCCCTCATCCACTGCTCACATAGGGTATTGGCGTGGCCTGGGGGCCCAGCCAGGGAGGGTGGCTAGGGCCCGGGCCGCTGGGGGAGGGAGGGGTCACCACTGTGCCCCACTCTGGACTCCTAACAGGGTCCTCTTAGGGGTTCACTCCTTCCACCACCTTTCCCGAGTTCCCGCCTGAGCCTGGCCTTAACTGTGTACTGTAGACCCCTAGTGGGTCAGCCTTGGGGCTGCAGGCCTGGTGGACCAAGTGCCCAAGTCGGGACCCCTGGGTGCTGGTGCGTACTGAGATTAGGACTTGGCGAGAACCCACCAAAGGTGGAAAGCCCGGAGGGCAGAGCTCAGGGCTGGAGGCCAGCAGGGACTTGGACCTAGCTCACCTTTGTGATTTTAAGCTGGGCACAGAAGAGCTGGTCTACCTGGAGTAGGAGAACTTGGGGAGGAGGCTGCTGGCATTGCAGGGGGGTGGGGTGCGCAGCAGTCAAAGTGGGATCAGGGAGGGGTGTGGACAAGACCCCAGGAGTCTCCGGGACCAGAAGGAGGGAGGGAGGCTGGATCTGGGGTTCCTGTCTCAGCTGCCGCTGTCTCCTCAGCCCTTTTCCTGTCACAGGTCCCCACGGGGACCTCCCCACCCTTCTTGTGAACCCACCCAGGCTGGATAGAAGGAAGGGGGGGCAGGGGTCCAGGGGGGCCAAGGTGGGAGACTGGGACTCACTCCCACATCAGCATGGTCTGGGTTTCCTATGTCCCCCACCCCCCACAGGTCTTGCAGCTCCAAATGGCTTTGGACCAGGTAGAGAGGGGACCAGGGGGAGTTGAAGGGGGAGGCCCAGAGGGGGTGCTCCAGGGTCCCTCACCTACTGGTCTCTCTTCAGGCTTTGGAGGGGGCGAGAAACCCCAGAAGCCAGGTGAGTCCCACTCTGCCCTGTCGGGCTCTCGGTCGGTCTGTCTGTGCATCCTCTCTGTATCTGTGCTCCTTTCAAGCCCCACTTCAGTCTCAGGCCTCTCGCTCTCCCTCCCCAGGATTCGGGACCAGGAATGGAGCCCAGCCAGGTGAGCCCCAGACCTCTAGTGCCGCAGGGCTCACCCAGGGGTTGGCGGATGAAGGGGAGGGGGCTGCCCCTGGCTCTGAGGGAAGACGGGACCGGGTTGACTCATTGGACAGTCTCCTCGTCCCCAGGCCTTGGAGCAGGAGGGCTGACACCTCAGAAGCCAGGTGAGACCGGCCTTCCTGTCTAGGGTGCCACAGCAAATACTCATTCAGCAGCCAGGTGGTGGGGGAGCACATTCTGGGGAGGGGGGGCCAGGGGCAGGCCATGCCCCACTGTGAAATCTGGAGCTGGGGCATCTCAGAGAGAGGACCAGAGAGGGAACAGGCTCCGGGAGTGGCCACGGGCCATGGTGGCAAGAGCCAGTGCTGAGAGCAGAGCGTGTGTTTGGTGAGGGGATGTCAAGGAGCCCCCCTTCCTGGCTGGTTGGTGGAGGTGGGGGTGACGCCAACCAGGCAGGAACCCAAACTCCTTTCTCACCGCTCCCTACCCCACAGGCCCCCCAGCTCAGAATGGCTACGGAGCAGGTACCAAAGGGTTGGGAGAAGCTGGTGTCGGGTGCTGGAGCTCTGGGTGGTCCCTCACCTGCTCCCCATTTTCCTCCAGGCTTTGGAGGGGGTGTGAAAACTCAGAAGCCAGGTGAGCCTCACCCCGCCTGTGTCTGTATCTCCCCGCCTGGAGTTTGAAGCCCCTCCCCGCCTCACCTCCACCTCCATCTGTCCCCCCAGGATTTGGGAATGGGAACGGACTGGGAGCTCAGCCAGATAAGAGTGGTGGGGTCTGGAGGCGTCCACATGTGGGTGTCCTTTCCCACCTCCTTTCCAGGCCTCATGAGGGCCGGGGAATGATTGAGGGGTGCTGGGAGGAAACACCCAGGATTCCAGCCTTCTGGCTTGACTTCCACCTCAGCCGGACCCAAAATCCACCCAGCTCACCCTTCCTCTCCCCACAGGCCCAGCAACACCGCAGGGATATAGAGCAGGTAGGAGCAGAGGCGGTCCTCAGGTGCCTGGGATGGGGGCTCTGGGCCGCTTACCTGCTCCCATGTCTTCTTCAGGCTTCGTGGGGAGCATGAAGCCCCAGAAGCCAGGGGAGTCCTACCCTGGCCTTGTCTCTATCCATGGACCCCCGAAATCAGAGTGCCCTCACCCCCTGCCTCCTCGCTCTAGGATCTGGGGATGGGCTGGGCCTGGGCCTTCTCTGGGGCAGGGAACCCGGAGGGCAGGGCAGACGAGGCTGGCCTCAGAAGTCGGGTGAGGGGGGAGACCCCCTGGTGGCCCCTGCCTTGTCTCTCTCCTGCTTTGAAGGGATTCACCTTCAAATACTGCCCGCTCGCCCTACTTTCCTCCCCAGGATATGGTGATGAAAACGGACTGGGAGCCAGGCCAGGTGAGGGCAGCTGGGCCTGGGTCCTCCGGGGGTGGGGGTAAGGAGGGAGCAGGGACGCGAGAGGTGGGGGCCACAGGGAAACTGAAGAGTTGGGGCCTGGGGGTCCGGGGAGGCCTAGTGGAGTCCATGTCAGCCATCCTGGCCTTCCTGTGTCCCTCAGACCTTCTCCCTGTGTTCACAAGTGGAGCATGTCTGGGGGCACCAAGGACCCTGGGGAGAGGAGGGGGCAATACCGAGGGGCCCCCATGCTTACCTCACCCCTCAGCCTCACGACTAGTCTTATGACCCCCTGCCCTGCCCCTACACAGGCCCTGCGGCTGAAAACGGCTATGGAGCAGGTAGGGGGGGCCCTGCCAAGGGAGGCAGTGGAGGCGCAGGGGGCTGCACTCATTCTGTGTCCCTCACCAGGCCTGGCGGCGGGCATGAAGCCCCAGAAGCCAGGTGAGCCTGCCTTAGCCGCCTTTCCCCGTCTCCCCCAACCCTGAGCTTCCCTGCCTCCTTTCACACGCCCACCTCCATCTTCCTACCCCCCCAGGATTTGGGAATGGCAATGGACTAGGCGGCCAGCCGGGTGAGACTTGTGGGGCTCTGGGGTGGAGGTCTTGCCTGGGCATCCTCTCCTGACTCCCTCCAGGGCTCTGAGGGTCAGGACGGGTGATGGGGTCCCCATGGGCCCCCCTGCTCAGAACTGGGGGTTGAGAGAAGCTGGAGGCTGGGCAAGAAGGAGAGAGGAGGGGGCAAGGTCCTAGACACTGCTCTGAGGCACCCCTCCTGGGCTCCCTGGAGAGGGTGGCCATGTAGCGGAGGAGGCTCCAAGTTTTCTGGACCCTACACTGAAGGGAAAGGGAGGCCCAGTTTGCGGCCTCCTGTGCACCTCAGCCTTTCCTCCCATCCCCACAGGGCCTGCAGTTCCCGTTGGCTATGGCCCAGGTACAAGAGTGGGTGCTGGGGGCAGATCCCGGGGGAGAGGCTCAGAGCGGGTCATAGTCCCTCACCTACTTCCACCTCTTCTCCAGGAGTTCCTGAGGCCATAAAGCCTCAGAAGCCAGGTAAACCCTCCTTTTTTCTCCACCTGCCCTGTGATACTATGATTCGTAAGAAGAAATAAGGCTTCCCAGGTGGTGCAGTGGTAAAAAAAAAAAAACCCACCTGCCAATGCAGGAGACACGGGAGACATGGGTTTGAGCCCTGGGTGGAGAAGATCCCCTGGAGAAGGAAATGGCAACCCACTCCGGTATTCTTGCCTGGGAAATCCCTTGGACAGAGGAGCCTGGCAGACTACAGTCCATGGGATCACAAAGAGTCAGACATGACTGAGCACATAACAACACTGGGCAGCTGACCCCATGGAGGCCCTGGGAGTGCCATGCTCAGAGGGGACAGGAGAAGTTAAGTGCCCACTCACGTGTCTGGTCCCTTGCATCTCTTCCATCTGGCCCTTCCCAAGTTCTACGCTTTTCTAGTAAATTGATTATCTAATAAGTAAAATGTCTCCCTGAGTTCTGTGAGCCGCTCTAACAAATTAACCAAACCCAAGGAGAGGGTCGTAGGAATCTCTGATCTACAGCTAGCTGATCAGAAGCACAGGTGACAACTTGAACTTGAATGGGAAACTGGTGGCAGAAATGTGGGGTGGTGTGGGGAGCAGTCTTGGAGGCTGAGCTCGTGACGCTGCCATCTCCAGGTTGACACTGCAGGGCCTCCTGATGCAGTCTGAGAACCGCTCATGGCCCCGGACTTGCTGTCAGGATTGGACCCCCAGAAACCGTCTCCTCTCGCCCTTGCTCTTCCTCGTAACTCCTGCCTCTGTCTCTTCAGTTTACAGGAATGGGCTGGGAGCTGGATCCTTCCCAGGCCAAGGGGCCCAGCCAGGTGAGGGGCAGAGGCAGGCCGGGAGTTCTGGGGGCTGGGGAGGAGGCCCCTCTGGGCGAAGAGCTGGGTCCTAGGGAAGAGGAGGGGCGGGGTGGGGTCCACCGGTCACTCAGCCTCTGCTGGTCTCCCCCCAGGCCTGGGAGGGAGCGTGAGCCCTCTGAAGCCAGGTGAGTCCACCCGCCTCTCCTCTGCCCCCTCTGAAGTCTCCCCGGCCCCTGCCCTCATGCCTGTGCTTCCTCCCAGGTTACATGCTGATGGGGAATGGGCCCCAGCTCCTCCCAAGTGAGTCAGGTGGGGGCCTGGGGTGAGGGGGAGTGCTCCTTCCTCGGGGAGGGCTGGTTGGGCCTGAGGTACCCTCTGTCTCCCCTGCAGGTCTTGGAGAGGGTCTGAAACATCAGAAGCCAGGTGAGCCCTCCCGTCCCTGTCCTGCACCTCCTCCTGCCTCTCCTTCCAGATGCCCCCCCCCGCCCCCCACACCAATGCCCTTCATATCTGTTTTTCCTCTCCAGGATATGGCAACGGCAATGGGCTCGGGGCCCAGCCAGGTGAGGCAGGGAGGGAACAGAGGGAAGTGAGGGGATGTTGCTGGATGATGGGGTGGGGTGGGCAATAGCAGGAACCACAGCAGGAGGCTGAGTCCCCTTGTCCCCAGAGCAGACTGTGACCCATGGGAGCTGGGCTTTATCTGACATGGCCACTATCCCCGCTGGCAGCACCTTTCTGCCCTAGAAGCCACCGCAGGCTGTGGCTTGACCAGGCGGAGGCCAGGAGGGCAGCCTGGAGGCGGTACCGGCCTGGGGTCACTGCCCTCTCCCTTCCTCCCCATCTAGGTCCCTGCAGTGGTGAGGTTCTTGCCAAGCCTCCCACTCCAGGGATCCCTTCTGATAAAGGGGTGGCTGGGGCCTGAAATCTCAGCCCCCCTCTCCCCGGGCAGGGTGACAAGTTCCCAGGTCAGTGCTGATTGGGGAGCCTGAGGGGCCGTGGTGGGTACTTGGTCCCAGGAGGGCCTGGGGTTGGCCGGGCCGCTCAGGAGCCCCCAGGCCCAATCTCCAGCAAATCAGTGAAGATGGGCCTGAACTCTGGCCCTGAGACCCCCCAGTGACTGCCAATATGACAGCACAGCCGGGCCCCAGCCCTGCACCGGTGGCTTCCTGAGGCATTCTCCACCCGCCTCGCCACGGGCTCACTCCTGTCCCCTGGCCTTCCTTCTAGTGCCTACTCCAGCCCTCCAGTGGGGACCGAAACCTCAGGAAGCAGGTGTGTGTCTGCTCACTCTCCGTGCCAGATTGTGTCATTCCTTCTCCCTGTTCCCTGGCCTGCCCCAGGTGTTCAGGCGTCTTAAGGCCAGGAAGTCCCTCTGTGAGTCTACCCTTGGCCTCTCATGCTGCTTTCTTACTTCATGTCTTCTGATTTCCATTTCCTGAGGATGAGGAGAGTCCTTTCTGCCTCAGAGTCCCCAAGGTCCACATGCGGGCCCCAAGAAATGAGGGCAAGTCTGGGTCCTCCCCACTCACCTCCATTCCCCTCACAGGCTACCAGCCCCCGAATGGCTACCGGCCAGGAGCAGAACTGGGTGAGGAGGCCCTTCTGAGTTTTCCCTCCCCTTCCCTTCCTTTCCCCTCCCCTCCCTCCACCAGCCCAGGAAGCAGAGGTTATCTCTGACCCACCTCCTCTCCCCCAGGCTTTGGTGGTGGCCTCAGGCCCCAGAAAGTTGGTGAGCCCCCCTGGGTCCCCGCATTGGGCATGAGTCACCCCCCTCACGGCGAGCATGACTTGTCTGTCTGTGTGTCTGTCTGTCTGTCCGTACTCACTGGGCTCTCGCCTACTAAGCGCTGGGCCACACGGATGGCCAGAGCCTGTGCCGTGGGTCCTGCCTCAGGTCAGAGTAGAGCGACAGACTGAGCAGGTGGGGAGGGAGGTGCCCCGGGCTAGGGAGAGGCATGGCTTCCTGAAGGTGGGCTGTCCTCATTAGATGCCTGCTGGGGCAGGATTGGGGGAGGCCTCTCTAGATTGCCTCTGAGTCAGTTGGTCTGTCTGCCCTTCCCTGTCTCTCCATGAGCAGGTCACCCTGCCCCCCTCCCCCACCCTGTGCGGCCCCCACTCCTCCCCAACCAGCCCTTCCCACTGCTTTCCTGCAGGTTTTGGCTACGGCAACGGTGGGCTTGGCAACGGTGGTCTGGGAGCCGGGGTCTTCCCTGAGGCCCGCCCACAGCCAGGTGCCTGGGGGCGCTGGGGGGGTGAGGTGGGGGACTTTGGGCTTAGGGGGTGCTCGTGTCTCTGACATTGTCTTTCCTCCTCCAGGATTCCCAGGGGCCGATGGCTTTCTGAATGGTGAGTTGGACCCAGGCGACCAAGTGCAAGGGGGTGGGGAAAGGGCTGGTTCTCTCACAGGGTATGGGGAGGCCGCCCTCGTGCTCCCCACAGTGGCCACTCCAGGCCCTGGAGGAAATGTTAAGACACACTGACAGAGCAGAGGGGACCAGGCCAGGCGAGCAGGGGGCTTTGAGAACCCGGAAGGACCAGCTCATCCTGGATATCCAGCTCCTGTGGGCAGGGGTCCCAAGCCAGCTCTCCTCCTTCAGGTCAGGCTGGAGGCCTGAGGGGCTTTCCCTGGCTCTCCCTCCGGCCCTGGGGGGCTGCCTTGAAGCCTAGATACAGGATCGGAGGCACATACCCAGAGATCAGGAGCCAACCAGGTAATGGGGTATGCGGAAGAGCATTGTTGGGGGGTTGGCTGCAGGGAACTGGGCTCTGGGCCCACCTGACTGCCCTGCGGAGAGGGAGGGGGGCACTCCCAGCAGAGGGAGTAGAAGTGGGCATGAGGGACTCAGTATCCTCACCTCCATCCCTCCCCCAGGGCACCTATGGGCAGCTGAGGCCAGAGCTGGGCCCTGGGCCCTTGGATGAGTAGGGTCTCCCAGGGCCTTGGGTAAAGCTGGCAGTGGGCAGAAGGACTCAGAAGTCCTCTGCTGACCTGGGTGCCCTGGCTTGTCTCTGTGCCTTAGGAGGCCCTGAGGTGAAGAGAGACAGTGATGGCCTGCTGGAAAATGGCTTTGGAGGTGAGAGGGGACTCAGTGCCCCACCCCCAGCCACCCAGTGCCACCATCATCACCCTTCCAGGCTGCACTGGGAGCAGCCCCGACCCATGGGAGGAACAGATAGTGGCTCTCAGGCCACCTTGGGTGCCTGGTGGGTGGCTGGCCCCAAAGATCAGGTAGAGGGCCCCTGTCCCGAGGAAGTGAGCAAGGGCCAGAGTTCACCTGGGCCCTACTCTGCCTCTGCCCAGGCCGCTGACTTCTTGGGAAATGCTGAGCACCTGAGCACACCCACTGCCCATCCCGAGTGCCTCTGCATGCGAGGCTGGCCTTCAGGCAAGGCCGGCCAGACCTTCCGGCTGGGCCTCTGGCCTGGGGTCTCCTGCAGGCTAGAAGTCTCAATAAAGGCAGTGTGCTTCCCTGTTTGCCTCTGTGTGCTGTATGGGGGGGATCACCAGCTGGGCTGGGGGACCACCTGGGCCTGTAGCCTCCACCCAGCACCTTATTCATTCCTTCAACAAACATCAACACAGCTGCGTGCCAGGGGCTGTACTCCAGATGGGAGCCACGTGAGCACAGAACAAACTCAGGCCTGCCCTCAGGGACAACACGTGGCCACAATGTAGAGATGGAGCCATGTCCAGGCTAGGGGACTTGTGCATTACACACTGTGTGCATGCTCAGTTGAGTCAGTCGTATCCAACTCTTTGCGACCCCATGGACTGTAACCTGCTAGGCTCCTCTGTCCATGGGATTCTCCAGGCACGAGTACTGGAGTGGGTTGCCATGCCCTCCTCCAGGGGATCTTCCCGACCCAGGGATCAAACCCACATCTCCTGCATTGCAGGTGAATTCTTTACCCACTGAGCCACCTGGGAAACCCACATTATACATTACTTGTGTTTTAATTGATAATTAACTTGTTAAAATGATCCACTAAAAAATTCATTTTCCTTAAGCCTTTATATTTGCTTCCAGATATCATTGTATTGATTCATCTTATAATTTGGATGTAAAACTCACTTTCACATTCTTAGATTAATACTCAGATTATAAATTTGTCAGATCAGCTTCTCCCCAAATATTTAGCATGGTTTACAAGCCTGATACTCAATTCCCTTAGACACTTCAAATAATTATGCACATAATCTTCTTGATCTCTTAAGAGGGTTGGGGTGTGTGTATGTACAAATCCAACCAGCAACTTTCTTCCTAAGTATTTAAGGGGTTCTTGGAAATCAGTCAGACGTTTAATATCTCAGATTACTGAACACTTTCAAACATTTTAAAAAGCTAGTTAGCAATCCAGTATCAATAATCAGTGCTACTGGATTGCTTCCTTTTCTCATCCCATGAATATAAATTTAATCATCACCCAGAAATGTGGAAGCAAATTTATTCTCCTAGGCTGGGTCCTGAATGGAGGTTGCACAATTGGGGATTGATCTGCATGGCTCAGAGGGTAAAGCATCTGCCTGCAATGCGGAGACTCCAGTTCAATCCCTGGGTCAGGAAGATCCCCTGGAGAAGGAAACCTGCTCCAGTACTCTTGTCTGGATCCATGGGGTCACAAAGAGTTGGACACGACTGAGCGACTTTACTTTTTTTCTTTCTTTCTTTCTTTTCTGAACTTTGACCTGGGGCTTGAGTGGTCCCAGAACCAGTGTCCTTGAGTCTCTGTTCTGTTCTGAGCTATGCCTCCCCCAATCTACACATCTTGCAATCTGGTGAAGTTTTACCTTAACTGAAGAATTTGAGCTGAATAGAGTTGATGGGATTTGCCACCCAGGGAGGAACTCAGCTTGTTTTTCTATGGTGTGATTTAAGATAACAGATTTAGACCAAAACCTGACTGCAGTATGCACAACCTTGAGGAGGTTGTGTAAACATTATTGGAATTCCAGCCTGATGTCTCTTAGCCTACCTCATTTAATTTGCTCTATTTGAGAATCATCCTAGGCTTTTGCTTTTTCATAAATGTATTGATTCTTTGGGCTTCCCTCAAAGAAGCTCATGCAGTAAAGAGTCTGACTGCAATGAGGAGACTGGGTTCGGTCCCTGGGTCAGGAAGAGCCCCTGAAGGAGGAAATGGCAACCCACTGTAGTATTTTTGCCTGGAGAATCCCATGGACAGAGGAACCTGGCAGGCTACAGTCTATGGGGTCACAAGAGTCGACTGTGACTGAGCAACTAAGCACACATTGATTCTTAAAATATCATCTTGTGGACTTTCCTAGTAGTATAGTGGATAAGAATCCACCACCAGTGCAGGGGGTACGGGTTCAATCCTGGGCCAGGGAATATTCCACATGCCATAGAGCAACAAAGCACACGTGCCATGACTACTGAAGCCTGCTCGAAACCTGTGCACCACAAGGAAGAGTAGCCCAACTCTAGTGCAATTAGAGAAAGACTGCACACAAAGCCCCAATGAAACAAAAAATAAAATTATTTTTAAAAAGTCACTTTGGGGTCACCTCACATCAAGCAACAGTCTGAACTGGTGTAAAAAATAAAGTGAAATTAGGGAAAAACAAATCACCTTGTGTTTCTCTGCCCTGAGATGTGGAATAAACCACATCATCTCTTCACTAGAGAACAGGATTAAGAGCAACATCTGGGTAGAGGGGCCACTAAGCACTGTCTCAGAGAGGGCAGTGGGTGCTATCCTAACCCACCTAGAAATGTTCTAGTAATTTATTGTTGCTGTTTTATTTTATTTTTGGCTGTGATGGGTCATCTTTGTTGCAAATGGGCTTTCTCAGCTTGTGGCAAGCAGGGGCTACTCTGGTTGTGTGCGGTTTCTTGTTGAGGTGGCTTCTCTTATTATGGAGCGCTGACTTTAGGGTGTCAGTAGTGTCCTGACAGTAGTGTCCTGAGGGAGCGAACCAGAGTCCCTTCCACTGACAGGCAAATATTAACCACTGGACCACCAGGGAAAACCGTAATATTGTTGTGGGTTTTTTGTCCCTAATATTGTTTTAATAAAGATCTCTATATTCTGACTTTGGGCTTCCCAGGTGGTGCAGTGGTAAAGAACCAGCCTGCCAAGCAGGAGTTGCAAGAGATGTTGGTTCGATCCCTCAGTTGAGATCACCTGGAGATGGAAAGGGCAGCCCACTCCAGTATTCTTGCCTGGAAAATTCCATGGAGAGAGGAGCCTGGTGGGCTACAGTCCCATGGATTTCAAGGAGTCAGACACGACTGAGCACCAGCACCAACCTGGTTCCTGGCTGCCTCTTGAATTTCATATTCCGACTTTAAATAGATTGACCATTTATCCTTTTTTGCTTTTTGTCACCTATTTGTCTTTTATAACCATTCTTAATGTTACCGCAAATGCTACATGTCAAGCTTTCCTACTGAGTTGGTATCTTCATCTTTTCTATGGGCTTCCCTGGTGGCTCAAACCGTAAAGAATCTGCCGCAGTGTATCAGACCCGGGTTAGATCCCTGGGTCTGGAAGATCCCCTGGAGAAGAGAATGAGAACCCACTTCAGTATTCTTGCCTGGAGAATTCCATGGACAGAGGAGCGTGGGGGTCCATAATCCATGGGGTCGCAAAGAGTCGGACACGATTGAGTGACTAGCACACACATGTACACGCACAGATCACTGGATGGAAATTTGCATGGATCTTGACCCACAAAGAACATCTCTTATGGGCAAACCCCCCAAAAGAGGCGATCCATAAGCTCTCTTCTAGGGCTGTCACAAGGGGAAGAGGGAGGGGTGGGGGCGTCGAAGGTAGGGTGCTGCAGCGGCTAAGTGGACGCTCAGGCCAGTTGGGGGCGCCCACAGAACACGCAGTGCCTGCTCGCGGGGATAGTGGGGGTGGAGCCTGTGGCACCTCGGAGCACTGTGATTGGCTGGGGCTGAGGGAGGGGCGGGAAGAAGGACTGAACAGAGAGCGCTACTGTCTCTGATTGGCTGTCAGCGACAGCTCCTGCCAGCCGGCGGGAGAAATGTGTAGGTTGCAGGCGCACTGCCCTTTGATTGGCTGGAGTGCGGTAGCGCACGACTCCGATTGGCTGGGCCTCTGACGCGTGGCCACCTGCTGGAGGGAGAAGGCCTCCGCGAGCTGCGCGCTCGGGGCCCTGTCGCGGCGGCTGTGGCCAAGCTGGCTGCCCAGCTTCCCCGCTCCCGCTCGCACCCGCGGCTGGCCCGCGCCCGCGTCCACTCGCGGCTGGGCCGGTCCCGTGTGTCTCTGTCCCTGACCCCGCCGCCCGCGCCGTCCCTGCCGCATCCGCCGTTGCCGGGACTCCCGCCGGGTCTGAGCCCCGCGCCGCCGCCGCCGCCCTCGGCGCTCGCCCTGGCCGAGCTGCCGCCGTTGCCTGCACTTCCGCTTCGGCCAGCGCTGCCGGCTCCCTGGGGCCCAGGCGCCCAAGTGGTGCTGCCGGAGCTGCCGCCGGAGGCCTGCGTGCCTGCACCACCCGCCGCCGCGCTCGCCCTGCAGGACCTGCCGCGGCTCCCCGCGCCCGCGCCGCAGCCCGCGCACTTGCCCCTGCCGCAGCTGCCCGAGGCCGCGGTCGCCGCCACTCCCGGTCCCGTGGGCGCTCGCGGCCGCCCGCCCCTCATCGCCGAGCCGCCCCCGCAGCCGCTGCCGCCGCTGCCCGCACGGCCCTCGCCCTTCAACCTGCTGGCGCCCCCCGTGCCTCGAGACCCCTGGCCATTGCCCGCCTTCCCCCCGCCGCTGCCGCTGCCGCCGCCGTCCCCGCCACCCTACTTCTTCCTGTCGCCTCCCTGCTGAAGACCCGGCCCTCCCCGCCAGGAGGGGCTTCTGGCGGGTGAGTAGGCAGCCCTGCCTGGACCCAGGGACTGTGCCCCTCGCCGCCTTCTTTCGGGCAGGTTCAGAAGGCGTGGGTCAGAGCACGGCCTGGGGAGAAGGGAGGGCGTGTCCGGAGCAGCTTAGGTTGGAGAAGGAAAGATCAAGCCTGAAAATAAACTCGTTTGAAGATTGGAGCCATTTTTTCCATTTTTTCCTACTGCCTTACAAGAAGCCTCTGGCCTGGTCATTTGAGAATGAAACTAATTCCCTGAACTGATAAAATGGCTGGTGATATGGGCGGGTGGGGCTGAGGAGCCCACAGCACACAGGTCGAGAAAATGAAAACAAAAAACTTGAAATACTTTTACTAGTGTATGCAAAATGTTTCATTTTCTCTTGTATAATAAAAGGTTTGAATACTATCACTAAAGTCCTCTGCTCAAATTTGTATGGCTTCTTGGAAACTCAGATATGTCTTTCAAGTCTTAAGGAGTCAAACTTTCAGCTGAAATAGATCCTAGGGTCCCTTGGGCCTGGGAGCACCAGGAAACCAGTGGTGCTGACGGACAATCGATACTGGGCCTTAGAACAGGAATGTCACATGCAAGGGCTGTGAAGTCACACTCACAGGATAGGAAAGCTCCCAGGGTGAGTCATGAGAGGTAGCCCCTGTCCTCTCCCCATCTTTACCACCCCCTTCCATCCTCCTTCTCCCCAGTGTGTACAGCACAGAATAACGTTCCCTTTGTTACTCAGATGGCTTGGGCTCAGGTAACCAGGCAGACGTCCTATCTCAATGGGCTCTTCAACAGCAGATTAGGAGTGGTATCAGGAAGCCAACTTGACCTCAGGGGACCTCTGAGAGCCTGGGACCCAGGAGCAAGAAAGGAAGTGGATGACTGCTATAGCAAACCACCACAAACTGGGTGACTTAAAATAGGAGTTTATTCTCTCCTGGTTCTGGAAGCCAGAAGTCCAAAATCAGGATGTCCCCAGGCCACACTCCCTCCCAAGGGTCTAGGATTCTTCCTTGACGTTCAGCTTCTGGCAGCTCCAGGTGTTCCTTGGTTTGTGACTCCATCACTCCAATCTTTGCCTCCATTTTCACATGACTGTCTCCCTTGTATCTGTGTCTCATATCTCCCCCCATTTTTTTTTTCTCTTATGACACCTGCCATTGAATATAAGGTCTACCCGAAATCCAGAATGATTAAGGATTAAAGAATTAAGGATCTTGAGACATTCCAGGGCTTGGGTTGTTGTTTAGTCATTAAGTCGTGTCTGACTCTTTGGGGCCCCATGGACCGCAGCATGCTGGGCTTCCCTGTCCTTCACCATCTCCTGGACTTTGCTCAAACTCATGTTCATTGAGTTGGTGATGCCATCCAACCATCTCATCCTCTGTCGTCCCCTTCTCCCCCTGCTTTCAATCTTTCCCAGGGCTTGGGAGCCACTCTCATCTTTACAGGTAGCGTCCACCCGCTGTGGGGCTGACCCACCTGCCATGTTGTCTTTCAGTTTCCCTAAACTATGTTTTAGGCTCTATCTTTTGCTAAACCCAAGACTTGGGTGCTCTTGGAGTCCCTGAGCAGGACCCATTGTCTTGATAAAGCTCTCAGTGAATGAAAGTCGCTCAGTCATGTCCACCTCTTTGCGAGTCAAACTTGCAAACTCTTTTCAAGAGAATTCTCCAGGCCAGAATACTGGAGTGGGTAGCCTTTCCCTTCTCTATGGGATCTTCCCAACCCAGGGGTTGAACCCAGGTCTCCAGCATTGCAGGCGGATTCTTTACCACCTGAACCACAAGGGAAGCCTCAGTAACAAACAACAAAAAACTGACTTTCCCCTGAGCTGAATGGTGGCCCAGTCCCCATGGCTGCAAGCTCACTGCTTCCTCTACCCTCTTTGTGTCCTTTAGCCCTCCTGCCCTCTGAGCCAAGAATCAGACAATAAACAAGGACAAGACAATGTGAGCTCCTAAAGAAGGCAACATTCTCAGAGCTTCAGATGGATAACTGCTGCTGGTGGAAAGCTGACAAGTATGACTGATAATAAAGTTAATTGTTACCCAGTCAATGGAGTCAGCACAGATTTACAAGTGAAACTGTCATTATGCTCACACACACACATACACAGTCAATACCTACAATAAATCCTAAGATATGCAGGGCACATGGGGCCTGGGCCAGTGGCCCTGGAGTTCGGCAGGGCAGGCTTCTCCCTCTGGTATGTAGCCAGGTGACACCAAGATTAGGCAGTTGTGAATTTGCTCAGCAAGAACTGGGTGGGGTTGACACCAGGTCTAACCCAGAGTCCACTGATCTGCAAGTGTGGCAAGCCAACACAGCCCTTTCTGCAACAGGGACATATCCTCGCGTGCTAAGTCGCTCAGTCATGTCCACCTCTTTGCAACCCCACGAACCGGGCCCTGCCAGGATCTCCATGAGATTCTCCAGGCAAGAATACTGGAGTGGGTTACCATTTCCTCCTCCAGGGGATAATCCCAGCCCAGAGATGGAACCCGAGTGGTTTATGTCTCCTGAATTGTCAGGCAGGTTCTTTACCACTAGCGCCATTTGGGAAGCCCCGCTACAGGAACGCAGACATGGTGAAAGTAAACCCAGGTGGAGTGTGGCTTCCCGCATAGTCAGATGCAGGAGGATGGCTTTAGAGAGGTTCAGCCGGCCAATGGACAGATGGCACTGCCTTCTGGGAAAGGCTCACCGGGAGGCCCAGCTCACCATCGGGAAGTTCAGTGATGCTGGGCGTGGAGCCGGTGGCTTTGAAGTCGGTCTGGGGTTGCACCAGGCTTGTTCAGTTTCCCACGTGTTCTCTTGGTCAAGTTCCTTCACTCTCTGAGCTTCCTTCCCTGTCTATAAAATGGGGATGTGAGCTCAGAAGAATTACTACTGGGATGTCAATTTCCTCTGCTCTTTTTGGTTCGGCAGCCGGGTGCTTTCTGCCTGTATATCAAGGCCTCAGGAAGTGGGTGGTTGTTGTGCAGCCCCCATAGCCACCTCCAGATCCCTGGTGGCTCTGGTCAGTTCCCCCTCTTTTGTCCTGATCCCCTGTAAGGGGATTGAGATGGACCATAGGGTTGGCACTGACCCCTCCCCCCTCACCTCCATCTAAGCTGAGCCCCCGTCTCTTCAGTCCACCTGAGCCTCCAGCCCCTCCGCCCTCCCAGAGAGAACAAAGGTTCAATTTGGTTCTTTCACTCCTGGGTTTCCTCCCCCTCCTCCCCGCCTCCCCCCCCCTGTACAGCCAGGAAGGTTCTCCTCCCACCTCTCTCCCTGGAGGCCGTGATTCCTGGGGACTTGGTAAATTGTCATGGAGATGGTAACTTCACGGTGGGGGTGCTGGTCTCTCCCCTACAATAGCCTTCCAACCTGAGGCCCTGCCCCTCCGTAGACCCCAACTTTAACCCTTCAGTTCCCAGATCCTAGGGGCCTCCTAGCCTAAGGAGGGCTGAGGGCTGAGGGTGGGCAGCAAGTTCCAGCTCCAGTGCCCTGGGGCTCTGTCCTCCCCCTTTCCCCCCACCCCGGGATGTGGGCCTCTCCTTGTTTTCTGACAAATGTTCCCACGTTGACTCCCCCTCTGAGCTGTGGGAGTAGGTGTCTTATCAGGAGGGAGAGGAACCAGAGAGGTGTGGCCGGTATGGCTGGGATTGGTCTCTGGGGGCAACAGTGAGAGGGGGTGTCTGCATCCCCTGAGCGCCCACCTCCCACGAGGCTGCTCGAAGGGCAGTGTAAAGGGTAGATAATAGGATCTAGGAAACCTAGGGGCCACTTAGTGCCATCTCTGGGCACAAGCTTACCTGGTGTGTGCAGTGCCCCCACTAAGCCCTGTCGTAATGTAGGGAGTGGGGTGGGCAGGTGGGCAGGGTAGAGCCGCCAGTGGACTTGGTGGGCCTTGAAAGCAAGGCCTCCCTGGTGCTTCATCTCTGGGCTTCCCGGGTGACTTAGACAGAAAAGAATCTGCCTGCAATGCAGGAGACCCAGGGTCGATCCCTGGGTTGGGAAGATCCCCTGGAGGATGAAATGGCAACCCACTCCAGTATTCTTGCCTGGAGAATCCCACAGACAGAGGAGCCTGGAGGGCTACAGTCCACCGGGTTGCACAGAGTCAGACACGACTGAACGACTAACACAGTAAAGCCAGGCCTGACTGCAGGCTGACCCACTGTCCCCTTCCCCTCACTCTGATTCAGGATTCTGCTCAAACTAGTAATTACCAGGCAAATCAAGATGAGCTGGTGGCCTTATACTCTAGGCCAGAGGCAGACTGTCTCTAGGCCTGGAGAGAGAAAAGGCCCCGGGCTGGGGCTGTCCAGGATGGGAGGCCTTTTGTACGTGGGTCGGGTCGGTGGGCCCTCCAGAGATCCAGGCTGGCTGCCTCCTTACACCTACCCAAACCTGTGTGACTGGATTCCTGGCAGCCCCGGAGGGAGGGAGCCCACTGAAGGCTTGCCTCTATTTGCCCTTCTTCTTTCTCCACATTCCCCTTCCCCCGTGAAATATGAATCCTCAGGGGCCTGGACGAGCTGGACAACCCACCCTTGCTTCCCCAGCTCATCACAGCCAGCAGCGAGCTCTGGTCATTCCCCAGCCTTTGCATCTGCACCCTCCTCCCTGTTCTCAGGCCAGGGCCACCAGGTTGGCTGACACTCTCCTCCTTTCTGGGGAGGGTCTCTGCCCCTCTCTGGGGAGGCTCCCCGGCCATTGGAGTCCACCTGTCAGACTCTTGCATTGGCACTGGCCTCAGTCTCTCCACCTGCAATGTGGGAGACCTGGGTTCGACCCCTGGGTTGGGAAGATCCCCTGGAAAAGAGAACAGCTACCCACTCCAGTATTCTGGCCTGGAGAATTCCATGGACTGTGTAGTCCATGGGGCCTCAAAGAGTTGGACAGGACTGAATTGACTTTCACTCACTCAGTCGCTCCATTTAAGGGGGAGGAGTTCTCCTGCTTTTCTGGGAGCGCCCATCGCTTTGCAGATCTGATCAAGATATAAACCTCTTTTTAAAAAAATTGCTAAAAGCCGTTCCCAGAGCATTGCAGCCACTTGAAGTTAGAATTCTTTATAAATGCAGCCCCACCGGGCAGATGAGGAGGCACGTTGCGCCCCTCCCCTCCCCCAGGGTCGCTGAGCGGAGCAGTGACTAGGTGTGCACAGGGAAGAGGAAGGACCTCCCATCCCTGCCCCCACAGGCCAGAAGAGCTCCAGCTTCCTCGAGGGGAGTGGGGGGAAGGGTGAGGCTCTCTCCCCGGGAGTCCTCCCCATCACCCTGGAGATAGGAATTTTCATCAGCCCCCAACTCCCTTTTCACACAATAAAGCTCAGTGCTTAGCACCCAGGGAAGGTCTTGAGGGAGCTCAGGCTTCCCCTCAAAATGAGGGGCTGCTGTTTGTGGGTCCTGTGAGGTTTCTCAAATGAGGCTTGACCTTCTATGAATTTGCTCCTGGCCAGGGAAGTGGGTGTGTAGGGGGGTGCGGGAAGGACTTGAGTTGTGGTCTGCGTGACCCCCAGACTGGGCTGCTCCCACGAGGGGAGTCCTGGGCTCTGATGGAGTCTTCAGGAAAGGGTGTGCATCCTGAATTCTGCGAGGCGGGGCTCAGGGACTCCCAAGTCACCTGGGCCTCATCCCCTCGCCCTCCCCTGAGGTGTCTCAACAAATAGAGCGGGGCGCTGGGCTGTCCCCCCACCTAGTGCTCACCCCCTGCTACTCTCCCCCTTCCCACACCTTCACAAGAGGCTCTTTATCCCCCGGCCCCGCGACACCCTCAGCAGCTCAGCTCAGCCCCCAGTGGCAGCAACAGGGGTGGGGAAGGCACATCTGAGCTGAAGTCAAGGTGTGTGGGGGGGTGGTTTTCTAGGCCGTTGCCTGGGCAATGCCACCTGAGCTGGGCGCCAGGCACCTGTCGCCAGGGACCTGTCGCCAGGGGAACAATGCGGGCGGGGCCCCTCCCTCGGGAGGCGCCAGAGCCACTAGGCTGAGACCGGAGATGGATCAGATTCCAGAAAGTGCTGGGTGGGTGGGCTGGGGGACAGGGGTGTGCGATACTGGGGAAGCTGGTGCGTCTGTATCGTGAAACACAAACAAAACGGGGAGGCGGGGAGCAAAGACAGCGGCGGGGGTGGGGGGACGGGTTTCAGGAGGCTCAGCCCGGTGCCCAAGGCTTCCTCTCACTTTCAGCCTGAGCCAGGGGCTTTGCCTCCCCAGCAAGTCCCCGGTCTCCTCCTCATTCCTTTGTCCCCTCGTCCCTACAGGCGTGGAGGTTCTTTCCTCCCTGGTTCGTTCCTGATCACCAATCACCCCGCGACTCCGAGCCCCCCCCCCAGCCCCGCCTTCTCCCCTCACTCCGGCTCCTCCCCATCGCGGCCTCTCCTCCCCCGCTCCTCACCTCGGCCTTAAAATAAAATCCCCGGCTGCAGCCTTGAGTCCCCAGGTGGCACCGCCGGGTGAGCGGCTCAGCCCCAGAACCTGCACCAACCCTGGGCAAGGGCCGCTGCTCGGCTTGGCTCTCTTCTGCCAGCAGGTGGGTCGGGAGGGTCCGTGCAAGCTGGTCAGACAGGCGGCGGCGGGACCCGACTGCAGCCCACCTGAGGGGTGAGGGGACCCGCCCCGGAACAGCAGCCACTCAGCTGAGGGAGACTTTGGGGTGGATTTGTTGCTGGGGGTTCAGAGACACATCTGTGAAGGGCACGGAGCAAAGAGGCGCCCGCAAGAGGCTCTTGGATGTGAGCGCTGTCTGGGTCAGAGGACGCTGACACGCCCTTGCTGGGCACGGTGACCCCCCCACCTGCGTTCCCACAGGCGTGGAGCATCGGATCCACTTCTCTGATCTACCGGGCCGCTTAGAGTGGGGAAGACCCGGCTGACGGAGGGGACAGATGGCTTCCACTGGCCTTGAACTCCTGGGTATGACCCTGGCTGTGCTGGGCTGGCTGGGGACCCTGGTGTCCTGCGCCCTGCCCCTGTGGAAGGTGACCGCCTTCATCGGCAACAGCATCGTGGTGGCCCAGGTGGTGTGGGAGGGGCTGTGGATGTCCTGCGTGGTGCAGAGCACGGGCCAGATGCAGTGCAAGGTGTACGACTCGCTGCTGGCGCTGCCGCAGGACCTGCAGGCCGCCCGGGCCCTCTGCGTCATCGCCCTCCTGCTGGCCCTGCTCGGCCTGCTGGTGGCCATCACGGGTGCCCAGTGCACCACCTGCGTGGAGGACGAAGGCGCCAAGGCCCGCATCGTGCTCACCGCGGGAGTCCTCCTCCTTCTTGCGGGCATCCTGGTGCTCATCCCGGTGTGCTGGACGGCCCACGCCATCATCCAGGACTTCTACAATCCTCTGGTTGCTGAGGCCCTCAAGCGGGAGCTGGGAGCCTCCCTCTATCTGGGCTGGGCCGCGTCTGCCCTGCTTCTGCTGGGCGGGGGGCTACTGTGCTGCACTTGTCCCCCACCCCAGATCGAGCGGCCCCAGGGACCAAGGCTGGGCTACTCTATCCCCTCCCGCTCGGGGGCATCTGGGCTGGACAAGAGGGACTACGTGTGAGGCAAATGTCCCAGGAAGCCTGCTGCTTGAAACCTTGACCTTGTGCTGGCTGCCCTGCTCTCAACTTTGCCTTCTATTTTCACCCCTCTTCCAGGTGGAACCCACTTTCCAGAGGCAGGAGCAGGCCTGGCTACAAAGCTAGTCTCAGCACCGGGCCTGGCCTGAGTGAGCCTAGACCCTCCTCCGTGGAGGCCCCACCTTCAACCTGGCAGGGACTCCTGCTTCTTTCTTCTTCTGTTCTGGATTCAGGCTGGCCTCCTCTTCCCTGAGTCCTCCTCTGTTCCCAGAACCTGGGCTTCACCCAAAGGGCAGTAGCTCTTTATGCTTTCTCCAGCCTGGAGTTAGCCCCTGACCTGGCCACTACCAGCATCCAGAGCAGCCGCTCTCCTCCAGGCCCAGAGACCCTGCCCGTCACCTTCCCCCCCTCAACCCACCTTCAAGTAGGGAATAAACAGAGTATTTGTAACTCAGAATAAACAGAGTATTTGTGGTTGGGCTGGGAAGATCTGATGGCCTCACATGGGTTTGTCAGGCAAGGCCTGCTCCAGGTCATGCCCAGCTCCAGGTCATGCCCAGGCAGTGACCTCACTCACGCCATGCAAGTCACGGAGTGGAACAGAACACGGGAGGTGTGCCACTCATGCCCACCTCCTCCTGCCAGTCTGGCATTCAGCAGCCTTCCCAGCAACACCAAAGGTAAGTAATCAAACAAAACAGGCTTTATTTAGTAAAAACTGGTGAGTGTGGGCAGGATATGGCAAGTACACAGGGGCTGGAATAGGAAGGTCAGGGGTCAGCACAAGGGGGACATGACTCAGGATGCAGGAGCCAGAGGGTAGAGGACTTGGAGGCTGGCGGGTCTTTGGTGACTTATCACCTGCTCTTCTGGAGGCTACATGAGGCTCGAGAGCCCCTGGGAGTTCCAGAGGCTGGTCCTGGGGAGGCCCCGCCCCCAGCACCAGCAGGGAACAGCATGACACCCTTCAGCAGGGACCACAGTTCCAGGTCGGTCTCTAAGATAGGGTTGTCCAGGGTGGAGAACAATCCAGAAACTGAAGCATCACCTTTTTAGCTCCATCTTCCAAAGTGAGGAACACCAGTAGCAGACCCCAGGTAGGTTATCAAGTGGATTAGTCACTGCCCCCCTCCCCCAATAAGAAGCCAAAACAACCCCAAAGTTGTCATGGGTCACCATCTCCATGACTCTAGTGCAGTGGGTTAGGCTCCACTGTCAAAGGAGCCCCCAATCCCCTACCCAAATTAGACGTAATTCTTAGTGGGGTATTCGGAGGGACCCCGAGAGGCGGTATGTGGGGCTGATACTGAGTATCGGGCCATATAATGGCTGGAGCCCCGGGAGCCCCCAGAGGGGCAGGTGCAGCACAGTAGCCCCCCACCCAGCAACAAAAGGCCGGAAGCCGCCCAGCCCAGGTAGAGGGAGGCTCCCAGCTCCCGCTTTTGGGCCTCAACCACCAGGGGGTTGTAGAAGTCCTGGATGATGGTGTGGGCAGTCCAGCACACAGGGATCAGGGTCAGAACCCCTGAGATGACAAAGATGATCCCGGAGGTGAGCACCAGGCGGGCCTTGGAGTCCTTGTCTTCCACGCAGGTGGTGCACTTGGCTCCGGCGAGGTAGACCAGCAGGCCGAGCAGGGCCACGAGGAGAGTGATGACACAGAGGGCCCGGGCTGCTTGCAGGTCCTGCGGCAGCGCCAGCAGCGAGTCGTACACCTTGCACTGCATCTGGCCCGTGCTCTGCACCACACAGGACATCCACAGCCCCTCCCACACCACCTGGGCCACCACGATGCTGTTGCCGATGAAGGCGGTCACCTTCCACAGGGGCAGGGTGCAGGACACCAGGGCATTCACCCAGCCAAACAGGGTCAGGACGATCCCCAGGATTTGCAGACCAGCAGAAGCCATGGCGAGGTGGGGGCTGAGACGCTGCACTGGGGGACAAAAGTAGAGTAAGGTTAAGACCAGCTGGCTCAGCCCATCGTTCCCAATGAACGCTACATCCCATGCCACATGCCATAGCCACCACATAGGACACCAAGAGTATGAACCCTGGAAGTCAGTATGAACCCTGTACATGGGCAAGGCACATTCTGATCCTCATTTTCTCAAGGACAAATGAACATTTAATGCTTCAGCACTAATTTTTCTCCCTAGGAAATGGCAGCCCACTCCAGTATTCTTACCTGGAGAATCCCATGGACAGAGGAGCCTGGCAGGCTATAGTCCATGGGGTCGCAAGAGTTGGACATGACTTAGTGACTAAACTACCAGACACTGGCGTATAAGAGTGAAAAAGTAAGCAACCCAGTTTTGAGTGTAAATAAAATAAAGCACCTATGCAAATGCTGGGGTTCCATGGTGGCTCAGACAGTAAAGAATCCACCTGCAATGCAGGAGATCTGAGTTTGATCCCTGGGTTGGGAAGATCCCCTGGAGAAGGAAACGGCAACCAATTCCAGTATTCTTGCCTGGAGAATTCCATGGGCAGAGAAGCCTAGTGGGCTACAGTCTACAGAGTCGCAAAGACATGAGTGAACTAACACACACATGCAAAGGTTCGCCAATGGCCCTTTGGGTACAAAGGGATAAAACAACAGAAGGCAATTTTTCAGTAGTTTCCACAGGGCAAATGAGTGGTGGGTTGCCTCTAGCCATGAGTTCCAGGCTTAAAACTTAGTTTTCACACCAAGGACAGATCCAAGGTTCTTCTTAGCATCCAACATGTGTCCAAACCTTAGACCCCAACTTGGATCCATACCCCAAAACAAGTGGTTGCTAGTTTGAAGTGTGGATGGTGGCCAGACAGTCCTGGCCTTGCTCACCACTGCCTGCTTGAAACCAGCTCCACCCAGTCAAATCCTGGATGGGGCAAGGAGAGGTGGAGAACACAACAAAACAATAACACCAGCCCCTCCCACCCAAAGTAATTCCTTTCCCAAGGTCCCCAGCTGCCTCCTGGGGTCCTGCCTTCTGCCCTGCCCTGGACCCACAGAAAAGACTCCCAAGGTTGGTGACATTTTCTTGTGTATTCTTGCCCCAAATGCCATCCTCTCAGGGCCCAACTTCCCCCAAAAGAAGCTGCCACCTTTGGAGTCTGTCCAGTGAACCAGCTCCTCTGGGGCAGCTCTGTCCCCCTCACATCCCGATTTGTCTCGGACGTCATTTGGGGGGCAATTAGTTCCGTTCAGGGTACCCCCCTATGATCCTTCATTGCACAAAGTTCCCGCGCACGGCTCGGACCTAAACTTAGCACCAGCCCCAGGGGGTGGCCAGAGGGCAGACTCTCCATTCCTTTGCACCCCGCCCATAACTCGGAAGAACTCCTGACCTCGGGGGAGATCGGACTGGGCGGGCCGTACTGCGCCAATCCCAAGCCCAGGGTCAGCCCTCCAGGCCTCTCCGGCCGGGTTAGGGTGGGAGCCACGCTAGCCTAGGCACCCTGCACCTCCCCCTTACAAGTGTGCCCCTGTTCTCAGCCCCTTCCTTTTCCATGCGCTACGACCTCGGCTCATCCGAGGGCGCCCCCTCTCGCTCTCAATCTCTATTTCCCCTGAGTATGGCCCGAAGGAGGGTGTCCTCAGCCCCCCGCCGTGGAAGCCGCGCACCCTCGAGGGGCCTAAGGGCGGCGCTCGCCGCGGGGTCCGCTCGCACAGGTGAGTGGGAAAAAGGGCCCGGCCCTAGAGAGCAGCCCTGGTGGGGGAGGGGCTCCTGGGTTTCGGTGCCTTTGTCCCGGGCAGGGGGAGGGGCGCTTAACCCTTCAGCCGAAGGACCCCTTCAGGGCCCCGGCTCCGGTGCAGGCGTCCCCCCGCCCCCAGGGGCTCGCGGTCAAATCAGCTCAGGTTCGTCCCACGAACCGCAACCCAACTCTGCCACGCCCCACGCGCCCCGCAATCCCAGACGTCTACCCCTTCCTCAACAACAGGCACACCTGCCCAGGCTCACCTGAGGAGTCCACAAAGATTGAGTAGCCGGCGGAGTGTGGAGATGGGGGCGGAGGCGGGGGTCTTTAAAGAGGCAGTGACGTCACCGGACCACCGCCCTTGGGAGGGGCAGAGACCCTTGTCCGACTTGCGGCGAATCCCAACCTGGTCCGTAAGGGGCGCTCGAGCCTGGAGCCTCTGCTCGCACACCTCTGGCCCGAGAGCCTGGTAGCAGCCGACTGCAGTTCTGCCCGCAGGGAAGGCGCGCGGTGTGGAGCCGAACGGAGCTCGAACAGAGCTCGGGTCTGGGCTCCCGAACTCACCTAACCTTCCCGAGCCTCATTTCACTCCGAAAAAGGGAGAGAGTATTTTACTAGTCAATCCTAAAAGAAATCAATCCTGAATATTCATTGGAAGAACTGATGCTGAAGCTCCAATACTTTGACCACCTGATGCGAATAGTGAAGTAAAGTGAAGTGGAAGTCGCGTCCGACTCTTTGCGAGTCCACGGACTGTATGGAATTCTCCAGGCCAGAATACTGGCGTGGGTAGTCTTTCGCTTTTCCAGGGGGTCTTCCCAACCCAGGGATCAAACCCAGGTCTCCCGCATTGCGACCGGATTTCTTATCAGCTGAGCCACAAGGGAAGCCCAAGAATACTGGAGTGGGTAGCCTATCCCTTCCCCAGGGGATCTTCCCGATCCAGGAATTGAACCGGAGTCTCCTGCATTGGAGGCGGATTCTATACCAACTGAGCTATCAGGGAAGCCCTGCTGTGAAGAGATGACTCATTGGAAAAGACGCTGATGCTGGGAAAGATTGAAGGCAGGAGGTGAAGGGGACGACAGAGAATGAGATGGTTGGATGGCATCACCTACTCGATGGACATGAGTTTGAGCAAACTTAGGGAGATAGTGAAGGACAGGGAGGTCTGGCGTGCTGCAGTCCATGGGGTCGCAAAGAGTCGGCCACCACTGAGCGACTGAACAACAAACATCAACAAATGACCTAAGGTAGAAATGAAACGACACAGTAGTATTATTTTTGTTATATTAAGAGCCTCGGGGCCCTTAAGAAAGCTGCGGTTATCTCTGAGATGGGTTGTTTCGTGTCAGACCCATCCCCTCTCCCAACGCACACCTCCCGGGCTCTAGCCACCGAGAAGGCGAGGCCAGATCTGCCTCCCTTTGGCGTTCTGGCCGCTCCGGCGCAGAGGAGGCGTTTGTTGAGCGAATGCCTGAACTTTGCTGGCGGGTCGGGGCGGGACGGGGCGGGACGGGGCGTCTAGGGGAGGGTCGTGGGGGCCGGGCCAAGACGAGCGGTCCGCCCCGGAAGGCGGGGGCGAGGGCGGGGCCGCCGCTGTGTGCCCGGGTCCGCTGGCTGCGAGTGCAGACGGCAGCGGCCGCCAGTCGAGCACCATGGATCCCTGCCCGCTACGCCCGCTGCTGCGGCTCCTCGTGCTGGGGCTCGGGCTGGCGCTGCTGCGCGCCGCGGCAGGGGAGCGAGTGCCAGGTATGCCGGTCCCGGGCCGGGAGGGAGGGCGTGGGAGCGGGGGGAGTCCCTGGGCTGGGATCTGGGAGCCGGCACCAGGAGCCTAGAGGCGGGGTAGAACCGGGGGACCAGGCGGACACGGGGATCCGGGGTCAGACAATCCCCAGACACGGCCTCCCCTGATCAGGAGAGGTCCCATCCCGCTCCCAGCTTCTTCCGTAGTCCGGGCCTCAGTTTCCCGCCTGCCCGACGTGGGGGGCGGGGTGTTTCTGTCCTGAGAGTCTGGACTCGGAAGTGGAGAAAGTTTGAGGGAGGGATGTCTCGTCTGGTAAGGTGGCACGCCCCCAACCTGATCAATACCGGGTCTGCCCACCCCACCTTGACCGAAGAGTGGGGGGCTGTTGAGGGGCACGGAGGTCTGTGCCCCCTATGCCGTGTGGGGTGCCCCTTTCCATCCGGTGACTTCAGTGCCCAGCTATGCGGGGGGAGGGACTGGGGTCGGGCCCGGTGCCCGGGAATGAGTCACCCGCCGGCAGCGTGGGGGGGCCGGTTATGGGGACCTGACCGCCCCCCCCAAGCGTCCCGCACTATGCCCCCCGCTCCCCCGCGCTGCCGTGTCCGGGTCGGGCCGTGCGGTCACCTGTGAGGTATGCGGAGGGCGCCGGTGACTCACGTTATTCGAGCCGGGCCGACCCTGACCTCAGCCCCCAAAATAGCCGCGCCCCGCCCCCAGCCTCTGACCCGCGGCCCCCTCCCCAGGCACCACCCCCTGCTCTCGCGGCAGCTCCTGGAGCGCGGACCTAGACAAGTGCATGGACTGCGCCTCGTGCCCCGCGAGACCGCACAGCGACTTCTGCCTGGGCTGTGAGTGGGGGCAGGGCCGGGGCGAGCGGACACCGGGCTAGGGGAGAGGCTTGCTGGGTGGAGGGGGGAGCAGGGGACTTGAGGTCTGGGGAATTAATTGGGGTTGGGGTGGAGGCTAGAGTGAGGAAGGGGCTCTCACCAGAGTAGGGACCTGGGGGGAAAGAAGCCTGGAGGTTCCGATCTAGAGGGCGGGGCTGGTCTGAGAGGGGTGAGATCTGACTTGAAGTCCTGCCCCCAGGCGCTGCGGCCCCTCCAGCCCCCTTCAGGTTGCTGTGGCCCATCCTGGGGGGCGCCCTGGGCCTGGCCCTCGTGCTGGGGCTGCTTTCTGGGTTCTTGGTCTGGAGACGGTGCCGCAGGAGAGAGAAGTTTACCAGTAAGTGTGTCCCCGCCCGCCCGATGGCCCCCCATCATTCCTCAACATCTCCCCCAATCCTGACACCCCTCTTCTTATCTTGCAGCCCCCATCGAGGAGACCGGTGGGGAGGGCTGTCCTGGTGTGGCTTTGATTCAGTGACAGGGCACGCCCCCTGCCACCAGGAGGCTGTGCCTGCTCATCATTCATTCATTCATTCTGGAGCCAGCCCCAGCCTCCCAGACACAGCCAGAGCCAGGCTGCTCCAACCACAGGGATGTGTAGGGATGGAGGACGGTGAATCACCTCTCTAAGGTCTGGACCCAAGCTTCCGAAGGGCCTTCCAAGGTGTCTGACCGCCCTGTCTCTGGCTCCAGAATAGAAAAGGAGACCCTGGCTGGCTCACACCAGACAGCTGACGCTAAGGAACCGCGGCATTTGCACAAGGGTCCCCACCTCCACCCCCACCATGGTCTGGGGGCCAGGCTGACCTGAGGGACCGACACAACACCAGGTCCCACCCACTCAGATGTACTGAAACTCCACCACTTGGGGTCTCAGCCTGGGGGGGTTAGGGACCTGTTCCTAACACTAGAGGGCTGGCCCTCTAATGGGGCTGGCCCTAAGACACTGCCCCCTCGGGCCCGTAACACAGGGGGAGATATTTATTTGGGGAGAAAATGTGGAGGGGGAGAGAATTTATTAATAAAATAATCTTTAACTTTAAATGGTTTGAAGAGTGGCATGATCCCAGCCTGACTTCCCAGAGCTGGAGGGGAGGAGTGAGTCACCGCGGGGGTGGGGGCGAGGCTCTGACTCACACATTCTCAATGCCTGAGCCCAGCCTGCCAGAACCTGGCCAGCCGCGACCGTTTTCCAGGGAAGTGCTTGAGGAGAAATCCGGCATCCAGCACCCCTCCCTGCCCTCTCTTTCCCCAAAGAGCCTGGGTTCCAGACTGAAGCTTTCATTCACTCAACAGTCTTTATTCAGTTCTTGGTGGGGAGGGGATGGCTTCCTTTCCCATGTTCCTGACCCTTCCACCTCAGGGCCCTGTGTCCTCTGTTGAGGGGAGGTCCTGGTGCCCAGAGGCCTGGTCTGGAGGAAAAGCAGGGCAGCTGGTCCCTTCATGGGAGTGCTGCTCTCCCTTGTTGAGGAGGAAGAAGGAAGTGAGGGGGGCAGGAGCACTGCTCCCCAGATCTCAGAGCTCCATCATGTCCCCAGCTGGGGTTGCAGGGTAGTGAGGGGTGGGAATGTCCCCCAGCCTCAGCAGCCGGAGAGCCTCAGGGATCAGGTTCCCAGGATAGCGCCAGAGAAGCAGCTCAGAGCAAGGGCTTCTGGAAGAGGAAATAACAGGGCACAGGCTGGCCTGGCAGAGCCACGCCCCACCTGGTCCAGGTCCCCAGGGGCTCCTGGACTGCTGGCACCTTCCAAGGAGCCAAGTAGGGAAACAACAGAGGTTGGCGAGAAGCTAAAAATAGCAGAGTAAGGCAGAACCTGGAAATGGGCTCCCAGGACTGGGTAGGATTCTCTGCAAGGCCCAGCCGGCGGACAGTGGATGGTGCCTACCTGAGTGGGGGCAGAGCTGGGGGGAACGCCCTGGGGGGGCTGCAGTAAGGGTGGTCATTGTGCAGGCTGAGTCGAGAGAAGTGGGTGGCCATGTTCTCCTCGGACAGGAACTGCTTGCGCATGGGTTCCCTGGAGAGAGACAGGGAGGCAGGCAGGCTGGGATATTCAGAGGAGAAGTAGCCTGATGGGGACCTGAGGTGACGGAGGACTTGGTGGGAGTCCCTCCCTGCCCCCAAACTCACTGCTCCTCCTCCAGGCGCCGCTTGGTGCTCATGGGCACAGCTCCTCGGAGAGGGGAGCTGGGAAGAAAAAAGAGCTAGGAGCACCCCACCCTCTTGGCGCCATCCCCAGGATCTGCCCGCCTGAGCCTGCAGCGTCAGCCAGCAGCCCCCTGGCCTATGCCTGTCGCTGACGTCTAAGTCACCCTCTCTCCCAGACCATCCAGGAGCCTGCCTCGGAGGTCTTCCCCAGTCTCCAACCTTGTCTCAGCTTATGCCCAAGCCCTGCCGATAACCCCCACCGCGTGTCATCCAGCAGACCTCCTCTGAGGCCCCAGCCAAAGCTCCTGGGACCCTGGGCTGGGCCCACCCAGGGCCCCCCCACACACACCTCGCGTCCAGGCCTCCAGAAGCCCCAGAGGCGGCCCGCGGGTCGCGCTGGGCCCGACCCTGGGGGCCTCGCTCCAGGGGTTGCTGCAGGATCATTGGGGTTCGGGGTCCTGCGGGAAGAGGGGTGGGATCCGGGCGGCAGGGGCGGAGCCTTTGAGGGCGTGACCCAGCGTTTGGGGCGTGGCTTTCGGCGCGCGCGGGCGGCCAGATTCCGCGCAGGCGCGGAAGGCGGACGGCACGCGGCTAGAAGGCGGGTCGGCTCAGCGGGGTGGGGGAGGGGACGCGGCGTAGCGGAATCGCGGTGGGCGCTACTTGGTGTTGGGGTGTCTTCTCGGTGGTCACCTCTGCTCCTGGGAGTCGGGTTACGCGGTGGCCGCCTTCACGCCGGGCCGGCCAACGGTATCGGGGAGGTGAGGAACCGCGAAGGGGAGGCGCCCACTGGCACTTCCGGACTCGTGAGGCTGCGTTGCGCGCGGAGCACCCTGGGACTTTTAGTTCTCGAGATGGAGCGAGCGGCGCCTCTTGGTCAGGTGAGGGGGGGCGATGCGCAGTGCCTTCTGGGATTTGTGGTCCACGCCTGGCTCCGAAGGGGCAAGGCAAGGAGTCGTGCCCTGAGCCTTGTTTTGCATGGGCTATTGGTAGGACTCGGATTCTGACCCGGGGGCGGGAGGTCGGGAGGATAACCCAGAGATACCTCAGAGGCCTAACGTGAAAGTCACAGGATGCGGATCAGGGGTCAGTACGTTTTTCTATATTGGAGTAATAGAGCAGTTTTTTTAAGCGGTTTCTGAGCGAAGACAGAAACTGTGCGACGCTATGTACAGTAACTCATCCAATCATGACAAAATCTCCCATGAGCTCCATTTGACAGTTAAGGAAACCGGGAGGAGAGGCTGAGTCTTTGCTCAGATTTCCACGAGGCATCATGCCTCAACTCTGCCCTTCCTCACCTTGGAGCTGCCCCTGGGACTTAAATGGGCAAGTGCCCACTTGGTGGGCTGTCTCAAAGGAGAACTGGGCAGTGGGACTTCTGCAGGGCAAGCAGGAAGGAGTATGCGGATCAGAGGTCCCAGATGCCCCAGCCTGCCTTCATCCAGCCTCTCTCCACAGATGGAAGTGTTTCAGGCCCTGCAGCGGCTGCACATGACCATATTCTCCCAGAGCGTCTCACCCTGTGGGAAATTCCTGGCAGCTGGCAACAATTATGGACAGATAGCTATCTTTAGGTACCCTTGCCCCTGCTCCCCACCGTCCATGAGCTCTGACACTTGGCCCTCTGGGGTCTAATGCTCCCTTCTTCTGACACCCAGGCCCCTCTCCCCTTTCCCATCAGCTTGTCTGCTGCTTTGAGCTCCGAGGCCAAAGAGGAAAGTAAGAAGCCCATGGTGACCTTTCATGGTGGGTGCAGGCATTGAGTCTGGCTTGGGAGTTGCCCAGGGTGAATGACAGGAGCAGCACGAGGTCACTCAGGTTCTTTGCTTCCATTTAGCCCATGACGGACCCGTCTACAGCATGGTCTCCACCGATCGACATCTGCTGAGTGCTGGGGATGGGGAAGTGAAGGCCTGGCTTTGGGCGGAGATCCTTAAGAAGGTGAGTGTGGAGCTGGTGGAAGGGTGAGGTACCTAGGCACAGAGAGAGCCTTTGAGGTCGCCCAGTGCATGGGGTCACAAAGAGTCGGACACAATTCAGCGATTGTGCACCAAGTGTTTCTCTCCACGAAGGGCTGTAAGGAGCTGTGGCGTCGTCAGCCCCCATACAGGTGAGCCAGGCCGTGTGAGCAGAGGGCATATTGGGGTGAGGCTGCCACCTCTCCAGAGTTGACTCTGCTTTCCTTCCCCAGGACCAGCCTGGAAGTACCTGAGATCAATGCTCTACTTCTCGTGCCCAAGGTTAGCGCCCTTCGTAAATTTGGGGCTCTTCCCTGTCCTGTTTTTGGCCCAGATTTTGATCCTTCCCCTCTCCCTGGCCTGACTTGACTCTGACTTCTGACTCCATCCCGCCTTCCTCTGCAGGAGAATTCGCTCATCCTGGCTGGGGGAGACTGTCAGCTGCATGCGATGGACCTTGAGACAGGGACCTTCATGGTGAGAGAGCAGGGCTGGGGGAGTGGGGGCAACGGTGTTCTCCTGGGTCTTGTCCTGACACTGCCCCTCTCCCTGCAGTGGGCCCTCCGCGGCCACACGGACTACATCCACTGCTTGGCACTGCGGGAGCGGAGCCCCGAGGTGCTGTCGGGTGGCGAGGATGGGGCTGTGCGGCTTTGGGGTAAGGGAGTGTCGGATTGGAGGGAAGGCTGGTGGTGAGGGAGGCTGGGGCAAGGAGGGTACCTGCCTCTCACGGTTCTTCCTCCGCAGACCTGCGCACGGCCAAGGAAGTCCAGACAATCGAGGTCTACAAGCACGAGGTGAGGGCACACCCACTCTCTGTTCTCCCTTCTTCCTTCCTGGGCATCTCTGATGTCTTCATCTCCCGCTCTGTTCTCCTCCTCCCTCCCAGGAGTGCTCGAGGCCCCACAATGGGCGCTGGATCGGATGTTTAGCAACTGACTCGGACTGGATGGTGAGCCAGGCAGTGTACAGGCTGGGGTGGCAGCTCGGGCCCTGTCTGGCTGAGGGCCCAAGGCTTACAGTGGCTGGGGACCCCCACCTTTCTGCCCAGGTCTGCGGAGGAGGCCCAGCACTCACCCTCTGGCACCTCCGATCCTCCACACCCACCACCGTCTTCCCCATGCGGGCGCCACAAAAGCATGTCACCTTCTACCAGGACCTGGTGAGACCCTCTGTCTTGTTTCTGCCCCGCTCCCTCTCCAGCTTTGAACTCTGAGCCCCCTCCCTGTCTTCCACAGATTCTATCAGCTGGACAGGGCCGCTGTGTCAACCAGTGGCAGCTGAGCGGGGAGCTCAAGGCCCAAGTGCCTGGCTCCTCCCCAGGACTGCTAAGCCTCAGCCTCAACCAGCAACCAGCAGCCCCTGAGTGCAAGGTGGGTCCGGCCAGGGGTGGTGGGGACCCTGGGAGGCCAGGGCTTGGGGACAGAACAGTCACTCCCCTGCTGTTTCTAGGTCCTGACAGCCGCAGGCAACAGCTGCAGGGTGGACGTCTTCACTAATCTGGGCTACCGAGCTTTGTCTCTGTCTTTCTGACCTCCAACAGCATCTCCACCTCCATCTCAGGGGTTCACAGTGTTGTCTTCTTTTTTTAATACAAATAAAATTGGTGGCTTTTTTTTTTTTAATGTGCTTTGTTCCCAAGAATGGAGGCCAAGTTGGTGTCATGATTTATATATTACTCTATCTGATCTTGATACATAAATACCCACCCACATCCCCAACCCGCAGCTGAGGGCCAGGGGGCTTAATGCCTAGAAAAGATAGATTTATATAGATTTGATAAACAGCTCTGCCACACGTGCCCCTGCCACCCATCTGGGGTCTCTGGCCCCCAAAGCTGGCCCCTGCTCTCAGCGAGCCCTTGCCCAGCCTCCAAGGGAGGGGAGGGCACCAGCCGCCTTTGGCAGACAATCAATCGGGACCCATCGCTCCGTTGGCCAGAAGAGGAAAGTGAGCCAAGACGGCAAAGCCAGCCCGGCGTCTACCCGGTGCTCAGGTCCTTCGGAAGAGGGTGCTGAAGAAGCCGCCGGTGGGCCCGGGGCTCAGGCGCAGGGAGAACCGCGTTGGGGCGGGGCGCGGGGCGGAGGCGGCAGCACTCAGCTCCTTCTGGCGTTGCGAACGCAGCTGCTGGCCGATGACCACCTGCATGTCGTCCTGAGGGCGGGCGGGTGGGGCGGGTCAGCGTCCGGCACCGCCCCCACCGGCTCCTCCCCGTCGGCCCCGAGCGCCCCGCCCCTCACCTGCCAGGCCTCCAGCTCTTGCGTCAGCGCCACCTTCTGGCGGATGGTGCGAAGCAGCTCCCGGGATAGGGAGTCCCGCTCCAGAGAAACGCGGCTGAGCTCCAGGGACAGTTCCAGGACCCTGCAGACGAAGAGCAGAGAGCAGGTCCGAGGATGCTGAGGCTTCAGCGTGCAGGGGTGGTGAGGGGTTCCTGGACCCAGGCGGGAGTGAGACCACTAATACGAAACCAGGGAGGTCAAGGGGGCCCCCGGATCAGAGTGGGGTTCCGAGGCCCAGAAAAGCCAGTGTGTTCTGGGTGCCTGAGCCGCCACCGCCCCCGGGGGGTGGTGAATGGCTGCAGATGCTTACTTGTTCATGGCCTCGTCTCGGTCCGAGAGGGCGCTGCTTAAGGCCTCTTCGGGGTCCTGCACCCGCAGTTCCTTCTGCCTTTGCAGTTCCTCCCGCAGGGACTGTAGCTCTGCCTGCTGCAGCGCCATCTACGGGCAGGGTAAAGCCCAGAGAGACAGTTAGGCCCCTGGGTGTCCCAGCGCTTGCTCTTCCAGGCAGTCCAGACTCTAGTTTGCTGCCTTCCTGTACCTCCTACCTCCCATCTCCACCTACTCCACAAACAACCCTGACAGCTAATGGTCTTGCGCTGGAGATGAATCTTCTGAGTGCCTAGCGGTGTGGGGTGGGTCGGGGTTAGATGGATGGTCTAAGCCTGCAGGAAGGATGCATGGAGAAGATGGGGCTTAAGGGGGAGTGTAGTCCAGGAAGTCTTCCTGGAGGAGGTGACATACAGGCTGGCTGTTGAAACACGATGGCAAGTTTGTTGGAATGAAGGGGTATCTAAGTTAAGAGGGATTCGTGGGCAAAGGCTTGGAGGTGTAGATGGGAAAGAGAAACTGATATTGAGAGGGGCTTTGCATCCAATACTATACTTCCCCCACCTCAACCTGCAACCGGACCACTTCCTCCTCCTCTTCTCCCAGTATCTGCTCTGGGTTCATGGATGCTCCCTTCCTGGGAGGCTCCAACCTCTCCTCCTGGGGTGAACGCTGCTGGCTGGATGCTTCTTGGGTCTCCGGGGATAGAGTGGTCTGTCCACCAAAGAAATCGATCAGGGCAGTGTCAAACCGTCTAGGGATAAAAAAGGAGGGGCGGAGTCTGCAGCCTTCCCTGTGTGGCGCCTCCCTGTGAGGAACCTGGTGGGCTGAGAGCTCACCAGAGCATCTCCGCTTCTGTCCGTGTTCTGGTTTTGGTCCTGGTCGCTGTCGAGGCTGTGGGCGAGCTCTAACTGCAGCGAGGCTCCCGAGAGGTCGGCGTCCTGGAGGCGCGATTCCTCTTCCAGGTCCGAGACGCGCCGCTGTAGCCTTCGCAGCGCGCCCAGCGCCTCCGCAGTCTCGGAGCGCGCACGTTCCAGCTGCGGCCGCCGAGCAAAAACCGTGAGCGTCAGCTGGGTGCCCTCGCCGCCGGCCGACAGGGGGCGCCGGCGCGCCGCGGGAGTCAGACATCCCTGCGCTCTGCCCCGCCCAGCGCTCCCTGTTCCCGGCCTTGGGACCCCAGTCCCCCTCGGCAGACACCATTTGCCTCACCTATAGAGCAAGGCCCGGATGAGCGCGCAGACTTCAAACTTTACCGTCACCCTCCCTCCAGTCCCGCCCCAGCCGGTCACCTCGAAAAGCCTCACCCCATCCTTGACCGGGCGGCCTACCTCCTTACTAAAGCTGTCACCAGGCCCTAACTGATCCTCTCCTCTCAGCCAGGCCACCTGCTGAATCTCTCACACCCTTCCCACAGCCATGCAGCATTACCACCCATCTCACAGACAGGGAAACTGAGGCTGGTGTCCCACAATAGTAGGAAGGGACCCTGGGATAAGAACCCCAGTAATCTGACCCCAAAGTAAGCACAAGCTCCTAAGGTCTCAAACGTCAAGGCATACTGCCTCCTTCCATTTCCTTTCCTCTGTTTTCACACCAAGACCTAATCCAGGTCCCCACCACCTCCAATGGTGAGCTCTGGCCTCAGTCCCATCCCTGGCCTCCAGCTGCTGATCTCTGATGCATCTTAGAACCACCACGCCCACTCAGCCTCTCTGTGGCTCCCACTTGCCTTTGTGCTAATGCCTTTGCCCTTCTGGCCCAGCTGCCAGGGTTCCTGGTGACCCAACTCTGGGGTCTTCTCCCAGGAGGCCCCGAGGCAGTAGCCCAGGCCCCCAGCCAGACGTGCCCACCCACCCAAGCCCTGCCAGTCACCTCCAGACCATGCTCCCGCCTCTCCCGCCGCAACAGTAGCAGCTCCTCATGGGTGGCCTGCAGCCTGCCTCGTCCCTTCTCCAGCTCCTCACGCAGACCTCGAATCTGGGCCTCCAGGTCCTGCCGGCGACTCTGGAGCATCTGATTCTGGGGAAAAGCCCATCAGAGCTAAGAGTGGAAGGGCAAGGCCGGGCCCAGACAACCCCCAGGCCAGCCTTCCCCGCTCAACAGACCCCCATCCCCAAATGGCACTCACCTCCCCCTGCAGACTCTCCAGCCGCGTTCTCAGCTCTGCCCCAGCCAGGGCCTGAGCCTGGAACTGCCCTTGAAGGCTGTCCAGTTCCCGCTGAAGCTCCTGCTCAGTCTGCGAGGCCTGGAGGTGGGGGTGGGGGGGCAACAGAGCCCTCAGCTGGCCCACACTGCCACGGGCCTAGCACGCCCACCCCCAGATGTCCACTCCTCCTTGCTGAGACCCAGGGTCAGGGCCATCCAGCCTGGGCCAGCGCACCACCCCCACCAGGACCAAGCGTCCGCCCCCTCCTTGCCAACGGGTCCAGGATCAGGGTCGTCCCACCTGGGCCAGCTGCTGGCTGAGCCGGAGGTTCTGTTCACCGAGTTCACTGAGGGCCCGAGCCCGCTCCCGGCCACTATCCTGCTGCTCAGAACGCTGCTCCCCGAGCTGGGCCCTAAGGGCCTCCACGTCCCTCTCCAGCTCCACTGCCCTGGCCTCCCACTCAGCTCCCCGGGCTGCCAGACCCCGGCGCAGTTCATGGTTTTCCTGCTGCAGCTGCTGTGGGGCCAGAACAGAGGGGCAGAGACAGAGAGGGGACAGTGAGACTGGAGGGGACACAAAGCGACAGCCAGAGACCTGCAGGGGGTCTGAGACAGGCTTGAGAGCCAGAAACAGGACAGAGCTGGGGAGGAGCGGGCAGAGGGGGCAAGATGCAGCCTCGGGCAGTAGAGAAGGCAGAGGAGCTGTAGAGAGGTTTCTGGAGGGGCTGACGCTGGGCCTGAGCTGGGCGAGGCTCACCGGTGCCCACTCACCTCTGGCTGCCGCCGGGGCTTCTGAGCCCGAGGTTGCAGGCGCCGTTTTTGGCGCCTGAGTCTGGCAGAATTGAAGCCCCGGCCCATGGCCTCACACAGCTGCGTGCTCGAGATTCCGCCTCTGCTCAACCCCTCTCCCCCAGCTCCTCCTGGCCAGCTCCCTCTAATTAACCCTGGGCAGCCGCACCCTGGCCCCACGCCTCTGCCCGCCCTCCCCCAAAACCTGTCTAACCAGCGGGGGGACGCTCCTGGCACACCCAGAGGCCCAGCTTGGGGAGGCGGACAAGTCAGGGGGCCAGCGTCTGCCCCCCACCCCTCTGCAGACTTTCCATGCAGGATGGTGACGCTAATCATAGCTGCCTTGATTAGCAAGGCTCCTGCTAGTGCTTCACCTATATTATTGTATTTACTCCATGGGAATTAGAATCCTTTTGTTGCTGTTTAGTCACCAACTCATGTCTGCCTCTTGCAACCCCATAGACTCTAGCCCTCCAGCCTCCTCTGTCCATGGAATTTCCCAAACAAGAGTACTGGAGCGGGTTGCCATTTCATTCCCCAGGCAATCTTCCTGACCCAGGGATTGAACCCGCGTGTTCTGCATTGGCAGGTGGATTCTTTACCTGGTGAGCCACGAGGGAAACCTTTAAAATCTTTAACATCTTCATTTTACAGATGAGGAAACTGGGCCTCAGAGAGGTTAAATGCCTTGCCCAAGGACACACAGTGAGTTACTAGAGCAGGGATTCTAATCCAGACAGCCAAATCCTTAACCAAATACTGTAGGGAGGGATCACACAGTTCTAGGATTAAGTCCACCAGTCTGGGGTCCTATTGTCCTATTGTTCTGGCCAAGGCCCAGCTCTGCTTCTGCTCTGTGATCAGGCAAGCTCTCTAATACTTCCAAGTCCCATCCATCCATCTAGCCATCCATCCATTTGTCTATTCATCCTGAGCTTGCCGCATTTTGGGGTCTGGCTATCAGCAGTAAATGAGACCCCCAAATTCACTGCCTGAAACAGCTTAGAGTCCAGAGGCAAACGAACACATTTGAACCAGGTAATTTTGGAGAGGGGCATGTTTAGGGCTCTAAAGAAACCCTGGGAAGTGATGAAGAGGAGTGGGGTGGGGTGGGGGCTCCTTCAGGAGGAAGTGGTGTCTAAGTTGACTCCCTGCAGGGCAAGAAGGAAGAGGGCTACACCAAGGAACAGCAGGTGCAAAGGCCCTGAGGCAATAAGCGTGGGTTGCTCAGGGAACTGAAAAAAGACCCCCTCAGAGGAGGCTGAGATGAGGTCATGGGGTTCACATAGTTTGTTTAGGCCCTGGTGAGAACTTTTGGTTTCATTCTAAATGAGGGGGAGCCATTGGGAGATTCTGGGCAAAGACTGAAATGATCTGATTTGCAGTTTTTGAAGATCCCTTTGGCTACCCCGGGGAGAAGGAGCTCAAGGGGCAAGGTGGAAGCTGGGGACCAGTGAGGAGGCAGCTGCTGTGTCTGGGGCAGAGGTGATGGCACTGTGGCCAGCTTGGAGAGATGAGGAGAAGTGAGTAGACTTGGTGTCTAGTGTCAAAGAAGAATCAACAGGACTTGCCAGTGTAGGAGGAGAGAGGTCGAGAAGATGCTCAGGCTGGGGCCCTGCGGTGGGAAGCTGGGGGCTGACAGCAGGTGATGGGATCACAGAATCCAGTGCCACTTATGTTGAGATGCCCATTAGGTGGCCAAGTGAGGAGGGTATGGGGCCGACAACATGGGTATAGGAGTCAGTGGTGTCCTAGGTATGTGGGGGGCCAGATGTGATGCCCAGTGTGAGGGAGACCATAGCATGGGCAGAGGGAACCGTGCGTATCTCCCAGAGCTGAGTGAGAATTGACCAAGATCATGCGTGGAAAGTGCTTAGCCCAGAGCCAGACAAGGAGAGAGCACCCAGGATCTGTTGGCTGGGGTTTGTGCAATACCACTGAGGAGCAAAGCCCAAGGTTCAGAGGGGGCCAGCGGCTTGTCCAAGGTCACACAGCCTGGCAGGGATCTGAACTTGGGTCCTGCCTTGCCTTCAAAGCCCATGTTCTTTTCTCTGCAGTGGGCAGCCTCTGGGACCTTTAGTTCCCCAATCAGGGATGGAACCTGTATCTCTGCATTGGAAACACAGAGGCCCAAACACTGGACCGCCAGCATTGTCTCGGAGCCCATGTTCTTAACCACTGGGCCACACTGCCAGGGAGACTGGTCCCAGCCCTGGACTGCTGTTCCAGAGGCAACCGCCCACCCCACTTTCCTCCCCCCGCCCCCCACATGGCCCTTGCCCCTGTCTTTCATCCCCCAGCCCTGCCCTCTGCCACCAGCTCACTTCCTCACGCTCAGCGTGCTGGGCGCTCAGTGTGTCCAGCTGCCGCTGCAGCTCCTCATTGCGCTCCAGAAGCATCTTGCCGAGCTCTGCTGCCAACAGCAGATCTTTCTCCTTCTGCTGCAGCTGCAAGGCCAGGTCCTCTGGCTCCTCAGGCCCTGGGCCCCCTCCCAGGAATGAGTCCCGCCGCTCCAGCACAAAGGGGAAGAAGCCCTCATCACCGCTGGGGGAGGCGCCCCCTGAGAGCAGCTCGGCTGGGAAGCTGGGCCCTTCTGGGGAGTTCATGGTGCCGGCAGCGTCTGTAGGGGCAGGTAGGGCTGTGAGGAGAGGTGGTGACAGGACTCTTCCTCTGCAACCCAAAGGGGTTTGCCCCCACTGGCCAAGACACAGCTTTCTTGAAATTCTTCACCTGCCCCTGGCCCTGAGTCTTCTGGGCCAAGAAGGATTAATGATCTGTGTCTTGTCCGCCCAGTTCCGCTAATGTCCCTAGGGTAAACTGAGGCAGGGAGAAGGAGGAAGAGAACTGCCCGGGCTCCTGCCTCTGGTGGATGGTTTCTGCCCCCTGGGAACTTGTCCCAGTGCTCCAGGACCACAGCCCACCCCAACCGCCGGCTCTCCCTTCCTCTTTCCCAGGCCCCAGCTGTTTTGGTTCCCAGCCCCTCACCAGCTGGGAAACTCTGCCCGGAACCCGGGTTCTTGGGACTCGGGACTCAGAGATAAATCCAGCCTCTTCTCCCAAGAATCCAGGGCCTTGGGAAGGTAGGTGTCCTGATGCCCTACCCCTCAGAAGTTCAGCCCCCTCCCCTTCCAGAAGCCCAGGCCCAGGTTTCCTGGCCCCCAGTGCCCCCTGGCCCTTGTTTCCCTGTTTTCTCAGGTCCCCAGCCCCTCAGCCCGCCCCTCTGGACTGCTGGCCCAGGCCCCCCAGTTCCCAGCCACCCAGGGCGAGGTAACAGGTTATGCCTGTGCCGGCACTACCGCCTGGCCGCTCCAGGTTTCTGTTTACTTCCCGCCCGGCCCTGGGGATGGGAGACTGGCGGCGCTCCCCTAGGGCTGCCAGAGGCCGCAGTTCAGGGGCTCTGGGGCTCAGGAGGGAGGGGATCCACGGGCTTCCCTGGCCTTTTCCCCATGTTACCCCCCACCAGCATGCCGGGGCTCCCCCACGCACTGTGAGCGCGCAAGCCCGCGCGCACACGCACAAACACCTGACCTGTCCCTTCCTCCTCTTGGTAGGTGTCAGACCCCAGGCCTCTCCGCCCGACCCGGGCATCCGCGGTCTTCCAGCTCAACTGCCCCCGGGCGACCGGCGGTGTCCCTGACGTGGCCCCTGCGGGTCCAGCCCGCTCTGGGACTCGGGGGCACCCCGCTTCCTCTCCCCTCCCCGCACTGAGCTACCAGCTCTTGGCACCTCCACTCGGGCGTCGGGGCCACCAGCGCCTCGACCCCCAACCTTCGGCGTCGGAAGCCCAGCCACAGCCTTCCCGCCTTCCTTCCCGTCCCCCCAGGGTTTCCCGGGTCCTGGGGTCCGGCCCGGCCGCCCCTGCCCCGCCCCACCGGCCCGCGCCCGCTCGGCCCGCCAGCCGGAAGCCCGGAAGGGCCCCTGTCCTCGCGCCCCCTCGGCTCTCACCCGACGGCGCCGGGCTGCCTCCGAGGTGCCCGCGTCCCCGGCTCCCCTCTTCCGGGGGCGGCGCCAGGGGCACTGACCGCACAGGTGAGGGGCGGGGCCGCGGGGCGCCCCCTGGCGGCCGGAATGGCCAGGTGGTGCCTAAAGGAAGCCGACTCCACCCAGGTCAGAGCCGCTGACCCACCCTGCTGGCGAAACGGCAGGGCCCATTAATTGAGCACCTGCTGTGTGCACACCCCCGCGCTGAACATAGACGTCGGCTCCCTTTCCGCTCACAACTGCCGTGTGATATAGGACATTATTAACGACAGCAACAAATCTAGCGGGTATTAAGCACTCTGCTAAGAAAGCTCTTCTTTACTTTCATGACATCCTTATGAAGCAGGAACTACTATTATCCCCGTTTTACAGATGAGGAAACTGAGGCCCGGAGAGGATCTGTCTTGCTTGGGGTCACATGGACAGGACTTGAACGTGAGCAGCACAGGTGTGACTTCTTAGGCTGATTCCTGTGTGGCAGGTGAGGACAGCTAAAGTGACTTGCCCATAACCACGCTTTAGCCTGTGCGCCTCCCAACCTGAGGCTATCGGCTGGCTCCCAGGCTGCAGACTCAGCAGCAGAGGACCGGTTGAGGAGACTGGGAGGACCCATGGTTGAGTTCCGGGGTCGAGCCCGGGGCAGCCTGGGGCTTGCCGGCGATGTCCCAGCCATGGCCTGGTGGCTTCCTGAGAGTCTCCTCAGACTTCCAGGGCTCCCTGGATCTCTGTGAAAGGGGCTCCTGGCCTAGTGAGTGGGGACAGACAGAGGACTGGGAGCAGTGGTGTGTCGGTAACTCTTTAATAACAGGCTCTTAGGGGAAAGAGAAAGCCTTGACTTGTTAATTCTGCCAATTTCTGTGCTATAAATACTCCCTCCAAGGCTGATTACTTTTTTCTTTCTTTCTTTTGGCAGCACTGGGCAGCATGTGGATCTTACTTCCCTAACCAGGGATCGAACCCATGCCCCTTGCAGTCGAAGCATGATTCTCTTTTCTTTTTTTTAGTTTATTTATTTTGGTTGCACTGGGTCTTCGTTGCTGTGCACAGACTTTCTCGAGTTGCGAAGAGCAGGGGCTACTCGGTGTGGTGCACATTGCAGTGGCTTCTCTCGTTGCAGAGCATGGGCTCTAGGTACACAGGCTTCAGAACACAGGCTCAGACGTTGTGACACGTGGGCTTAGTTGGAATCCGAGGCAGTTGGAATCTTCCCAGACCAGGGATCGAACCTGTGTCCCCTGCATTGGCAGGCAGATTCTTGTCTACTGTGCCACCAGAGAAGTCCTAGAAGTGTGATTCTCAACTATTGTACCACCAGGGAAAGCCCCAAGGCTGATTTCAAGCTACTGACATGACATCTTTGAATGTGGAGATGGGCAGACATCCATATGAGCTTTTGCCAGCCAGTACTGGCTGGGTCCCCTGCCCCTCTGGCTGTGGGTGTCAGGGTTTCTGAGCCTTGGGAGGATTGGGATCCTATCTGGCTGAGTCTTAGAAAAATAGGAGGAAGATGGCAGCTGGGATTCCTGACTTGTGGGGAATTGGATGTGAGGGCTCCTTGGAGGGCTGGTTCCAGGCTGGGACTCCTGCGTCCTGGGCTGGGACAAGGTTTCCTGCCAGCACAGAGCAGGGGGCGCCACCAGTTCCATCCCAAAGTGGTCTGTGGGCTGCCTCGCCTGGTAAAGCCACCACATTCTTCCATAGCACCTGGGCGACAGCCTGGTGGATGTCAGAGGGCTGCAGGCAGCCCAGCCTTGCCTTGTTGCTGCTGCCCAACTCCCTGCAAATGCCAGGATCACCCAGGGCTCCACCTACCCCACACCTGCACTCAGCGCACTCAGCATGCCTTTCCTGAGCCCCAGCTACTGGGCAGGGGCTGGGCTCACCTGGAGACAAAGCTGTGAAGGCTCTACTCCTAGGAGGTTCACAGTCCACCTAGGAGGTCAGAGGAGGTGTAGACCTATGTAAACCAGAAACGAACCAATAAAACAACACACCACAGAGTGTAGCTCACAGGTGCTGGCATTGCATGGCTTCAGTCTAGATCCCAGATTGGCTGCATATCAGCTGTATGTGCCTGAGTCATTCAGCTGACTGGCCTCTGCTGCCCTCAGTTTCCCCACCTGTTGAATGGAGGTGATCACAATCCCCAGCTAATGGAGTTCTGACAGTTGAGTGAGGGTGAAGGTAAGGGAGGAGCACTTAGGCTGCGCTGATGCTCAGCAGGGTCATAAGAAGTGACTCACCACATGTGTTAATATTACAGTGTATTCCATCCTCACAGCAACCCTGTGAGGTCATGACCATTCATAGTTTACCAGCTCAGGAAGGCAAAGTGATTTGTCTGTTGCCTGCATGACCAGTGCTTCATCCCAGCTTGCCTGCTTCCCAACCAAGGTCATTCTTGGGGCATTTGAATCTGGCCTCCAGGCTCCTTGCTGGTTCCAGGTGAAGACAGAGAAGAGGGACAGAGTGGCCCCAGGGAAGCCCTATCGATACTGGGACAAGTTCAGATAAAAGAAGGGAAGATAACCCAGTCCCCTGGTCTCCAGGTGGCCCTCAAGCAAGCCAGCCTCCTTTAGCCTCCAAGCCTGGGCTTAGCCCTCAACCTCTCCCCGACCTTCCCCACAGCCTGGTGGGTGCCTAGTGTTCCAAATCTTGGCGTTTCCTCCTTGGGGAAGCCTCTGCAGGCCTCACAAGGACTCTGCTATGTGGAGGAAGCTGGCAGAATGCTCCACCCCCTCCATCAAAGCAACCAGGGGGTTGGTGCACTTCCAGACCAGGGCACCTCCCGGTGTTTTCACATATGCAAAGCCTATGAACAGTAAGCAGTATTGTTTGGGGCCTTAAAAACCCTTCTTATAAAATGTTTTACACTGAATACATTGTTCTGAAACTTACTTTTTTCATTTAGCCTGTTATTTCCAAGTTTTTTTTTTCCCCTCAACTTAAAAACAACAACAAAAAAGACTTTTTATTGGTGGGTATTCATTTCCTATGGGCTTCCCAGGTGGTGCCATAGTAAAGAATCCGCCTGCCAGTGCAGGATATATAAGAGACGTGGGTTCGATCCCTGGGTTGGGAAGATCCTCTGGAGGAGGGCATGGCAACCCGCTCCAGTATTCTTGCTTGGGAAATTCCACAGACAGAGGAGCCTGGTGGGCTATAGACCACAAGGTCGCAAAGAATTGGACACGACTGAGCACATATACACATTCATTTCCTAGGGCTTCTCTAACAAGTGACCACAAGCTGGATGCTCAGACAACAGGAACAAATTGTTTCATAGTTCTGGGGGTCAGAAGTCCTCCATCCAGTTGTCAGCAGGGCTGGCTCCTCTTGGAGCCACTGTTGGTGGCATCCCTCCCAGCTCTGTGGTCCAGTGCTCAGAGCTCCCCAGGCTCCTTCTCCAGGGCTTATCCCCTGGCAACCACTAATCAACTTGACTTTGCCTCTTCCAATGTCAACTGAAAAACCTGCTCTGAGGAGGTGGGACAGGGAGTCAGGCTATAAACAAGCTTGCAACAAAGGGGGCAGGTGGTCTGAACATCAAATATTATTATTAAGTAAAGAAAACCAAATATCATGGTGCGGAATTTAGCATTTTTCTATGTATGGGAAGATGCAAGTGTAAGAAAGTGAAAGTGTTAGTTGCTCGGGTCCTGCCAGGCTCCTCTGTTCATGGAAGTCTCCAGTCAAGAACACTGGTGTGAGTCACCGCTCCCTTCTCCAGGAGATCTTCCTGACCCAGGGATTGAATCTGAGTCTTCTGCAATGCAGGCAAGTTCTTTACTGTCTGAGCTACCAGGGAAGCCCCAAGTGTCTGGGATTATTGAAGTCATTCCTTTCATATGCATCTCAGCTATCTGGGATCAGCATCCTGCATTTTTACAGAGGTATCCGTCTCTTGTTGAATTCCCTTAGGGCACACTGAAGGGCTGTAATCACTCCTGACTGTGACATCCTTAGGTTCCACGTGTAGGGAGTGGCGCCACCTTTTGGCATGGCTTGGAAATTTAGATTTGGAGGGTGGGAATCATGGATGGCTGGGACATTTCTTGCCCACTGGTACCGTAGGAAATATTTCATTTCACACCAGAATGCTCTCTGAATGAAACTGATCACAGCGAGGCAGCAGTGAGCAGTGGGGTGAAACGCAGTCTTAATTCCCTGCCCAGGAGTTGAACCTGAGAAGCCTGGATGAGAGAGAACCATCAATCCTAGCCACAGTACCAGCAAGGGCTAGAGGCTAGAAGCTATTTTTTTACCCTGGATCTTTGCCCCCATTGAAAAATGCACTTATCACAGAGGCAGAAACTGTAAATACAGGTACAAAGTTTATTATTAGAGACAGCACAACAAGTGGGAGAGCACATAGAGAAATGGTTTGTTTAGTTAAGCCAGAAGCAAGGCAGGGATGGACACCCAGAGAGAAAGGGTGTGAGTGTCCCCTCTAGTGAGAAGGAGCGCAGAAGAGAGGTGGTTAAGTCGTTTATACAGGACAGTTCTTCGGGTCTTTGTCTTCCTTCAGGCCAATTATCTGATTCCTTTATCTACACCTGACCCCCGTAGGCGTGCATACACCCCTCAGCCAAGATGGATCTCAAAGTGAAGGCTTCTGGGAGAAGCAAGACTCATCATGGCCTGGCGTTATCCCTTGACTTTTGACTCACAAGGAGTCTTTCTGCGCATGTGTAGAGTCTCCCTTGTCCCAAAGAGGGGCAAGTGAAGATACCTTAATCCTTTACTTAAACAGAATTCTGTCCCTCTTTGTCCTCACCTTGACTATTGCCATGACTATTATCTTAAGGTGTTTACAAGAGATTAACACTGGTTATTTACCCTGTTTTTGTTGTTACTTCCATTTCAGAGGGCAAACAGGAGGCTAATTGTAAATGCCTTAGCTGGAGCCTACCTATCTCTTGTCTCAAGAAATGCTAACAGTTGTAAGTAGCCAGCCTGAAGCCCACTTCACTTCTTGGTGCCCCAAGAGATGCCAGCAGGAGGCCAGTTGTAAATCTCCTGCATCAGAATCATGTCCGATGTGTAGTCTTTGGTGCCTGGCTGTTTTGCCCAGCACAGTGCTGCTGAGATTCACCCATGTTGTGCATATCAGTGGAATCAATGCAGCTGAGGACTTCCCTGGTGGTCCAGGGGTGAAGACTCCGAGCTCCCAATGCACAGGGATCTAAATCCCACATGCTGTAACTAAGATCCCGCATGATGAAACTAAGCGTTCACATCTTGACTGTCTCAACGAAGATCACAGATCCCGCATATGGCAACAAAGACTTGGGTGGCTCAGATGGTAAAGAATCTGCCTGCAATGCAGAAGACCTGGGGTTCAATCTCTGGGTCAGGAAGATCCCCAGGGGAAGGGAATGGCAATCCACTCCAATGTTCTTGCCTAGAGAATTCCACAGACAGGGGAGCCTGGCGGGCTGCAGTCCGTGGGGTCGCAAAGAGTCGGACACGACTGACCAACTAACACACACACACACACACACACACAAAGTTACAGGAATGACAGAACAAACACCCTCTACTTGGCTCCCAGTGGTGGGCGTTTTGTCGCACTGTCTTTCTCTATCTTAAATGACACGCACTTGCACACATTTTGCTAAGCATCAGCTACTTCGGCTTGCCTCTCTGAGGACACAGATGCCCCGCTACAGAACCGTTTACCTTTATCTCATGTGATCAGCTGACTATTTCTGTTTGGTTTCCATTCATCAACAACACTCCCTCTGCCTTCTTATGTGTCTTTCAGGACACTGACTTTGTGGGGAAGAATTTGAGCAGCTGTTTTCCAGAATGTTCTCAGACTTATCCAGGAAGATGTATTTAGATTTAGTTTGTTCTTAACAGCTGTAAGGTATTTCATCCAATGTTTATGCCCCAATTTATTTCTCTGCTCTCCTATCAATGAGCACTTAGTCTCCTGGCACTTTTTCCAAGTTATAAACAATGTTTTAATGTAGATCCTCATCGTTGTACACAGATTTCCGTGAACTCTTGGGTGGAAATTTTATGCTGTCGTTCATCTACTTTTGAAATCAGTGGGGGAGGTGTTCTAGTGATCTCTTGCTGGGTAGTAACTATCCCACCATTTAAAGGCTTGGAACTACAATTTGGTTTTCTCTCTCACAGTTCTGAGGGTCGGCTGGCTTCTGCCGGAGTCTCATGCAGTTGCAGGTAAGACGGTCAGATGGTGTCTCAGCTCCCACATCTGGGCTGGCTGGCTGGGTCAGCTGGGGTCAGACAGCGTTTCTTTCTGGATGCAGCCTCTGCCTGTGGCTGCCTGAATTTCCTCCCAGGGAAGCAATCCGTGACTGGAGGCAGCTGACTTCCCCAAAATGAGGTTCCAAGAAACCAGAGCAGAAGCTGCCAGGCTTTTTTTTTTTTTTTAATTCATTCATTTAGTTTTGGCTGCGCTGGATCTTTGTTGCTTTGCACTGGGCCGCTCTTCGTTTCGGAGTGCGGACTTCTCCTGTTGCGGGCACCGGCCCTAGGACGCGGACTTGAGTAGTTTCGGCTCTCCAGCTCTAGACGGCGGGCTCAGTACTAGTGGCGCACAGACTTAGTTGCCCTGCGGCGCGGGAAGTCTTCCTAGGACCAGGGATCTAACTTGGCTCTCCTACATTGGCAGGTGGATTTTTAACCACGGGACCCCCAGGGAAGTCCTGAAGTTCCCAGAACCGTCGCTTCTACAGCACGCTACCGGTCAGACGAGGCACTGAGTCAGCCCAGGCTCAAGGGGAAAGGAGTAGATTCTGCCGCTCCGTGGGAGGAGTAGAAAAGAATTTGTGGTCATTTTTTTAGGCTCCTTCGGCTTTCGTAAATATGGCCCACCTGGTTTCCAAAAGGTAGGTATAAATTTACACTCTGTAATCAGAACTCTAACACCGTTTCTGATGTTTGTTGATGTTTGTTGTTGAAGCTCCAGGCTTCCTCTTCCTTCTTGTCCCACATCTGGACAAACTAATAAGAAGGTCCTGCTGCCCACTCCCATGCACAGGAGAGAAATTTAATCCAGGAGCGCTCTGGCCAGAGTGGAGGGGCCCCCCTCGCCCTCTCAAGCCATTTCAGACCTGCTGGAGCCCTACCCTGCTCCCCCCAGGAAGCCTCACTACATGAGTCACCATTCTCCTCCTGTTCTCTTGCTACATGTGGCCTCATCAGTCTTCACATCTGAACCACACTTTTTAAAAAATGTATTTTTGCTTCTTTATTTGGGTCTTAGTTGCATAACGCAGGATCTTCAGTTGCGGCTTGTGACCTCTTAGCTGCAGTATGTAGGACCTAGTTCCCTGGCCAGGGGTCGAACCCAGGCCCCCTGCATTGGGAGCGTGGCATCTTAGCCACTGACCCCCCTGTGGAAGTCCCCTGAACCAAATTTTGTGTGGAAGGTTTGATCCCATTACAGAGCAACCATGAAACATACTCCTATAAGCAGAGTGTGAGTTTCATCTGGCCTGAACCTAGCTAATACAAGGCTTTTAATTTTTGCCAATCTGATGACAGACATGGTATGAAATAATAGAAAACTTATCAGTCTGTGCTCTCAGTTTCTGATGCAAAGCGCCTAAAACCCTTGTTAATAAAGAGGCTAGGAGAGACGAGGCTTTTGTTAAGTTGGTGTCAGTGAAGTGGGCTTTGTGGGAACTCATGGGAACAGGTGGCTTGGGAACAGAAAGGATGAAAGGGCAGGGGGTGCAGAGATTCTGGTTCCTGGTGGCCATGTGGTCACCCACGGTCTGGAGAAGCAGCTGTGCTGTACTCAGGGTATTGTTTTTGTTGTTTAGTTGCTCAGTTGTGTCCGATTCTTTATGACCCCGTGGACTGAAGCCTGCCAGGCTCCTCGGTCCATGGGATTTCCCAGGCAGGAATACTGGACTGGGTTGCCATGCCCTCCTCCAGGAGATCGTCCCGACCCAGGGATGGAACCCGTGTCTCCTGCATTGGGAGGCAGGTTCTCTACCACTGAGCCACCAGGGACGCCCACTGTACTCAAGTACTGAAGGTAACAGCTGGCAACAAAATTTAGGAATGGATCCAACTCTCAGGGAGTTGGTTTAAGGGAGGCAGAAGGAAATGAAAACTAATAAGAAAAAGGCAAACGATTAATATTTTGTTGGTTATTATTGTTATCTGTAATAGCTAGAAGGAAAGTAAGAGGGAGTGCTGCCTGGAACCTTGGTACTGGGCAGATTTTGGTGAGTCTGAGGTTTGACCACTAGTCTGGAGCCACCCACGGAGGGAAGAGTCACGCTGGGAGAACCGTAAGTGCCTCTGAGACCTCGAGTCTCCAGGAGGGGAGTCAGGGTGTGGGGAAGGGCAAACCCAAGGAGCTACTGAAAGCAGGGGGACAGCCTGGAGGGGGCTTCTCACTTTGTGTATCCTTCGCCTCATCTTCTTGAAGACTCTTTACTGAAATGGATGGTGAGAGTCATGAGCTTAGGGGCTGTCCCCTGGTTCTGAATCTGCAGTGTTGAGGGCATGTCTGAGTCGGGACCCACAGCTCCACACGAAGCAATCACAGATGGTTTTACGGCATCCAGCCCTTCAGGAGGACATTTCCGAGGGAACAGCTACCTGGTAAACTAGATAAAAGCCCCCATAAAGTCTAGTTTCCCTGAAAAGAAGAACTCTCCATCTCCCCCCATAAACACCAAGAGGAACACTGCAGATGAAGCTGCTAATAACGCTGTATGCCAACCACCTGGGATGACCCAGAGGGACTTCCCTGGTGGTTTAGTGGCTAAGACTCCACATTCGCAATGCAAGGGGCCCAGATTTGATCTCTGGCCAGGGAACTAGATCCCACGTGTTCCAACTAAAAGATTCCCTGCGCTGCCACTAAGACTTGGTGCAGCCAGATACAGATATTAAAAATAAAATGACCTGGACATTCACCCACTGAGGATGCCCCTCACCAGGGTCATAGTACGTGCTGTGGTTGGGGTGGGCCTTTTGCGTGAGTACCTCAGATAACCTGACTGCTGCCAAAACCAAAGGACAGTTCAGAAAGCCTTATAAATTTGTGGTCCCAGCTCCCCGCTCTGGGTCTTACTGAAGAAAAAAACGTCAGACTAATTAACAAGAAAACGGGGAAAGGCAGACTAGAGAATCAAGAGACAGATCTCAGCAGAATGTATTTTGCCACTAGTACTGAGCCCCCCATCTAGAGCTGAACAATTTTTAAAGTGTTATTAAAAATAAGGTGAATAAAGCAAATATTGATAGAATGAAACAAAGAGAAAAACAAGAGGAGAGAGGGACTTCCCTGGTGACCCAGTAATTAAGATCCAGGCTTCCACTGCAGGTTTGATCCCTTGCTGAGAACCTTGCAAGTGGCCAGAAAAAAAAAAAAAAAAAAAACTTGGGAAGCTAGCAACCTGGGGAGAAGGCAGACTTGAGTCTCAGAACTCTCTCTGAAATTCTGCTTGGTCATGAAAATTTCGAAAGAGAAAAAAGGAAAGTAATCCTTCATCGCTGTCTCCCTTTGCATGCAGTCTTGTAACCTTTCTTTAGATGTTATCTTGTTCACACAATTTCTTTGGGAGATTACTGAAGGGGAAGCTAAGGAAGAGATCTAGTCATCTGTTAATTCCTTTTTCTTCATCTCTATTTCTTTGATCTAAGGAAAGAAACAGGTTAGGCAAAGTATTGTGTGAGCAAAAGATTTGAAAAGTGGGCTTTGGCCGGAGGTTAGTTACAATACAGCTTTGCTAAAGTGACAAGACAAAAGGGACCTCCTGCAGAGAGCTCTTTCCTGCAAAAAAAAAAAAGAAAAAAGAAAACTCCTTTCCTGCAAAAAATTCTTTCCTGCCAAGAGCTGCTTACAAATCCCCATTCTTGGACATGGCTCCATTTTCAGGGCATCATGGGCAAAGGTCTGTCTCCTACAACTTTCTCCTGCTGACGTAGGGTGTCACATTCTTAGAGTGGCATATGTCAACATGGGTCTGTAGCATCTCTGCTGACAATTTTAGCTGCCCGCAGAGCAAGCAGCTAAATGGGCAGAGCAAGCTACAGTTATGTTGATGCCCACAAAGATACAGATTATTATGAGGAATAGCATTAATCCCATTCTCTTGGGGCCAGTTTTTGGAATGCTGCTTACCGTAAATTCAGTACTGCTCAGGATGGCGCAGTTTATACTGATGGCTCATCATTCAGTCAGCCTCCCCCCCCCCCACCCACCCCCGGGAGCAGCTACAGTATCTGTAAAACAACTCAAGAATGTACACCCGGCACTGAAAGTTTCTGCGATTCTACTGTCCGAATCATTAACTGCTTGAGCCTACTCTTTTGTGATTCAGAGAGGCTTGGGAGGCTCCAGCTTTCCTTTTCTCCTTTGGCTGTGCTGGGTCTTCTAGTTGCAGTGTGGGATCTAGTTCTCTGACCAGGGATCAAAGATGAGTGACTAAAGCTTTTCTATAAACAAGAGGCAGGGGGCTTAGAAGGACCTTTGTACTTGGGGTAGGGGGTACCACAGTGCTCTGCTCAGTTTCAATTCCTTCCCTCTGCCTCCCCCAACCAACCAACCACTTTCTATCCCAGTAGATTGGTTTGCATTTGCTAAACATAAAAGAACTCATATAGTTTTCCAAAAATTAACCTTTTTTTCTTATTGTGGTATAATACATGTATATAAAATTTACCATCTTAACCATTTTTAAGTGTAGTTCAGTTCAGTTCAGTCACTCAGTCGTATCCAACTCTTTTCGACCCCATGAATTGCAGCACGCCAGGCCTCCCTGTCCATCACCAACTCCCGGAGTCCACCCAAACTCATGTCCATGGAGTCGGTGATGCCATCCAGCCATCTCGTCCTCTGTTGTCCCCTTCTCGTCCTGCCCCCAATCCTTCCCAGCCTCAGGGTCTTTTCCAATGAGTCAACTCTTCACATGAGGTGGCCAAAGTATTGGCGTTTCAGCTTCAACATCAGTCCTTCCAATGAACACCCAGGACTGATCTTTAGGATGGACTGGTTGGATCTCCTTGCAGTCCAAGAGACTCTCAAAAATATTCTCCAACACCACAGTTCAAAAGCATCAATTCTTCGGCGCTCAGCTTTCTTCACTGTCTAACTCTTGCATCCATACATGACTACTGGAAAAACCATAGTCTTCACTAGACGGACCTTTGTTGGCAAAGTAATGTCTCAGCTTTTAAATATGCTGTCTAGGTTGGTCATAACTCTCCTTCCAAAAGAGTAAGTGTCTTTAAATTTCATGGCTGCAATCATCATCGGCAGTGATTTTGGAGCCTCCAAAAATAAAGTCTGACACTGTTTCCACTGTTTCTCCATCTCTTTGCCATGAAGTGATGGGACCAGATGCCATGATCTGTTTTCTGAATGTTGAGCTTTAAGCCAATTTTTTCACTGTCCTGTTTCACTTTCATCAAGAGGCTTTTTAGTTCCTCTTCACTTTCTGAAGTCAGCGGTATTAAATACAGTCATATTGCTGTGCAGAAATGAGCACCCTCATTCCCACAACTCCTTTCAGCGTATAAAACTGAAACTCTGTCCCCATTGAACACAGACTATCCCTTCTCCCCACTCTTGGTCCCTGGCAGTCACCACTGTAGTTGCTATCTCTGTGAATTTGACAACTCTAAGTACCACACATTAGTGGAGATATGTAGAATTTGCCTGCAATTAAGTCTTTCTCAGGGCTTCCCAGGTGACGCGAGTGGTAAAGAACCCACCTGCCAATGCAAGAGATGAAGAAACGCAGGTTCCATCCCTGGGTCGGGAAGATCCCCTGGAGGAGGGGAGGGCAACCCACTCCAGTACTCTTGCCTGGAGAATCCCACGGACAGAGGAGCCTGGCAGGCTACAGTCCATGGGGTTATAAAGAGTCAGACTCGACTCAGCACGCACGCACACAAGTCTTCCAGGGACAGTTTTCTGTCGATATGTTTTTCCTTTGAACTGGCCATGCTTCCTGTCTCTTTGTTTGCCCTGTGATTTTTGTTGAACACCGGACATTTAAGTCTAGTAACGTGGTAACTCTGAAAATCAGATTCTCTCCCTTCCCCAGGGTTTGTTGTTTTTTGTTGTTGTTTGGGAGCTTTTTTATTTTTTTAATGTTATAGGCTGTCTCTGATTGAAGTGTGAACTTGGTATGTTCTTAGGTCTTTTCTGAGCCTCGGGTGCACACAGTCACTTTCTAATTTTCCCCACGAATGGCACGCTTCTTTTTTTTTTTTTTTTTTTTATGTCCTCCTCTTTAGTGTCTGACTCTTGAAAGGGGAAAAATCGAAAAATGGTGGTGAAAAAGGGGTCCGGCCCTTTAAATCCTCACTTGGGACGCGGGGCAGAAGGGGGCAGGGGCTGCAAGAATGACTTCCGCCCCCTCTGTCTGCACCTCGGTGATAAGCCATCAGAGCCCAGATCCCCCATCCCTGGAGGACCGGGTTGTTTCTGCTCACTGTCCTTTCTGCAAGCCCTCCAGGTGGGGAGTGGGCAGCTGCTACCGGATTGAGAGCTGACAGGGATGAAGTTGGAAGCCTTCAGGGTTCCAGAACAGTTCCATCAGAGAGACTCTGCCCTGCAGTTGCTGTCCAGGTGGGGAGACAGATTTCTGGTGCTTTCTGCATCACCATCTTCCAGAATCTTCTCTGATCCAAAGCCTTTTGCATAAGAGTGGGAAACATTTGGGGAGTGAAGAAGGGAAGTTCCCAGCATTCCTGGACACAGGAGCCTCACTCACTGTGGTACCAAAAGCCTGTATATGAAGCCCTGACTTGGCTGCAATTAGATTGAGAGAACAGAGCACAGAATGGCAAGAGTTCATGAGATTATGGAAGGTGGGATGTTTAAACAGGCTTTATGTAAGCAGTTGTCTCCTCTACCTAATGTTTCATGGGAATGAATAGTATGTCCTACTGGGCACATTCCCCCTACCTTCTATCATAAACTCCAAACCTATAGATGAAATCACAGGGTCTATGGAATTAAGGTAAAAGTTTTACTAGTTGGAATTCTACTAATTGGAATATTCAATCAGACTTTCTGTAAAGTGCCTCTTTTACCTGAGTACAATTATGGGATTGAAATTAAAAGATTTCAATGAAATTTTAATTTCCATGAAATTAAAAGATGCTTGCTCCTTGGAAGAAAAGCTATGACCAACCTAGACAGCATATTAAAAAGCAGAGACATTACTTTGCCAACAAAGGTCTGTCTAGTCAGAGCTACGGTTTTTCCAATAGTCAGGATGTGAGAGTTGGACTATAAAGCCGAGGACCAAAGAATTGATGCTTTTGAACTCTGCTGTTGGAGAAGACTCTTGAGAATCCCTTGGACTGCAAGGAGATCCAGCCAGTCAATCCTAAAGGAAATCAGTCCTGAATATTCATTGGAAGGACTGATGCTGAAGCTGAAGCTCCAATAGTTTGGCCACCTGATGTGAAGAACGGACTCACTGGAAAAGACCCTGACGCTGGGAAAGGCAAGAGGAGATGACAGAGAATGAGATGGTTGGATGGTGTCACCGACTCGATGGGCATGAGTTTGAGCAAGTTTCAGGAGTTGGAGTCCACACAGTGTGGAATAGAAAGTGGGATGCTGGCTCAGACAAAATCTCTGCAGTAGTCCTACGTGGAGTGTAGACTGCGGCTTAAGGCAAAAGCCTGTGAGCATGCCCAGCGATGACTACTGGGACTTTGAACTAGAGAGTTTCCAAGGTTATTTACTACAGTAAGTCCCCTACATCTGAACAAGCTCCATTCCAAGAGTGCATTTGGAGTCCAAAAAAGCTAGCCTAGGTACCCAACTAACACAATCAGCTATGCAGTACTGAACTGTAATGGTCTTATAGTACTTTTCACTCAATATTATATATTTTAATAATATATTAAAAAACAAAGACAGAAAATAAAAGAAACATTTTTAATCTTTCACTGTACCCTGAAAAGTACAGTAATACAGAGCAACAGCTGGCATACAGGGGCTGGCATCAAGTGAACAGGCAAGAAGAGTTACCGACTGGAGTGGGGAGAGCAGGTGGGAGATGGTAGAACTGAAAGACTGTCAGCAATAGAAGACGGACAGCAAGCCGTAATGTCACTCGTGCCTTATGTGACTGGATATGCCAATGTGTGCTTGCATCTTTGAAGGTTTGCAGCTTGAAGGTTCCCAGGTAAGGGATTACAGTACCTAGTTTTTCAGATGTTAATTGAAGCTACCCCAAGACTGAAGGACATACAATGATCTTGAAACCTGAAATATCCATAACATCTAGGTGGATGTCAGAAAAACGCTCCACTGGAGATGGCAGTGCCCAGAAAAGTGCCATCATAAGATGGAAGTGGTTTTCCCAGGATGGTGCTGCCTGCGGAGACCATCAGGAGCGGAGAGCCTCTTCTCGGAGGACTGAGTCAGCATCTGTGTGAGCAGTTCTGAATTCCACCTCTGGACAGCGAATGCCCCATTAACAGCTCTTAACTGACCTTCAAAGAGCTGCTCGGTCTGTGGACAGCAGTTCCCAGGTGAACAGACAACCTCGTCTTTGGAAGGTCACCACTCTGATCAAAGAAGGTGAAAATAGGTCAGTCAGGTGGGCTGAACTGCAAGCTGTTTTCCTAGCTGTGATGCGAGAATTGGCAATTGTGAAATTTCCTATATTTTGGTTTCTACAGACTCACTGTCAGGCAGGAGGGTGATGGAAAACTAGCTTCTTAAAGGGATGCCTGGGGACTTCCCTGGTGGGCCAGTGTGAGGACTCCTAACCTGCACTTCCACTGCAGGGGCCTGGGTTTGATCCCTGGTTGGGGCACTAAGATCCTGCAAGCTGAAAGGCCAGGCCAAAAAGAAAAACTTAAATAAATAAAAGGATGCCCATATGGGGCACAGCCCTGAGGGCACTTGTAAGTAGGATATGACACTTCAGTGCCCATTGTTGGGACCCTCTTCCAGCTTAATAAGCAGAGATTTTGGTGTGTTCACTTACGGTGGCCACCACCTGAACCCATGAAATAAGTGGACATGGGGTCCCTGTAGCAATATTGAGATGGGGCTGAATCTAGACCTGGTCCTCTTGTACCCTCTAAGGTGGTGGCGGGTTCCCTAGGGGGCAGGACTGGATCATAACTGGCAGGTGAGACCAATGCTGGTATCCTAGGGCTGCACATGGGTCCTGCCTGGGATAGACCCTGACTCTGGAGTGGGCTTTGCTTACCCAGTGGTAGATACAAATGCTCAGAATGACGTAAAAGATCTGGAACAGAAGATATTGTGCCAGTTTACATGGCCGGTCATCATTTCTTCAGACCAAGGACCCCACCTGATAGCCCAAAATGTCTGGAGTACCCGTTTGGTAGGGAATTAAAGCGAGCAGTTGAAACACTTGTTTAAAATAGGACTAATAAAGAGCTGGGTTAGACACCTCTACATGTAACACAGACATGAGCGTGGCCAAAGGAGTGTCCCCACTGGGGGATGTCTCTGTTTTTCTGGTGGATCTGGGGAAGACAGAGCGGGGAGAAATGCAGGTCAGACTATGCAGTTTTTGCCAAGGCAGGAGGATACCCATATACCAACTCCTTTTGTTGTTGTTTCCCACCATACCACTTTTTTTCTTCCCACTTGGCTTCCCAAGTGGCGCTAGCAGTAAAGAACCCACCAGCAAATTCAAGAGACATGAGATGCAGGTTTGATCCCTGGGTCAGGAAGATCCCCTGGAGGAGCGCATGGCAACCCACTCCAGCATTCTTGCCTGGAGAATCCCATGGACAGAGGAGCCTGGTGGGCTGTATAGTCCATAGGGTTGCAAAGTGAAGTGATGTAGCCACATCTGCTCCTATGATGAGGGCTGCAAATACAAGTGCCCAAGACAGCGATGATTCCCAAATAAGAGACAGAAACACTACTTCAAACCTTATGTCAGAATTCCTAAGTGCCTGCTGGGGCAACACACGCCTTCACCGCCCCCACCCCACCCCCGACAAAGTCAGTGTCAACAGTGAATGCACCTACACTGATGCTGTTTAAAGACAGCTCACAAGCTCCAAGGCTGAGCCCTCCACCTCCCACCTGCTTCTGAGCCAAAAAGCAGGCTCTTAGAGGCAGGCTCCCTTGGGTACTCTTGTGTACAGACCAAGGTGTAAATCAACACTTTGCTTTTCTTAAAAAAAAAAGCTCACCAGTTCTGCACCTGTGTGACCACACCCTCTGTGGGCCGAGGAGGAAGACACCCACTGGATCAGTATTGCTGCCTCCAGTAGCCGAACCTAATGTCCCTTCCAAAGGTGGAAGCCTTTGGGGAATCGATGCAGATAAAGCAGAACAGCATCAGTGGAGAGAAGGCGGAACAGGAGCTAAGGGTAAAGATAAGTGAATTATGTCATGAGGGAAAGCCAGTATTACATTAACGCCTTCAAAGAGGCTCAGAGCAAGAAATGATATTGTCATCTTACAACCAGATGCCCGGAAGGGTGAAGCCACGTGTGCCAAGACTCCTCTTGCTTTTGGAACCTGACAAGATCCGATGGAACCCTGCAACCTCACCCTGGCTACGGATGGGGGTGATTGCTGACTGCTTGGAATTCTGTGATATGACAGTGTCTTTCAAGTTACATATTGTTTCTTGGGGGATTTTATTTGGCTGCACTGGTTGCAGCCCGTGGGATCTTTAGTTGTGGCACTCAGGATGTAGTTCCCTGACCAGGGATCAAACCCTGCGGCCCTTGCACTGGGAGGACAGTCTTAGCTATTGGACCACCAGGAAAATCCCAGTTTCCGAGTTCTATGAGCTGGTCTAACAAATAACTTCCCCCTTCCAAGGAGGGGGAAGGCATGGGAACCTCTGACTTGTAGCCAACTTGGCTGACCTGGGGTGACCTGCAGACCTCCTGCCTGCATCTAAAGCGGGAAGCAGTCTTGTGGGCCTGGACTCTTAACCTGTGGGATCTTAGATAACTCTAGTTATCGTCAGAATTGAAGGACACCCCAGCTGGTGTCACACAGAATTACCTGATGTGGGAAGAAATCCCACACAGCTGGTGGTGTCAGAAGTGTTGAGTGTGGCCATGTGCGAGAGCAAAGGAGAGGCCCAGGAAGGGGAGGAGGGGACGTTTTCATTGCACATGGGGATCCAATATGGACTGAGCTGTGTCCCTAAATTCATAGGATGAAGTCCTAACCCCTAGCCCCTCAAAATGTGACTGCATTTGGAGACAGGACTTTAAAGAGGCAATTAAGGTAAACTGAGGCCGTTAGGGTGGGCCCTCGGCCAGCATGACTGGTATCTATGAGAAGAGGGGATGTGGACACAGAGACACCAGGGCTGCCTGGACAGAGGAAGGACCACTGAGGACGCAGCCACCTGCAAGGGGAGAAGCCTTGGGAGAAACAACCTTGCCTCCAGAAGTGAGAAAATAAACCGCTGTTGTCTGGGCCACCTGGTCTGTGGTGGTTTGTTCTGGCAGCCCCAGCGGCTCAGCACAGGATCTTAATGTTTTAGTTCGCATCTCTAGCTTGCTAATCCTGCTCACTATTTATTTTGTTTAAAACGCACACGGGGGTCCCATCGCGGCCCAGCTCTGCAGACCGCCCGCCCCCCCCCCCCCCCAGGAAGTCCACCCCCACTTCGTCCTCATCTTTTTCCAGCTGCTCGGCTTCCCAGCACCGGCTCCCCGCGGGCGTGAGCGGCGGCTCTGCCTCCCGGGTCTCTTCCCATTCGCCCCCTCCTCCGCGCTGCGCTCCCATAGACCTGCCACAGGCGATCCAGCTCCTGCGAGGATGTTGTTCAGTCGCTAAGTGGTGTCCGAGTCTTTGCGCCCCAGTTGACTGTAGCCCGCCAGGCTCCTCTGTCCAAGGCATTTCCCAGGCAAGAATACTGGAGTGGGTTGCCATTTCCTTCTCCGGGGGATCCTCCCGACCCAGGGATCAAACCTGAGTCTCCTGCACTGGCAGGCGTACTCTTTACCACTGAGCCACCTGGGAAGCCTTGCGAGGCTGTTCCTGGATTTTAAATGCCTAGTACCTGACCCAAGGTACACCCCGGGTCTGGGATCTAGAGCCACTAGAACCTCGGCGTGGGAAACAGAGACCCTCGCAGCCCACTTGGTTAGGGGAATTAACTCGGGGACCACAGGCAGCCCCAGGCGCGCACACCGGGGCGGGGGGCGGGGGCGGTGCCGGCGGGGATGGGCTGGGGGCGTGCCGCGGCCCCGCGGAGGGGGAAGCAGCCCAGCCTCCCGCCGGCCGGAAATCCCCCAGCCGAAGCGCAGGCTGTGCGCCCTGGGGTCTCCCGGAAGGGCGGTGGGGAGCGGGGAGGGCCCGGAGCCGCCCCTCCCCCGGGCCCGGCGGCGCGGGTCTGAGAAAAAGCAGAAGCGATCGGCCCTCCGGGGAGTTCCACTGGAGCAGGGATCTGGGAAGAGAAACTTGCAGCCGGGCTCTCTGAAGCGCTCGGGGAGGCCCTGGATCCGGGCAGGGTCTTTAGACATCACAGACGACGGAAGGTTGGGGCCCGGCTCCCCGCCGCGCCGTCTACGCCTGCCCCGCCCCACCCCGCCAGGCTAGCGGCTCCTGTCCGGACTACCGGCCGTCAGCGCGGACCGGACCGGCGCGCAACCCCCGGAGGCCGCGCCGCAGGCCTGGAGCCTCCCCCACTTCCCGCGCCCTCTCAACCCTCCGGCCCTCAGCTGGACGCCCCCGTGCCCCCCGCATCGTACCTCCCAAGGTCCCGGATCCCCGCGAGCCACCCTTTCACTCCCTCGCCCGCTCCTCGTACCCGGTGCCAGGTTCCCTGAGTCTCCCCGGGCCCCCGATCTCCTCCCCAGATCTCCCAGGGCGGCGCGGGGCAGGTCCCCGTGAGCCCCGCCGGCCGCCGGGCAGGAGCGCACCATGCTCCGGCTCCTAGCCTTGCTGCTCCCGCTGCTGCAGCCACCCGCGCGCGCCCGGGAGCCCTCGGCGCAGGACGTGAGCCTGGGCGTGGTGAGTGCAGGGGTCTGCCGGCTCCGATCTGCAACAGAGCTGGGGGAGGGGGAAGCCGGGGCCTGGACTTCTGGGTTCAGAGAAGCCTGGAGACACTTTTCAAATGTCCAAAGAGTGACTGAGGATGGAGACTTGGGACCCGAGCCCTTGGGTTCGTCAGGAGGTTGAGGGCCGAATTTTGGATACCTGAAAAAGGGTTGGGGTGGGGAGGTGGGGACTCTTCGGAACAGATGAACGCTAGCAAACCGGGGCTGGAGGGCCTGGACCTTGAGGTGGGGAGCAGACGGTTCCTCGGGGCCGGCCATGCCTGGTGAGAAGTGAGGCTTCCAGGACGGTGGTGAGAAGGGAGAGCCCCTCCATGAGCCTTCCTGCCTCCCCTGTTCCCACCTCTGGTCTAGGACTGGCTGACCCGCTATGGCTACCTGCCGCCCCCTCACCCTGCCCAGGCCCAGCTGCAGAGCCCTGCAAAACTGCGGGATGCGATCAAGGTCATGCAGAGGTTTGCTGGCCTGCCAGAGACAGGCGTCCTGGGTACGTGGCCCCCACCCTCTCCCAGCCCTGTCTTGGCACCGCACCCAGCCTGACCATTTTTGCCCACCCCACCAACTGCAGCGTCTAAACATCTGCATGTAGCTGAATCACCAGGGGCTATGAATATGCTGACCTCAGGTCCCAACCCGGGAGGTGCTAAAACATTCCTGTTTCAGTAAATATTTATTAGGAATCTCTTTCCAATGAACTGACATGTGAGGTCATTCCAGGCTCCACTGGTATAGTGGTGAACAAGGTAGAGGAAGTCCCCGCTCACATGGCACTAACATTCTGGAGGGAGAGAGGCAAAGAGCAAGAACAATAATCAGTGTTCCCAAGAAAATAAAATGCTAATGATCCTCAGGGGCTGGTCTGGGCAGGGCAGGCCCCTCTGAAACAGGTCACGTGAGCCCCAAGGAGCTCATGTGACATGAATTCCTAGGACACAAAGAGGGGGAAACAACCATGGGGAGATGTGGGAGGCGATCTCACAGGCCAGTGCAAAGGCCCCGTGGCAGACACAGGCTTGCATGCCTGTGATGAAAGGCGGACTGCAGAGCTAAACAAGAGCCTGATTGGGGGTCAGGAAAGGCGTTTTGGTTTGACTTCAAAAGTGATAAGAATCGCTGAGAGGGTTTGAAGAAGAGAGGCAAGGAGACCTGATTTACAGTTTTGAGTTTCCTCTGCTTACTGGTGGAGAATGGAGAGTGGGGAGCACAGAGACCAGTGTTCAGGTGAGGATGTGATGAGAAGCAGTGAATCCAGAATGTGTATTTCAGAGGCAGAGCTGAGAGGCTCATCCATTGGGTTAAATGAGAGGAAGAGGGAAGCGGAGGGGTTCTGTCCAGATGCGAGGGAGGTAGGAACCTTCTGGCTCCAGGATGTGCTCGGTTGCTCCTTGTCACCTCAAACGATGAGATGAGGTTGGACCTTCACTTGGAGCCAAGGGGACTGCTGGGAATGGAGCTGAGCTGGGCAAGGGGATTCTGGGTGACCTGACCTGGGAGGGGCTTGCCACCAGAGACCTGGCTGGCCCAGGGACTTTGAACTTGACCTGGATGTGATGGGGACTTGGAAGCTAGCCTGTGAGGTGTGAGTAGCCTCCCAGAGGCTTCCAACCTTTGAGAGGCATTCTCCCTGCACCCCCCGCCCCAGGGTTCTTTCTCTAGAGTCCAGCTGCCAGGACTCAGGGAAGCGGGCTGCCCAGATCCTGGCCTGAGACTCTTGAGTCTATCCAGGGCCAGGTGCGGAGGGTGATAGTACCCAGAGGGTAGTGCCATAGTTTGGTACGAGCTGGCTTTCAGAATCAGACAGCCTGTCTCTCAGTCCAAGCTGTGGGGCCTTTGTGAGCAAGTGTTTGAAGCTCTTGGAGACTCAGTTTACCCACGGAGAACATTAGCTTGCACCTGCTGCTGATTCCCCCATCTGCCGCAACCTCTCCTGCAGACCCGGTCACGGTGGCCACCATGCATAAACCCCGCTGCTCGCTGCCCGACGTGCTGGGGGCAGCGGGGCTGGTGAGGCGACGGCGCCGGTATGCTCTGAGCGGCAGCATGTGGAAGAAGCGGACACTGACGTGGAGGTCAGTCCTGGTGCCCTCTTGACTGCCCTGGGGCTGCCAGTGGTCCCCAGCTTCATGTGTCTACCCTCTCTCCTCAGGGCCCCTCACTTAGCCCTCTTCTTTCCAGGGTCAACTCCTTCCCCCAGGGCTCCGCACTGAGCAAGGAGACGGTGCGGACCCTCATGCACCATGCCCTGACCACCTGGGGCACCGAGTCAGACCTCAGGTTCCAGGAGGTGGGTTCGCAGGGGCCCACGGAGCCTGACATCCTCATCGACTTTGCCCAGGCCTATCACCAGGACAGCTACCCCTTCGACGGGCAGGGGGGGACCCTGGCCCACGCCTTCTTCCCAGGGGAGCACCCCATCTCTGGGGACACGCACTTCGACGATGAGGAGACCTGGACTTTTGGGTCAAAAGGTACCATCTCCCCTCTTCTGAGCGGTCCCCTGTCTGGATCTGCCTGTCCTTAAGAATGAAGTTTACATTACATTTACTGATAGAGGCTATATCACTTGGGCTTCTCCAGAGAAACAGAACCAGTAGGATGGGTGTGTGCATGTGTGTGTGGAGAAAGTGATTTACTTTAAGAAACTGGCCCACAGGATTGCAGAGGCTGGTGAGCTCCAAAGTCTGTAGGGCAGGCCTGCAAATTGGAAATTCAGGAGACTTGGTGCAATTTTGAGTCCAGTGTTTGCAGAGCAAGCCAGCTTGAAACCCAGGCAGGCTTTCCATGTCTTTGGGCAGAATTCTTTCTTCTCCAGGAAACCTCAGTTTTGGTTTTTAATGCCTTCAGGTGAAGGCACACTATGGAGGGTAATCTGCATGTTATTCATGCCGATAAAATAACCTCCACGACAGCATCTTGACTGGTACTTGATCAGGCATTGGGGCACCCTAGTCTGGCCACCTTGTCACAGAAAATTACCCATCACAGAAGGCAAGTCCAAGTTGGGGCTGAGGACTCAAAGGGGCAAGAACACAGGTCTGCCAGTAGCTGAGTCAGAAGGAGTAACTGGCGGTTGCTACACCCGGTGTCACAATTATGCAGAATCGCAGCAGAGGAAGTCCTTAGGTCTGGTGGTGCTCACCGGAAGGATGGCTGAAGGGATGGGGATTTCCTGGAAGCGATGACTTTGCTTGTTCCACAGTGTAGACATTGCATGCCAACTAGCGCTTGGGGTCCCACTGTCCTAGAGTACCGGGGTGGGGGTGGGAGGGGACCCATAACAAAGCACAAGCCAGGGAGCTCGCTGAGCCAGCGGAGTCAGGTGGGGGCACAGGGGTGAGGAATGGCCTGGGATGTTCGGGGCTGGAAGGCACACACATGCTGTTGGGAGTGGACTACAGAGGATGGAGGGCCAGCATCATATGATGAGAGGGGCCTGGGAGGGCGCATGGCGGGGTCTGGACAATCAGATTCTAAAGGCAGTGGGAGCTGTGGAAGGTTTTGCATTCCAGAGATACCACTGGCTGCCGTGGGGGGCAAGATGGGGAGCGGGAGGCAGGAAGATAGGTGGGGGTCCAGGTAAGAGATGGTGGGGGCCATGGGGGTGGGGCCGGAGGGCAGTGGGCAGCTCAGGGGAGTCCAGCAGGATGGACAGAGATTGGGATCTGATTGGATTCGGCAGCAAAGAGGGTGAGGATGGCTAGGTACCAGTTGGGTTTCTGGCTCAAAGCCCCTGAAGGATGATGTCCCATTAATCCAGGTGAGAAGGGGGTGGGGAGGAGAAGTAGGTTGGGGAGGGCAGGTGAGTTGGGTCTGGGCCTGTGTCTGCAGTAGCTGGGTCGGTGCAGGTGGCACGTTGATGGTCTGGTATCTTGTGCTAGAATTTGGATTCCTCCAGCTTAAGTCAGGTTTCCTAGAACTGGAGTGCGAGAGGAAAATTCTTGTGCAAGCAGTTTTGGGGGGCATGTTCTCGGGAAAGGGAAGCAGGAGAGATGGGGGAGGGGGGGAGAAGCTAAACTAGGATGTGGTCTCAGCTGGAGAAGAGCCTGACCCGGCAGGGAGCTCTCTGGAGCTAAATAGCACCCCAGGGTTGGTTCTGCCTGGAAGCAGGGAGCCAGCTCTCCCACTCCCCGTCCCTGGAACCGCTGGGGGAGGCTGGGCCAGAAGGAGAGCCATTTCCTGGGGTTGGGTCCTCAGGCTCTGCAGAGGGACTTAGGTGAGGTAGGGATAGCAGACAGATCCACCGCAGGGAGGCTGTGTAACACAGCGTTTAAGAACTTGGGGTTGAAGCTGAACTCAATTCGGGGTTCCTCCGCCTGCTGCTGCGGGTGCCAGTTACTTGGCCTCATTGTGCTCAGTCTCCTCACATGAGGAGTGGGGATAATAACAGTATGTACTGGTCCCATGGGCTTGCAGATGAAACGCTCCCAGCACACTGTCGGCCACTATGAGCTGGGTCTCCCAGCACGTTTGAGTTTGTGGTACCTGGGGGGTCAGGTTCCAGAAGAAGGTAGAATGTGAAGACCAAGTTCAGAGGTAGGGAAATCTCACAGTTAAGGGGAGGGCAGCAGGCGGGGGTGGGGAGGGATGAAAGCAAATGGAGAAAAACTAGGTTGAAAGGTGATTAGGAACACAAGCGAAGGAGGAAGTGGGCAGCAGTGAGCAGGGTTTCAAGTCATCCAGTAAGTTACCTATGGTTGGATCTGGCCATGTGGGGACAAAGTGACCTTAATGTCCAATGGCTTGGTGGGTGGAGGGAGAATCCAGACCACAGAGGCATGAGAGGAGCTGAACAACAGAAGGCTGAGGGCAGACCGCTGACCAGAGAGCTTGCTGGGGGCGGGAGCAGGGTGTGGATGGTGGGCAGACAGGTCCAGGGGGTGTCCTAGGAAGAGGCAGTCTTGAAGACTCGGGGACAGTGGATGAGCCAATAGAAAGAGGTGGGGGATGAGTGCATGGATCACAGATTAACGGATGAATCAATGAACCAATGAACAGACACATGGACGGACGGATGGACAGATGGATGCATGCACAAAGGCAGAGATGAACGGATGGGTGGGGCGTTGTCCTTGTCCTGGAGGAGGTAAGTGAGGCAAGGATGTCTCCCAGGGCAGGGCAAGAGGCAGGAGATGAGCTGGGGGGGATGAAGCTCTGTGCCCCTTGCACACGCTTACCGGTGACACAAGCAGCCTATCTTGATGAAAACAGGAAATTTGCCATCTCAGAGTTGCGATATGGGGCTGGGGCTGGGACTGGGTAGCACCTGGAGGGGCTTTGAGTCTGGATTTGAGGCTGAATGGGGGGAGCAAAGGATCTGCCTGCTGAGGCTGTGGGTGAGGGTGAGGGGAGGTGCAGAGGACCCCCAGAGATGAGCGCTGGGAGTCTCTGTGGCTGGATCTGCATGGTTGTGTAATTTTCCTAGCCGAGTAGCGTGACAAGGGTGCAAGGAAGGGGTGTGGCCAGAGGAGAGGCAAGGACGCTGCGGGGGTGGGTGGTGAAATACAAAAAAGATCTACCTGATTAAGAAACCAAATGTCCTCTATCCAGTTTCTTAGAAAAAGCTCTCAGCGCATATTGAGAAAAGCCACAGTCAACTTGGGAGTTCATCAGTACTTCGAGTTTGACTAAGACATCTGAAACCACTGCTGAGAATCAGGACAGCCCAGCCAGGGTTCCGGCTCTGTCATTTAATTTGACCTCTCTGTGCCTCAGTTTCCTCACCTGTAAAATGAGGATAGGAGGTAGAAGCAACTGAGGACAAGCCTTTGCTACTCTGCTTATGACTCACTCATCTCGTCCTTAGATTTCTACTTAGTGGCCTTGAGGGGTGGAGAGAAATTTGCTCTTCAGTTTACCAGGTTACTTCCAATAATCGCACTTTCAACACTACTCACTCTAGAGATTTCTGTGACGGTAGATCAACCTGAGGGTAGCGGGGCGCTGCTTGTCTCTTGCTGTCTCTGTGCCTTCTTAGCCTCTCACTGGCTCAGGAATCAATGAGGAGCTGGGGTTCAGCCAGCAGCTGGGAGCGTGGAGAGAGCTTGGTCCCGGCGCCTGGGCTGGGTCCCCAGGGAAAAGCCTTCTATGGTCAGAGAGGTTGGGCGCCAGGGCCAGCAGGCTGTGGTTGGAGAGTGCCTGCTAGAGAGATGCAGGCTGCAGTGGTGGGGAGGGGAGGCGCGGACCCCAGGGAGGTGGGGGTGGGGTGTGGAGGCTGTGGGAGGGAGAGATGGAGCGGAAATTGAGGACTGAGGGTCCAGGGCACTAGCTGGGGGGGGGGGGGGGGGGGGGGGGGGGCCACGGAGTCTGACCTACAATCCCCTGTGGATGGGAGTGAGAATGGTACAGAGGGGCGGGGCCTCTAGAGCTGTGAGAAGGGAGTTTCCCCAAAACTGGGGCTCCCTCAAGAGAACCACACACGGGGAGGATCCTGCTTCCCCTAGAATGTTTCCTTTTTTTTTTTTTTTTAAAGAATATTTATTTATGCCTTTGGCTGGGGGTGGACTGGGGCCCGGCTCCAGCGCATTTTCTCTTCCTCCCCAGATGGCGAGGGGACGGATCTGTTTGCGGTGGCTGTTCACGAGTTTGGCCACGCCCTGGGCCTGGGCCACTCCTCAGCGCCCGACTCCATCATGAGGCCCTTTTACCAGGGCCCAGTGGGCAACCCCGCCGAGTACCGGCTGTCCCAGGACGACCGCGAAGGCCTGCAGCAGCTCTACGGTACCGGGGCCTGCGGGGTGCTCGCCCCCTGGTGGCCTCTGCAGTAGCGCCAGGGGACCCAGCTCTCTAACCCTCTCTCCACACAGGGAGGGCACCCCAAACCCCATATGACAAGCCCACACGGAAGCCCCTGGCTCCTCCTCCCCCGCCCCCTGCCCTGCCCCCGGACAGGTGAGTCCTCTCCAGGTAGGAGGCTTTGGATGCGCTCCCCAACTTCGGGGTCCTCCTCTAGAGATGGGCAGGTGAGAGTCCCTGCCTTGTAGGATGTGGTCAAGGTTAAATAAAAGGAGCGGGACCCCGCTCCTCCTCTCCGCTCACCTCTCTTTTCCTTCCCAGCCCCTCCCAACCCCTCCCTGATCGATGTGATGGCAACTTTGACGCCATCGCCAACATCCGAGGCGAAACTTTCTTCTTCAAAGGTAAGTGACTTCCATCTCCCCGATCCCATACAGCTGGCTTCACACCCACTTGGAGTGACCCACCGCCGGGGCCCGAGGGTCGCAGGGATGCCCTTTCAGTGCCCCAAGTGGGAAGGTCCTGGCCCAGCCGGTCACTCTAGAGCCATTGCAACCTTGATTTTTGACGGACCTGCCCCCCACCTCCGCCCCCTGCGGTGGGAGGGGAAACCCAGCGCTGTGTCCCAGCCACACCCCAGCGGGCCTGGGGGTTGTGGGGTAGCGGAGGAGTGTACAGAAGGGTGACCTCCTGCCGTCTCATCTCACATCCATGCGCTCACCTCTTCTTCCACCCCCCTCACCCCCCAACCCAGGCCCCTGGTTCTGGCGCCTGCAGCCCTCGGGACAGCTGGTGTCGCCCCGGCCCGCCCGGCTCCACCGCTTCTGGGAGGGGCTGCCGGCAGAGGTGAAAGTCATTCAGGCCGCCTACGCCCGACACCCAGATGGCAGGATCCTCCTCTTTAGCGGTCAGCGGGGTCCGGGTTTGGGGCGGGCGGCTAGCGCCGGGCATGCGCAGCGCGGCTCACCCGGCCCCCGCCCCGCCCGCAGGCCCGCAGTTCTGGTCGTTCCAGGACCGGCTGCTAGAGGGCGCCGCGCGGCCGCTCACCGAGCTGGGGCTGCCCGCCGGGGCGGAGGTGGACGCGGTGTTCTCCTGGCCGCTCAACGGGAAGACCTACCTGATCCGGGGGCGGCAGTACTGGCGGTACGACGAGGCGGCTGCGCGCCCGGACCCCGGCTACCCGCGCGACCTGAGCCTCTGGGAGGGCGCGCCGCCGGCCCCTGACGATGTCACCGTCAGCAACACGGGTGGGAGAGCTTGCGCGCCTCGGCGGAGCCAGGGGCCGTGGGGTGGTGGGGCTTGGAGAGCCCAGGGTAGGGGGGAAAGCCGTGTGGGGAGAGGGGTTTGGTGTGGGGGCCGGCGTGGGCCAGCCCCTCCAACATGTCCTCCCTCCCCGCAGGTGACACCTACTTCTTCAAGGGCGTCCACTACTGGCGCTTCCCCAAGGGCAGCATAAAAGCCGAGCCGGACTCCCCGCAACCCATGGGTCCCAAGTTCCTGGACTGCCCCGGCCCCAGTGTGGGCCCTCGGGCCCCCAGACCCCCCAGGGCGACTCTTAAGCCTGGAGACTGCGAGTGCCAGTGCGAGATCAGTCAGGCTGCGGGGCGGCCTTCCGTGCCCCTCCTCCCGCTTCTGTCCCTGCTGGTTGGGGGCCTGGCCTCCCACTGAGGGGGACCTGCGGCTGCCTGGAAGGGACCAAATTGCCCACGGGGCCCCCGCGGGTTGTGGCTTGGGAAACCACAACCCCCAGGGGCGGGACTCAGCCAGGATGCAGCTGGGGATGTCCGCGGAGCTAAGTCCGGGAGGGCGGAAACACAGGGCCCGCCCTGGTACTGAATGCCCCTGGCCATGACCCCGCAGGACTCTCCTTTTCCCCCGAACGCCTGGCCTTTCCCGGAGCTCAGGTGGCTGAGTTCCTGCAGCCCTGGCCCCGCCAGCCAACGGCAGCTGTCCCAAGTGCTGGGTTATTTTCAGGGCAGCCGGATTCCCCTTTGCTGAGCTGGCTCTCCAGCCTCTGCTCTAACGTTTCTCATCTTGTCCTCCCTCCACGAAGTGCCAATCGAAGCACATTGATGGGGTCCCAAACCCAGCTCTGAGACCACCCCTGAGCATGAGTCCCAAGTCTGGGGTGACATCAGTGGTTCACACGTGGGTGATGCTCCTTAGATGGGCCCTGTGGCCCATCCTTGCTTCTGGTCACCATACTGGTACCAAAAGTGCCCACATTTAGTAGGACATCCTCCTGCCCCTAAAACACCTCTCCCACCTCCACAACTGAGCCTCTGCCACCCCCTCCAGATCCTCTTGGCTCCCATCAGCTCGATGCTGGTGGGAAGACAGTGGATTGGTCCCCTCTCAGTCTGGGGTCACGGCCTCCTCAATGCTGCTGGGTGACAAGTGGATGGAACCTGGGCCACCTCAATGACCCCCCCTCCCCACTGAATTCAGGCTCTAAATCAGTGCCTCTGCAACCCTGCTTCTGGAATGTTCCACACAGGATGACCCAGGAAGGGAGTTCCCTGGAGGTCCAGTGGTCAGAATCAGGTGCTCTCACTGTCATGGCCTGAGTTAAATTTTTAGTCTCAGAACCAAAATCCTTCAAGCCCTTCCATGTGGTGCAAGAAAAAGAGAGAATGACCTAGGGAACTTTAAAAATACAGATTCCCTGTCTTCACTGTGAGGCTTCACTGTGAATCTTCACTCTGGGTCTGGGGCTAGGAATCTGCATTTGAACAAACTAGGTGGTTGATGTGGGCTGGGGAGTGGCCCTGATCTGCAAGGGACCAGGGCCAGCAGCTTCCCCCTCTGGTCTCTGTCTTCTGACTTGTGTGTCCCCACCATGTCCTCCACCCAGGGGCCAAACTCTTCCTGTGATTACAGAGCCCAGCCGATGGCCCTGGTGGAGGTTCACTCCCCGGCTAGAGTTGCTTAGTCCCCATTTCTTGGGTTGTCACCCAACCTGAGTGGCCCCACAGTGCTGCCCAGAGCTGACCCAGGGGGCATGGAGCCCACCGTGGTCACAGCAGGCCAGTAGGAGGGTGACAGACAGACTTCTGACACCAACCAGGGACCTGAGAATTCAAAGCTACCAGAAGGCTCTGAGCCTCTGTCAGGAACCTTTCGAAGTATGAGGAGGGGGAAACTCATATTTGGAAAGCTTGTGTGTCAGCCCTGAAGCAGGACAATAAAAATAACAGGAGAGAAAACCCTTCATTTCCTCGAAGCAGTGATGGAGCCCCCAAGTTGAAGTTTGGTGGCAGGAACGTGACAGACCCGAATCACTGTTTTACAGAAGAGACTGGAATCCAGCATTGATGGGTGACAGGGTGGCTGAGAATAAGCTGGGGAAGCAACCAAAAGTTGATTGGAGGGGCCCAGAGAGGGATGTCCCATGCGGCGTTTGAGGCCCTTTTCACTGCGACAATGGACACTTCTCCAGCCTCTCAGACTTCATGTAGTCTGCTTCACAGAACTGCCACATTGCATTGAATTATGTTATTTAAAGAATGGGAAATAAATGATACAGATTATTAAAATAGAAACACTTAAAACTTTATTACTTCAACAGGCAACACTGGAAAAGTAAAAAAGACAACCCAAAGAATGGGGACAAAAAATTGGCAAATGATGCATCTGGTAAGGGCATGGAGCCAGAAAGCATATACCACCCTTGTGTGTGTGGGCACGTTCAGGCTGTCTCCGCGGCCCCATACACTGTAGCCTCCAGGCTCCTCTGTCCATGGGGCTTCCCAGGCAAGAATGTTGGAGTGGGTTGCCATGTCCTCCCCTCGGGGATATTTCCTGACCCATGGATTGGACCTGGATCTCTCGCATTGCAGGCAGATTCTTTACCACTGAGCTGCCAAGGAAGTCTCGGGCAATAGTCTAGTGGTACCTCAAAAAGTTCAAAACAGACTTAGGGTTTGCTTGGTAGTGGGCCCTGGAGAATGATGGCTTAGGGGTGCAGGATGGTTTCTTGAGGTAATGGAAGTGTTCTGAAATTAATGGTGATGGCTGAGTAGTACTGTACATTAAATTAGGCACTTTCCTGAGTGAACTGTATGTGAATTACATCTTACTAAAACTATAAAGAAAATGGTTCAGTCCACAGCGAGACACGAAATGCCTTTCAGGAGGTGGCCTTCCTGAGACAGAGGTGGAGGTGCCCAGTGTCGTGTCTCAGGGAGCCAGATCACCAGAGATGAGACCTGGAAATGAGACATACAGCTGAAGCAAGTGAAAGCTGCTCAGCCATGTGACTCTAGGGTACATGGAATTCTCTGGGCCGTGATACTGGAGTGGGCTCCTTTCTCCAGGGGGATCTTCCCAACTCAGGGATCAAACCTAGACCTCCCGCATTGGGGGCGGATGCTCTACCCTCTGAGCCACCAGAGAACACCAAAGCTGAAGCAAGAGCAGCTCTCTATGGTCTCTCTCCCACCCTGGAGTTCTGAGCTGGCTCAGGGAAGTATCTGGACCTGGGTGTAGGAAGGGAGTTTCAGACAACTGAATGGGCTCCTAAGGGGCAGGGGATGCCAGCTGGGGTCTGGTGGACCCAAGAGAGACTTTCCCTGAGAGCAGGATTCATAGGTTTGTCCCCATGGGATACACATGGGTAGCTCATCAGGAGGCCGATTCCTCTTCAAGGATATTAGACACTGAATCGTGTTCCCCTAAATTCACACAGTGAAGTCCTAACCACCAGCACCTGAGGTGGGTCTTTACAGGGATCAAGTTAGCATGAGGTCCTTACTGTGAAAGTCGCTCAGTCGTGTCTAACTCTTTGCGACCCCATGGACTATACAGTCCATGGAATTCTCCAGGCCAGGATACTGGAGTGGGTAGCCATTTCCTTCTCCAGGGGATCTTCCCAACCCAGGGATTGAACCCAGGTCTCCTGCACTGCAGGTGGGTTCTTTACTGGCTTGGCCACTTGGGAAGCCCATGAGGTCCTTAGGGTGGGCCCTAATCCATTATGACTGGTGACTTTATGAAAATGGGGAATTAGGAGACAGATACTTGTCTAGGGAGGGCGCCATGTAGACAAGGAGACAGCCTTCTACACACCTAAGAGAGAGGCTGGGAGCACATGCTTCCCTCAGGGCTCTCAGAGCAACCATTACCTGCTGAAGCCTTGATTTCAATTTCTAGGCTCCACTCTGAGAGTAAAAGTGTCTTGCTGAGACCCGGGTCTGTGGCTCTTTGTTATGGCGGCCCTGGGTCTCCAAGACAGATGCAAGGCCCTGGGTGTGAGGGGCTGTGGTCTCAGGGGGAGATGGGTCAGGCTGTGAGAGTCAAGCCCTGTGGGGCTAGCCAGGGCCAGGGAGACCCCTGCCCCAGTGACTGAAGACTGGGGGCCCCAGCAGGGCTCGGGGGGCCTCAGAGGGGCCAAGACCATCAGCAAGGCTCCCTTCAGCCCCTTCTGAGGGACATGTCCTATGTGGCAGGCACACAGGCCCAGCCCCCTGCCCTGGATGCCAGGGCCCCAGGGAGAGTCTCCACCTCAGGGCCCTTGCAGGCCCTGTGACTTCCTGAGGGCAGGGCAGCCACAGAAGCTTCTCCTGATGCGGAGTGGGGTGCAGTCTGTTCGAGGCCCCTGGTTGGCTTCCCCTGAAGCTTCCTCAAACTATCGTCCCAAATCTGGACGAGCCTCTGTCCCTCTCTGTGCTCGAGCTGGTGGGTGGGGGCACGTGGCCCAAGCTGGGCTCAGAGGTCCAGACCAAGCTCAGGGAGGAGGGGCCTGACCCGGGACCCTGAGTGTCAGGGCCACACCCTCCCTAGGCCGGCCCCTCAGGCCTCTGTCTCCAGGTCTTCCTTTCTGTGCCCACCGCCCCCCACACTCTGTTTCTGTTTCTATTTCTGTCCCAGTTTCAGTCTCAAACACACACAGCTGACCCTACTTCCTCCCCAAGCATGGCTCCACCCTCTGTGCCCCTCCCTGGGCTGCTCTTAAGTCACTGGCTCTCAGCAGGCAGCTGGAGCTCTGGCTGCAGGATCTCTGGTGAGGGGCTCTGGAAAGCCCGGCGTGTGGGGAGCAGGAGACCTGCAGGCAGAGGCCCCTCCAGGCTGGCGGGCGAGCCCGCTTCTCTGAAGCACTTTTCCTCCCACTAGGTCTCGGCAGGAGGAACCTAAGCTGCCATGTGCTTCTCTAAGGTGAGTGATGACGAGCAATGAGGAGAGAGTGGGCCTGGGGTCGCATTTGCCACGTGTCCCCAGGGGCTCCCACCAGCTCAGCCCAGGTACTGATGACTGCTCTGCCCACAGCAGCCTCTGTCCCACCCTCCCTGGGCCTGGGGTGGCCGCTGGGGAAAGTCAAAGTGTGAGTCACTCAGTGGTGTCCGACTCTCCGTACATGGGGACTGTAGCCCACCAGGCTCCCCTGTCCATGGGATTCTCCAGGCAGAGATGCTGGAGCGGGTTGCCATTTCCTTCCCACTGGGGAAGCAGAGGGTCAACACAGGGGACCCGTGCCATCAAAGCGCCCAGTCTCACACTGACCCTGGTCGAACTCTGCTATCACCATCCTGAAATTCTGGACAGTTGTTGACAAACACGCTCCAGTTTCCTGTTGCTCTGAGCCCTTTCCTTATGTAGCAGGTCCTGGCTGTGCGTCTGGGACTCCTGCTGGGAGGTCGGTTTGGGGGGCAGCTCATTGTGGGGGACTCTGTTGGGACTGAGGAAGGAGCGATGAACCAGAGAATGTAGGAATTAGAGTCGTCATGCTCCTGGGGGAGTCAGACATGGAGCGTCTGCAGAGTCAGAGGAATCAGCCAGCCTTGGGCCCCTTCTAATACTTACTCCTATTTATTGAACTTCTTTTGTCTGTGAGGGATCTTAGTTGCAGCTTGTGGGGTCTAGTTTGCTGACCAGGGGTCGAACCGAACCCCCTACACTGAGGGCTGGGAGCCTTGGCCACTGGACCACCAGGGAAGACCCCCAACCCCCACCCGGATCCTTTCTACAGCCTGGAAACCCCCCGGGGGGTGCAGGGGCGGATCTTGTGTTTCTGGAAACTGAAAGCATTTCTCTCAGGGCCTGGATCAGCAGCTGAAGCCACTCTGAGCTCAGAGTCTATTCTTTCCCTTTGGGGTGCCCTCCCCACTCTGTACGACTCACCTACCTCAGTTCTGAGGGTTACCAGAACTCTCAGGGGCCCTGGGCCATGGCGCACCGGTGTCTGGGAGTGGTCATGGCGGGGTGACCAAGGCTGAGCAGCCAGGCCTGCTGACAGGACGATGCGGTCAGCAAGTGTTCCCACTGACCTGTGAGGTGTTTCCTTGCCCAGTCGTGTCTCATGCTGGGCTGACAGGATGGGCCCCCAGGACACAGGGTGTGCAGACAGGAGCCCTGCATGCACTGTGAGCCGCACTGACCACCCAGGGCCAGGAGGGCAGCGTGGACGCACCAGATTCATGCCATTACGTGGAGTCTCCTGAGGGGTCTGTGGGGCGCCTCCCACCTCCATGATGGAGTCAAGTGTCTGGAGGGAAGGAGCTGGGGGCTGGGGGTCTGCAGGGTCAGAGGTCGGGAAGACTGGCCACTATCACCGTCAGAGCCTCAGACAGGAGAGGACAGCACCCGTCCCTCCCGGGTCAGCTCTCAGCGAGACCACGGAGGGCTAGGCATCTGGGAACCTGGATATGCCTACCCCAGGGCAAGGGTTGTCCCTGGGTGAGTGTGAGTGTGTAAAACGGCTCTGGGTGGTGACAAGGTCAGAAGCCTGAGTTTCATTGTTACCTCCACAGGGAGTCCCACGTGACCTGGCTTCTCTGAGGGCCATAATGGTAAGAAACTCATCTCCAGGTAAAGCTGGGAGCTCGGGAGGCCTGGGTTCTGCTGCGTGAAGCTGAGAACGCTCTGGCCCACCTGGGACCCAGCAGGGAGAAGAACCAAACTTCTTTTACTCAAGTCCATTTCTGTTCACAGCACAGCCAGGTGGATAAGTTTTGTAATAAGATGAAAAATCAACCAGAAGAAGTACAGGTGGGTCAGTGTGCCCCACCCCCAAACCCTCCCCAGTTTGAGGGAAGTGGGGTGGGTTCACAGGCACGGTGATGATGAGGGTCACAGCTCAGTGCCCTGTCCTTACACTGGACAAATGCACACCTGTGTGGCAGGTGAGTGCACAGGGAGGGGATACGGCGGCCCAGGGATGCTGAGGGAGGTGTCCAGACCATAGGGCAATGAGGGCAGGGCAGAGATGCCAGACACATGGTCCCCAGGTGGAGGGTTAGTCATTGGGGTGACTGGGCAGAGATGAGAACTAGCTGGGGCTTGGGGTTCAGGGTGAACGTGAGAGAGGGTGGGGGTGTTTTAAACAGAGTGTTTTTTTCCCAACAGATGGAGGCAGCCCTGGCAGAGATGGAGGTGAGTTTGGACCTTGCCCTCTGCTAAGGGTAGTCCTCAGAGTTGGATCAGCCAGGGTATGGGGTCTGGGGCCCTGGCTCCCTTCAGACTCACCTGGATGCACGGGAGGCCACAGTGGGGACCACTGGCCTCAGCAGCAAGGCAGGAGTGCACACTGCACACTTCCTCTCCCCAGGAGGAACTCAGCGAGGACATCATTGAAGTCATGGAGGATGACATTAAAGAGAACCTTCCAGTGAGTTGGAGCCACTGTCTCAGCGCCTTCCTTCCCCTCCCCAGTGGTCTCTGTTGTCCTTGGTGCATAGAGCTCCTGTCTACGTGTGCACAGAGCTCCCTGGAGTGGGGGATGAAGGGGGGCCCCTGAAATCTCCAGTGGTGCAGCCTTGCTGGCATCAGCCTCCCCACTCAGCGCACAGTGGCCAGAGCCCTGGACTCAGCTTCCTGCCCATGAGCCCCGTGGGCCTGGTGCTTGGTCAGAGGCCAACCACCTACAGACAGGTACAACCAAGCATCAGGGTTGTTTCTTCGAGGGGAACCGAGGGGCCAGGCCTAATCTCTGGGAGAAGTCCTTGTGTCTCGGAGCTGCTGGCCAGAAGGCAGGCAATTTCCGTTTGTGGGCTTCTGAGTCTCAGCATCTCACAAGGGCTGAGAGACCTTGATCAAGTCAGGACCAGGGCCTGCCTCACCCCGGGCAGGTCCCTGAACAGGCCCCCATCCCTATAGGAATCCCTGCAGGAGTCCAGTCCCTTGCTTCAGGAAGCGTGGCAAGAAGTGCGTTGCAGAATCAAGAGACCTTCGGTCTCCGCCTGTCCGGAGGTCCAGAATCCAGAAGACAGCATCTGGGCCAGAGCCCTGCGGCGGTTCCTGGGCATACTGCAGAGTCTCCAGCAACGGTGTTGGGATGCGCTGACCTGGCTGCGGGAGAAGGCAGCAGCCTGCCTTCAGGCCTTCTGCAGTGCGCTGAAGGCCATCTGGGGAGTCCTGACGGATTTCTGCTCCTCTGTGGGGCAGGTCTTTTGCAGAAGCCTCATCTCGGTCTAGGAGTCCCAGGTGGTTCTGGAGGGATTCCACCTCATCCAGAAGGCCTTGTACATTCCCCTTCATGGAAACCATCTTCTGAAGCGACCTTTACCCCCCTGCTCACCCTTGACCCATCTTTTAACTGCCCTCACCTGCTGTCCTGCAGGGACGACTCCACAACATCAGGCCAGGTTTTCCTTCTCCAGGTCTGACCTGTCTGTCAGGGAGGGGCTTGCTCTGCCGACCCGGGGATGTGGGAGAGGCTAGGAAGCCAGGAGGCCCCAAGGACCACCGTGCCTTCCTTGGTCCGAAAGTCAGCCTCCCTCAGTGTCTCTGCCTGTCGCTCCAGACCCTGTCAGATGGGGCGGTGAGCTGATTCACAGTGAGGGGGACCCCTGAGGGCTGGCTGTGTGTCTAGCAGGAGGAGGCAGTGGTGGACCCTGACCCTGACATTACTATCTTAGAGCCCTGATCATCCTAAGGGACCCAGCTTGCTGTCAGCAGCCTGTCTGGGAGTTCCTTGTGGCAGAGCCCCATTCTGGCCACACCCTTCACCCTTCGCTTCCAGGGGGTCCCTCTGACAGGCCTGACACTGGAAGGCCTACCTCTGGCCTCAATTCCCTGCTGCCAGGAGCCACCCACTGCCAGGCCCTGAGCAGCCTTGACTTCCTGGCCCTGTCCTTGCCTCACCTCCCCATCAGTATTCAAGTCTCTCAGACTTTCTCCTGTGTTCTCCAGTAACCCTGTGCTAAACCTACACGTGACTTATTTCCTTTTTTTCTTTTTAAATAATGACCTTATATCTGATATACTACTTCTCACGATGGTAATACTCAGTTCATATAAGTAGTAAGGTCATTTTTGTTTAACATTAAATTTCTTCCTCGTTTCAACATAAAGATGAGTTTGTTTGTTGTTGTTGTTGTTTTTACATTAAATCTTTTCTCCATTTCAGTGCAAGGTACAGGAAATACATTTTCTAAACATTTTCCCTGCCAAAGAAATGTTTCCGTTTTTGACCAATGATATTTGATAGGTGCATGTACAGTATAAACGTGGGAGGTAACAGAACAAAATCCCATAAAGATATGGAGGAACGAGTCCTCCATGGTGCAGGAGGGAGTGATTTTAATGGAACAGGTGTAATTTCCTCGGATTCCAGGCATAAATTTCTTTCTTGCTATAGAGAATTCTGAAACATTGAAATATTACTTATGTAAATGTTAGTCATCTCACTTCTTTGGCCTTGTAACTAGCACATGTAAATTACAGGCAGCAGTTTTCAGTGGGTTATTTGCTGTAAAGACGTTTTGTACTCCATTTAGCAAAGGATATGCATTTGAAACCGTTAGCTGGTATTTCATGGGATCCGGTCCTTTATGCCTCAGCTCAGAAGGAATTCAGTGAGAGGCAAAAGGAGCCCGGCAGGCTACAGTCCATGGGGTGGCGCAGAGTCCGACACAACTAGTAACTAACACTCTCACTGACCTGTCAGACCCTGTCTCATCAGCAGGACGCTGCTCTGCATCACCTTGCCTGCACAATAGGCCTTGGCTGCTGGCCAAGCTCCTCTCCCCCGGGCTCTCTGCACATGCTGCTCCTTTTGCCTGGGTTGCCCTCCTTTTCCTTCCGGGGCAGCCCTGCCCCTCTATTTCAAGCCAGGTCCCCTCAATGCCCCACCACGTTCCCTGGCACATGGGTGGGGCTCAAGAAATAATAATGCCTTCATGTGTTGCGTGTGCTGTCAGTCATGTTCGACTCTGCAGCCCCGTGGACTGTGGCCAACCAGGTCCTCCTGTCCGTGCGATTTCCCAGGCAAGGATACTGGAGTGGGGTGTCATTTCCTTCTCCAAGGCATCTTCCCAACCCAGGGATTGAAGCCAGGCCTCTTGCATCTCCTTCGTTAGCAGTCAGATCCTTTACCACCAGTGCCACCCACGCCGTGGGTTCCCCCGGTTCCTCAGTCTTTAGGTGACCATCCTTTATTCTGAAAACGTTCCTCCCAGGAGTCTTGCAGGAGTCTTAAACCGAAACCTGGGACATGTGGGGACTCCCATAGCCCTGTCTTCTTCCCCACACCTAAACAACTGAACCTCCCAGCCCCAGGCTCAGAGCTTTCCCTTCCAGCTGTGCCCAAGAAACACCTCTACTTTCCAAACCCAGGTGCCTTTCCAGGATATCAGAAGTCGCACTGTGTCCCCAGATTCCTATGCTGAAGTTCTCTGAATGCCATGTCATCTGGAGGTGGTGTTTACAAGGAATCAAGGTCCATGATGTCCTTGGGGTGGGCCTTAATCCATTATGATTGGTGACCTTAAAAACGGGGGATTAGGAGACACTTATGTGTCTGGAGAGGATGCCGTGTCCACGTGGAGATGGTTATCTATAAAGCTAGCAGAGGCCTGGCGCACAGGCTTCCCTCAGGGCGCTCAGAGGAGCCATACCTGCTGACACCTTGGCTTCAACTTCTTGGCTCCACTGTGAGAGCATAATGAGTGCTGCTGATACACGGGTCTGTGGGTCTGTGTTATGGCGGCCCTGGGCCTGGAAGACATCCGAGAAGGCCATGGCGGTGCTGGGCTGTGAGAGGCTGTTGCCAGCTCTGAGCGACAAGCCCTGTGGGGCAGGCCAGGGCAGGGAGACACCTGCCCCTTCGCTTTGGATCGAGGGGCCCCCAGAGGGCTCAGCACCCAGATGTCTTTCATTCCCTCCTGAAGGCCCCGGTCTGTGTGCCAGGCAGCCCAGGCCCCTCCTGTCAACAGCTGTGCCAAGCTGTTTGGGTCTTTAGGGACGGCCCCACCGCCCACCCCCGGGACGCTGAACCCCAGCCTGGGGTTCAGGTCCTCTGTGATGTTTGTCACCCTGTCCTGCTTCTGTGAAATCCCAAGCAACCCACATTGCTGGGGACCCCAAGGCAGGCCTGAGACCACCCCTGATCACCGTGTCCCAAGCCCTGGGTGACATCCCTGGCCACATAGATGGTGCTCCCCCGTTGGCCCCTGTGGACCTGCTTTCTGGTCAGCACACTGGAACCAGAACCGCCCGCTTTTAGTGGGACACCCTCCCTCTCCTGAAACAACTCTCCCCGCCTCCACACCTGAGCCTCTGCCGCCCTCTTGGGAAGTGCTTGGCTTCCATCAGCTCATGCTGGTGCGAAGACGGTGGACTGGTCCCCTCTCAGTCTGGGGTCACTGCTTCCTCAAGGTTCCTGGGTGATGAGTGGTTGGAACCTGGGCCACCTCACTGACCGCCCCCTACCCCAGACTCTTCACAGAATTCAGGATCTAAAAATCAGTGCCTCTGCAAATCTGCTTCTGGAATATTCCACACAGGATGACCCAAGAAGGGAGTTGCCTGGTGGTCCACTGGTTAGAATCAGGTGCTTTCACTGTCATGGCCTGAGTTAAATTTCTAGTCCTAGAACTAGGATCCCTCAAGCCGCTTGATCTTGCCAAAAAAGAAAAGAGAGAGAGAATGACCTTGGAAACTTAAAAGTGCAGATTCCATGTCCTCACTCTGAATCTACACTGGAGTCTGGGGACAAGAACCTGCAGTTGAACAAGCTGGGTGGTGGGGGTGGGGAGCGGTACTCCTGGGCAGGGGAGCTGGGCCAGCAGCTGCATCTCTTTGTCTTGTGGCTTTTCTGTGTCTCTGTCAAGTTCTCTAACCTCTTCCTGTGTTTACAGAGCCCAGCTCATGGCCTGGTGGAGGGAGGTTCACCGCCCCCATGGGTGTAGTCACTTACCCACCACTTCTTAATGTGCCACCCAACCTCAGTGGCCCCACAGTGCTGCCCAGAGCTGACCCAGGGGGCATGGAGCCCACCGTGGTCACCAGGAGGCCAGTAGGAGGGTGACAGCCAGATGTCTGCAACCGGCCAGGGACCTGAGAATTCAAGGCTACCAGAAGCCCTCTAGGCCTCTGTCAGGACCCTTTCGAAGTATGAGGAGGAGGAAACTCATTTTTGGAAAGCTGGTCAGCCCTGAAGCAGGACCATAAAAATGACAGGAGAAAAAACCCTTCATTTCCTCGGAGCAGTGTTGGAGCCAGGCTGAAGTTTGGTGGCAAGAACGTGACAGACCCGAATCACTGTTTTACAGAAGAGGTTGGAATCCAGCATTGATGGGTGACAGAGTGGCTGAGAATGAGCTGGGGAGCAACCAAATTTGGTTGGAGGGGCCCAGAGAGGGACGTCCCATGTGACATTTGAGGTTCCTTTCACTGTGACAATGGACACTTCTGCAGCCTCTCAGACTTCATGAAGTCTGCTTCACAAAAATGCCACATCACAATGAATTATGTTATTTAAAGAATAGTATAGCTCCTGGACTTGGTGATGGACAGGGAAGCCTGGCATGCTGCAGTCCATGGGGTCGCAAAGAGTTGGACATGACTGAGCGACTGAAATGAACTGAACAGTCCCAAGATAAAAATGTAAAACCTTTTGTGTTTCAAAGGACACCATTAGAAAAATGAAAAGACAACCACAGAAATGGGAACAAAAATTTTGCAAATGATATATCTGAAAAGGGATTGGTATCTAGAACATAAAACCCTCCTGACAGCTTATAATAAAAAGGCAAACAACCCAGTTTAAAAAAGTGCTAAGGTCAGTGTATACATTTCTCCAAGAAATGTATAAAAGTGGTCCAAAAACACGTGAAGGGAAGCTCAACGTCATTTGTCACTGAGGGTTTGCAAATAAAAATGAGTGAGATAACCTCAGAGTGAGATTCCACTTCATACCCACTAGGATGCCCAGAATCAAAAAGTTGTGATAGTAAGTGTTGATGAGGATGTAGAGAAATTAGAACTTTGATATACTGCTGCTGGCAATGTTTCGTGGTTTTATAACCTTGGTACCTCAAAAAGTTAAAAGCAGACTTAGTGGTTGCCTGGTAGTGGGCCCTGGAGGATGATGGCCTAGGGGTGCAGGATGGCTGCTTGAGGTTGTTAGGTAGTTAGAATGGGAAACAGGAGTCCTGAGGCGGTGGCTAAAAGACAAGGACAAGAAAAGCCCGCAAAAATAGAACAAAGCAAGGTCCAAGGACCCGAGTGAGGACCTCAGGTAGAACAAATAGCACTCCTGGCTAGCCCAGTTGACATAGGGCAGGCCCAGAGGGAGGAAAAGACATATAAAAAGAGGACCCAAAGGGCAGGGGGTCTCTCTCTCTTCCCCCACGCACTGGTGTACTCCTCCACTCTCTTCTCTTCGAGTCTTCAGGTTGGCATGCCCTCACACCTCAAGGATATAAAATAGAGCTGTAACACTGATCTAAGAGCTATAACACGGTCTATCCAAGGCCCGAGAGCTGTGACACACCAAGGGCTTTAATGTCCGCCGCTCGAAATCTTTGTTGTGACGAGACAGAACCAAGGAGCATACACTCGCCTGACAAGGTGATGAAAAGTGTTCTGAAATTGATTGTGGTGATGGTTGAATAGGTTTCTGCATTGAATTGGGCACTTTCCTGGGTGAATTGTATGGTATGTGAATTATATCTCAACTAAAATTGTGAAGAAAACAGCTCAGTCCACAATGAAACATAAAATGCCTTCAGATGATTGTTCTCTGGACAAAGCCATGGAGCGGGTGAGCATCTGGTCTTAGGGAGCCAGATTTCTGGAAATGAGACCTGGAAATATGACTTGCAGCTGAAGCAGGATTAGCTCCCTGTCTTCCTCCTGCCCTGGAATTTATAGGAGGCTCAGGGAAGGATCTGGACTTCCTGGGTGTGGAAAGGGGGTCTCAGACAATTGAATGGGCTCCAAACGGGCAGAGGATGCCTGCTGGGGTCTGATGAACCCAAGAGAGACTTTCCCTGAGGAGTGGGTTTTTAGGTCTGTCCCTCTGGGGCCCTCACTGATAGCCCTTTATAGAGCCTGGTTCCTCGGCAAGGATATTAGAGGTTGACTTGTCTTCCCCCAAATTCCTATGCTGAAGTCCAAACCACCACCACCTTGAAATGTCACCTTACCTGGAGGTGGGTCTTAATGGGGAACCAAGTTAAAATGAGGTCTTTAGGGTGGGCCCTAATCTGTTATGACTGGTGACCTTATGAAAATTGGGAATTAGGAGACAGATACTTGTCTAGGATTGGCGCCATGTAGACATGGAGACAGCCATCTACATACCTAGGAGAGAAGACTGGAACACATGCTTCCCTCAGGGATCTCACAGAAACTAAACTTGCTGACACCTCGATTTCAACTTCTAGGCTCCACTGTGCTGTGCATACTTGGCCCCTCAGTCACATCTGACTCTTGGTGACCCCACAATTGTAGCCCACCAGGCTCCTCTATTCATGGGGATTCTCCAGGCAAGACTACTGGAGTGGGTTGCCACGTTCTCCTCCAGGGGATTAAACCCAGGTCTCCTGCATTGCAGATGGATCCTTTACTGCCTGCTCCACCAGGGAAGCCCAGAAATACTGGAGTGGGTAGCCTATCCCTTCTCCAGGGGGTCTTCCTGACCCAGGAATCCAACTCGGTCTCCCGCATTGCAGGTAGATTCTTTACCAGCTGAGCTACCAGGGAAGCCCCTATGGGTGGTTAGGGGCCCCAACGGTCAATCCAACTTACCTGCAGGCAGTTTTAGTCTTTCAATTTGAATTAATCAGCTGCTAGCATTTTCAGCTTGAATTAGTGACCAATGTTCCACAAGAACAGGTTTCCCATATTAATCTAACATCTGGGATTTTAAGTTTTATTCAATTCTAATTAAACAGCCGAATATACTGGAGGATATTGTCCTGAACACGGGGGTTAGTGGTGGACTTGAGAGGAGAAATCACTCCAGGGTGAGACTGGTTGGCCTTGCCCACAGTTGGCTCTAATAGCTGTCTTTTCCCCACAAGACACACACACACACACACATACCCCGACATACACACTCACACACCCCAAGACACACACACACACACACACACACACACACACACACAGTGAGCCGTGGCTCTGCTGGGCAAGAACGAATGTGTGTTGCTGAGACCCGGGTCTGTGGCTCTTTGTTGTGGCGGCCCTGGGCCTCTAAGACAGATGCAAGGCCATGGGTGTGAGGGGCTGTGATCTCAGGGGGAGGTGGGCCAGGCTGTGAGAGTCAAGCCCTGTGGGGCTGGCCAGGGCCAGGGGGACCCCTGCCACTGTAGCTTGGGATTGAAGGGCCCCCCACAGGGCTCAGGAGACTCTGGTCAGCGGGGTCAGTTGGTCTGTAAGGCTCCCTTCAGACCTTCCTGGGCCCCATCCTGTGTGTCAGGCACACAGGCCTGGCCCCCTGCCCTGGATGCCGGGTCCCGAGGGAGAGTCTGCACCTCAGGGTCCTTGCAGGCCCTGTGACTTTTTGAGGGCAGGGCAGCCACAGAAGCTTCTCTGGATGTGGAGTTGGGTGCAGTCTGTTCAAGGGCCCTGGTCAGCTTACCCTGTATCTTAACCCCCAGCTGGTTGACATCATTCTCTGGAGCTCCAGAAGCTTCCTCAATATGCTGTCCCAAGTCTGGACTTTCCCCTGTCCCTCCCTGCCCTCAGGTTGATGGGTAGGGGGGTGAGGCCCAAGCTGGGCTTAGAGATCATGTCCCAGCTCAGGGAGGAGGGGCCTGACCAGGGCCTCCCCAGCCCAGGCCCCCTCAGAACTCTGTCACCCCATCTTGCTTTCTTTCTATCTTGGCCCTGCTCTAGTTCTATTTCTGTCAGACACACACACCCAAACCACCCCCTAGCCCGCTTCCTCTGCTCTGCAATGGTTCCACCCTCCCCACCCCTCCCTCCTCTGCTCTTAAGTCACTGACTCTCAGGGTACTCTGAGTCTGGACTGCTCAGCAATGAACTGATAGCTGGGGCTCCGCTGCAGGGTCTCAGGTGAGGGGCTTTGGGGAGTCTGGGGTGAGGGAAGAGGGGAGACCTGCAGGCAGAATGCGCTCCAGGGTGGTGGGCCAGCCTGCTTCTCCAAAACACTTTTCTTCACACCCTTCCTCCCACCGCCTTACAGTGGCAGAACCCTGGACCAGCATGGCTTTAGCTGAGGTGAGTGAGAGCAAGAGATGGGGAAGGTGGGGCCCTGGTGTCTCCTATTTCCCCTGTCCCCTCTCCCATCTGCCCATCCTTCACCCCTGCTGACTGGGCCACTTGCACTTGCCTCTGTCCCACCCTCCCTGGGCCGAAGTAGGGGACCTTCTGGGGAGATTTGGGCTTGAAGGCCTGTGACCCATGCAGTCGACAGGGTCCTCTCGCACAGCGATCCGGATCGGAGAGGGGTGCTCTGCTGTCCCTCATCTGATAGTCCAAACAGTTATTGACAAAGACCCTATACATACCTGTTTCTCTGAACCCTCTCCTTTATTTCTTTTGGAAAGTCCTCAGCTGGACTTCAACTATTCATTTTCTCTCCATTTCTAAAAGGATTTGTACACAAATCTCTCTTTCTGTCTTGTTCTCTCTCACTCTTTTTTTCTCAACTTTTAATTTTGTGTTGGAATAGAGCTGATTAACCAAATTGTGATCGTTTCAGGTGAATAGCGAAGGGACTCAGCCATACATAAACATGTATCCATTCTCCCCCAAACTCCCCCCATCCTAGAGCCCGTTTCTTACATAGCAGGTCCTGGCTCTGGGGCAGCATTCCTGCAGGAGGACCGTTATGGCAGGAGCTCTGTGGAGGTCCTAGTGTGCCGGTCTGGGTTGCAGGGGAGTGAGGAACCAGAGTTACGGGGAAAAAGGAGTCACTTTAGGAATTGGAGTCGCCTTTCTGGTGAGGGAGCTGGAAATGGAGGGTTTCCACGGTCAGAAGCATCAGTCGTTCCTGGGGGCCCTTTCTACTGCCTGGAAACCTGGGGGTAGAGGCGTGTGGTGTTTTTCTGGAAACTGAAAGCATTTCTGTCGGTGACTTGGATCAGCAGCTGAAGTCACACTGACCTCAGAGTCTATTCTTTCCCTTTGGGGTGCCCTCTGACCTCCATACCACTCACCTACCTCAGTTCTAAGGGTGACCAGACGCTCAGGGGCTCTGGGCCATGGAACACCAGTGTCTGGGAGTGGTCATCGCGCGGTGACCCAGGCCGAGCGGTCAGGCCCCCTGAGAGCACGATGCGGTCAGCAGAGTGTTCCCACGGACCTGTGAGGTGTTTCCTTGCCCAGTCGTGTCTCATGCTGGGCTGACAGGATGGGCCCCCGGGACACAGGGTGTGCAGACGGGAGCCCTGCAAGCACTGTGAGCCACATTGACCACCCAGGGCCAGGAGGGCAGCGTGGACGCGCCAGATTCATGCCATAAGGTGGAGTCTCCTGAGGGGTCTGTGGGGCGCCTCCCACCTCCATGATGGAGTCAAGTGTCTGGAGGGAAGGAGCTGGGGGCTGGGGGTCTGCAGGGTCAGAGGTCGGGAAGACTGGCCACTATCACCGTCAGAGCCTCAGACAGGAGAGGACAGCGCCCATTCCTCCTGGGTCAGCTCTCAGCGGGACCACGGAGGGCTAGGCATCTGGGAACCAGGTTGACCCGCCTACTCCAGGGCAAGGGTCCTCCTTGTGTGAGTCTGTGAGTGTGTAATAGTTAGTGAGGTCTCATCAGCCTAGGTATTACTGTCATCTCCACAGAACTTGGAGGATAATATCATCAATTTTCTCAAACCCAAACTGGTAAGAAGTTCATCCCCAGGTATGGTTGGGGGAATGGGGAGGCTGGGTGAAACTGAGGATGTTCTCGCCCACCTGGGACCCAGGAGGGAAAGGACCAGGCCTCTTTGTCCCAACTCTGTCTCTCTTCACAGATGAAACTTGTGGAAGGCCTCTGTGAAAGCTTTCGAATGAAATCTAAACAAGAGGTGGGTCAGTGGAGTGGGGTGGTTTGTTGCAGGAAGGAGGACCATTTCCAGCACCTGAGAGTAGGCTCTTGTCTAACACTCGGAAATGAATCTCTGAGGAGACATACATGCTGACAAAGCAAGAGAGTTTATCGAGAAAGGGTGCCCGGGCAGAGGGCAGGAGGGTAAGGGAAGCAGGAGAACTGCTCTGCCTGGTGGCTCACAGTCTTGGGTTTCATGGTGATGGGATTAGTTTCCGGGTTGCCTCTGGCCAGTCATTCTGACTCTCGGAGTCCTTCCTGTTGATGCATGCCTTGCTCAGCCAAGATGGATGCCAGCGAGGATTCTGGGAGGTGGTCAGACATGTCACGTCTCCTTTTGACCTTTCCCCAACTCTTCTAGTTACTGGTGGCTTGTTAGTTCCCTGCTCCTCACTAGGACCTCCTGTCCTAAAATCATTCATGCAACTGGTTATGGTGGTGCCTGGCCAGGGTGGGCAGTTTCAGTCAGTGTGCTTCCCCTAACAATTTCATGATGATGGTGATGATGAAGGTGATAGCTCAGGGCCCAGTCCTTACACTGCACAGAATTCACCTGTGTGTCCAATATATCCAGTGACTGCACAGTGGAGGGATATGGAGGTCCAGGGGTGCTGAGGGAGGTGTGCAAGTCACAGGGCAGTATGGGAGAACAGCAGTGTCAGATGCCTGGTCCGCAGCCACCAGGGGAAGAGGGGACACCAATGAGAACAGACTCGGGCTTGGGATTGAGACTCAAAGTGAGAGAGGGTGGAGGAATCTTAAACTGAGTGACATTTTCCCAATAGGTCTGCTTGGATCTTACTAAGCTGGAGGTGAGTTTGGGTCTTGCCCTTCCCCTGAAGTTGAGTCCCCAGGGTTGGGATCAGCCAGGATACTGGGTCTGGACGTCTGTCTTCCTTCTGACTTTCCTGGACCCGTGGGAGGCCTAATGGGGACCACAGAGCTCAGCTGCAAGCCACGTGGGCAGTCTCCACATTTTCTCTCCCCAGAGTAAATTCAGTGAAAACATAGCTGATGCAGTGGATGCTCAAGTTAACAACAACTCCGTGAGTCTGAGCTGACATCTCAGCCCCTCTTGATTCCTTTCCCCACTGGTCTGTCTTGTCATTGGTCCTGCCACAAGTGCATGCACGGAGCTCCCTGGAGCGGGGTGGGGGGCCCTGAGAGCTCCGGAGGGGCAGCCTTGTGACATCAGCCTCCCCACTCAGTGCACAGTCACCAGAGCCCTGCCTCAGCTCCCTGCCTATGAGCCCCGCAGGCCTCGTGCTGGGTTCAGAGGTCAGTCCCCTTCAGGTACAATAAACCGCCAGGATTTTTTTTCTCGAGGGGAACCAAGGGGCAAGGCTCAGGTTTTGGGAAAGGTCCTCGTGTCTGTGGAGCTGTTGGCAGGAAGGCAGGCAGTTTTCATTCATGGGCTTCTGGGTCCCAGAGTCTCCTAAAAGCTGCGAGGCCTTGGCTCCATCAGGACATCGTCTGCATTGCCCCAGACATGTACCTCAACAGCCTCCCATCCCTGCAGGAATCCAGTCCCTTGCTTTGTGAAACACAGCTAGAGTTTCGTCGCAGAGTCTGTCAGCCCTCTGGCTCCTAAAGTCCCCCACCTGGCTCCTACAGTCCTCCAGGCCTGAACCAGCCCTCTGATTCCTCCACTTCATGGAGCTTGTGCGACTGGATACTTGAGCAATTTAACAAGCTCCTGCAGCGAGTGCAGCAGAAGTTTTGGAACGCCCTGGCCTGGCTTCGGCAGACAGCGGCTGCCTGCCTACAGGGCTTGCGGAAAGCGGCTGAGACCATCTGGGGAGGGTTGAAGGGGTTTTGCTCCTCTCTGGAGCAGCTCTTCAAGAGCCTCATCCAAGTCTAAAAGCCCCAAGAGGTCCCCAGGGTGCTTGGCCTCATCTAGAAGCCTAGATTTTCCCTTCTTACAGGGCATTTTCTGATGCACCTTCTACCCTCCTGCTCACCCTTGACCCATCCTTGCAGCCTGCCTCACCTCCCCTTCAGGGAGAGCACCACCCAGCCCATCTAACTCCCCCTCCCCGGCTTTTCCTGAACCAGATCTGACCTGCCTGTCACTGTAGTGCTGATGTCCTAATAAAAGTCAGTTGACCCAAATGGAGTGTCTGTGTGGATGGGAGGCTGGGGGTCTGATGGCTACAGGCAGAGGGGGTGGGTCAGATGGACCCAGGTGGGGGTCCTGGTGCTGGGTGAATAAGCACAAGCCACTGGACTGTATAATCTATAACTGGGAATGAAGGAGAAAACAGACAGAATAAACTCCATCTAGAAAGCAGGACTCCACCTTGGGCCAGACTGTGGACTTTGAGCTACATGCCCAGTATCTATGGAAACGACAGACCAACTGGAAACCTCCCCCTACCATGGAAGAGCCCCAGGGCTCCAAGCTAGACTCTCTGTTGCCTAAAAGAATACCCTAATTATCTGTGTAAATGAATAGAATCATAAATTCTATGAGGCTTATTGGGGTATGACCACAGGCCTATTGATAATTGTCCACTGTTAATTACCTAGACTTAGGGCATGAGAATCACATGGGTTAACTTTGATTGTATCTTTCTTTTCCTTGGTTCAGACTAGTTTCAGAGAATTTGGGGAGGTGGGTTTGAGCACGTACACTTAGGGTATATAAGGTTTTTCACAAAAACTGGTTGGGGTCTTTGGCTAAGAGGAGACTCTGCTTTGGGTCCACCGGTGTAATAAGCTGCACTCCAGTATCTGCGTTGTCCTTCTGAGTGAGTTTGTTTCTCGGAACACATGGCTACAACAGGAACACTGGTCGTGGACTGACTGGTGGGGAGGACTGGGCCATCTCAGGCCAATGCATGGCTTAGCCTGGTGCCTGAGGGATACAATATGTGCTCATAAATCACACTCGTGGGGCACAGGAAGCTCGGGGGAGGGGCTTTGACTCCTCTTATCTTCTCCTGACCTCTCTCTTCTGGACTTCAGCACCCCAGCTGGGGCCTCCAAAGCTCTTTGGTCTTTCTTCCAAGGTCAGAGCCCCAGGGGCCAGTGGAGGGGGAGGGAAGGCGCCCAAATTTGGGCCAGGAGGGAAAGCAGGGTAGGAGGGCGGGAGTGGGCATCTGGGCCTGTGGCCTCCCTCACCTGGGCCTCAAGGCAGAGACTGGGGGGCCCAGGAGCAAGGCCTGAGGGCCAGCCTGGCTCACCACCTCTGAGGACACATTCCCCTCCCCCACCTCCCCAGCCCTGACTTCCTGCCTCAGGGAGGTACACACAGAGCAGCTTTCAGGGGTTCTCTGTAGCCCAGTCTTCCTCCCAACCCCGAAGGGCTGCACCCCCAGGCTCAGAGCTTTCCCTCCCAGCTGTGCCCAGGAATCACCTCTACTTTCCCCAGATTCAGGGCTGGTTCTTCTTCAGCCGCTTGAGCTCTGGTTGATGAGTTCTTCCTTTCCGCAAGTATTTGCTAAGCAACAGTTACAGGTCTGGTTGATGGAGGGGCAGTAATTAAAATATGTTATTTTTGTGGTTGAAAAGCCACAGGCTAAAGGCATTGTGCTCTGGAGCTGGAGTGGGCTGCTTTTCTCTCCGGTATTGTTACCAGAAGTCATGTGATTTGAAATCTGGGCGCCAGAGGAAGAGGCTAACCAAGTGGGCAGGAAGAAGGTGGGGCAAACCTAGAAAGCAGTTTGGGTTTTTAAGAGGATTATGGGTGGTTGTGCTGTGCTGTGCTTAGTCCCTCAGTCATGTCTGACTCTGTGCAACCCCATGGATTTAGTCCGCCAGGCCCCTATGTTCTTGGGGATTCTCCAGGCAAGACTACTGGAGTGGGTTGCCACGTTCTCCTCCAGGGGATTAAACCCAGGTCTCCTGCATTGCAGATGGATCCTTTACTGACTGAGCCACCAGGGAAGCCCAAGAATACTGGAGTGGGTAGCCTATTCAGGCGGTCTTCCCCACCCAGGAATCCAACCCAGGTCTCCTGCATTGCAGGCCGATTCTTTACCAACTGAGCTACTAGGGAAGCCCCTATGCGTGGTTAGGGGTCCCCAACAGTCAATTGGACTTACCTGCAGGCAGGTTTAGTTTATTTTCAGTTTGAATTAGTTAGCAGCGTTCCACAAGAACAGGTTTCCCGTATTAATCTAACACCTGGGATTTAAAGTTTTATTCAATTTTAATTAAACAGCCAAATATGCTGGAGGATATTGTCCTGAACATGGGGGTTAGTGGTGGACTCGAGAGGAGAAATCACTCCAGGGTGAGACTGGTTGTCTTTGCCCATGGTTGGCTCTAACAGCTGTCTTCTCTGCCCACAACACACACACACACCCCGACAGACACACACACACTCACAGTGAGCCTTTTCCGTCCGGGTGGAGGAACTCTCCCTGGATCTGTCCCCACCCAGCCTGCTCTTGAAGGTATGGGGGAAGCAGAGGGCATCACCACAGACCCAGTGGAGAGGGTAACAGGTGGCACTTAAAAAATAAAGAGAGGCCATGTTCAGAAGGCTGTTTTACTTTGGGTATTTTAAAATACATTCCTGAGGTCTGGACGAGATGCTTCTGGGTAAGGGAAGCAATCACCATGCGGGGTCAGTGGAGCCTGAGGGAGGTGACTAGGGGTGGGTGGGAGCGGGGCGCATGCGCGGGCGGAGCTAGTACAGCGTCTCCCGCGTGTGGGTCCTCAGGTGGCGCAGCAGGTGCGAGTTGCGGCTGAAGCTGCGGCCGCACTGTGCGCACGAGTAGGGCCGGGCGCCGGTGTGCACCAGCATGTGCCGCAGCAGATTGCAGCTGCGGCTGAAGGTCTTGCCACACTCCGGGCACTCCTGCGGGGGCTCGGCCTCGTCCCCCGCCCCAGCGTGGGTGGCCAGGTGCCGCTGCAGGTGGGCGTTGCGCCGGAAGCTCCGGCCGCACTGCTTGCAGGCGTAGGGCCGCTCGCCTGTGTGGCTGCGGCGGTGGCGGGCCAGGTTGGAGCTGTTCCGGAAGCGGTGGCCACAGGTGTCACAGACGTGGGGCTTCTCCCCGGTGTGAATGCGCTGGTGGCGCGCCAGGTGGGCGCTCTGGCTGAAGCCCTCACCACACTCGCTGCAGCGGCAGGGCTTCTCACCTGTGTGGCTGCGCCGGTGGCGGGCGAGGTCCTGGGTCTGGCTGAAGCTCTTGCCGCACTGGGCACAGAGGTGGGGCCTCGGGCCACCGTGGGTCAGGAGGTGGCGGGCGAGGCCGGCCCGCCGCATGAAGCGCTTTCCGCAGTGCGGGCACCCGTAGGGCTTCTCGCCCGTGTGCACCCGCTGGTGACAGACCAGCTGGGAGCTCTGACTGAAGCTGCGGCCGCATACCTGGCAAGAGAAGGGCCGCTCGCCCGTGTGCACGCGCCAGTGAGCCCCCAGGTGCTCGCTGCGCCTGAAAGCCTTGCCGCACTCACCGCACACATAGGGCCGCCGCTCGGGCCCAGGGCGCAGGCTGCCTGAGCACTCGGAGCACTCGTGGCCCTTGTCCTTGGCGTGGATCCGCAGGTGGCGCTTGAGGCTGGAGCGGCGCTGGAAGGTCTGGCCACAGTGGGAGCACAGGACCACGGTCAGCTCGGGGGGCGCCGGGGGCTTGGTCTCCTGGGCGCCGCCGGGGGGCTTCTGGTCCTGGGCGTGCTCCAACAGGTGCTGCGTGAGGCGCGCCCGGCGCTGGAAGCCCTGGCCGCACTCGGCGCACCGGAAGGCGGGCTCGGAGGAGTGCGTCTGCAGGTGTTTGTTGAGGTGCGAGCTCTGGCGGAAGCGGTGGCCGCACAGGTGGCAGGTGTGCGGCCGCTCGTCCGTGTGCGTCCGCATGTGAAGCTTGAGGATGGAGCTGCGGCCGAAGCCCTTCCCGCAGCACAGGCACAGGAAGGACCGCTCGCCCGGGTGCGAGTGCAGCTGGTGCGCCTCCAGGCGGGCCAGCTGCGGGAAGCTTACGCCGCAGTTGGTGCAGATGAACTTGACCTCTGGCTCCGACTTGGGGGGGCCCTCGGCTGTTTTGACTTTGGGAACGTCACTCCTGCCGGGAGGGGACATTTCCCCTCCGGGGCCGCTCGTCTCCGGGCCTGACCCTAGGGACTGGGCGTGGGGCTCTTTGGCCACCGTGGGGCTCTCTGCCTGAGAGTCTGCTGAGGTGGCGGAGGGCCAGGACACCCCTTTCGGCTCTTCTAGGGTTCTGCCTCCAGTTCCTAAAAAAAGAAGTAGAAAACAGGACAGGTCCGGCTTTTTCAGAGGGCCCTTAGATTCCCAGTGCCCGGAAGTAGAAAGAAACCCAGAATTCTGCAAAGTTTGTAGGTGGGCAGAGGGTGGGGTAAAAACCAAATAACATACAGTTTACCAGTTGTAAGGTGTATAATTCTGGTCTACTGAATGAGTGAAGTTGCTCAGTTGTGTCTGACTGCGACCCCATGGACTGTAGCCTACCAGGCTTCTCTGTCCATGGGATTCTCCAGGTAAGAATACTGGAGTGGGTTGCCCTCCCCTACTCCGGGGGATCTTCCCCGACCCAGGGATTGAACCCAGGTCTCCTGCACTGCAGACAGACACTTTACCCTCTGAGCCACCAGGCCTATTTATAAAGTTGGGCAACCATCACCACTAGGTCATTCTCCTAAATGGAGACCCACATCGGTTAGCAAGCCTTCCCATGACCACCGATTTTAATTAATTAAAATATTTATTTATGTATTTGGCTGTGCCGGGTCTTAGTTGCGACACATGGAATCTTCATTGCAGCATGCGAACTCTTATTAACAGTTGCCACCTTGTGGGATCTAGTTCTCTGACCCAGAGCCCCTGTATTGGGAGTGCAGAGTCTTAGCCAGTAGACCACCAGAGAAGTCCCTTATTTTATTTAATTTTAGCTGTTGTAATTAATTACTGAATTATATAGTTGATTTACAATGTTGTGTTAATTTCTGTTGCAGAGCAAACTCGTTCAATTATATATATATTCTTTTATATTTTATTACAGGAGATTGAATAGGACATTGTTGTTTTTCCATTCTATTAATATATGTAATAATTTGTATCTGCTAATCCCAAACTTCCAATCTATTCCTCCCTCCCCCTTGGCAACCACAAGACTGTTCTCTCTGTCTGTGTATTTCATAGATCAGTTGATACGTGTCATATTTTAGATTCCTCATACAAGTAATACCATATAGTATTTGCCATGACCACCTTTTTTTTTTTTCTTGGCCATGTCAAACAGCTTGGGGAATCTTAGGTCCTTGACCAGGAATTAAACCACAGCCCATGGCAGTGAAAGCCTGGAGTCCAAACCAGGCTTTTTAAAAGCTCAGAGTTGGGGGAGTTGATGATTAGATGCAAAGAGCCTTTAAATTATATCTATATAGATGTGGACATATCAATATAGATCTATTTCAATATACACACCTCATCAAAATAGCTCATTTTTAGCCAAAAAGGTCAAAATGTCAGGGGCCACCTTGCACATACAAAAAAGCCTTCAGTGGTCGTAAACCTGGGAAAAGGCTCTCTTACCCAGAGGATGCACAGGCCAAGCCTTCTTTGCTGGGACATCTTCAAAGGTCAGGGACTCCTGTGACAAAGGGATGGCAGAGATTGTCAGTGAGTGAGAAACGGGGCTCAGGGACCTAAGAAAGATGAAGAGCTCTCCAGGTTTAAATTAGGGAAGACAGGGGTTTGCTGAAACCACAGAGTCGGAGAACATTCCAGGCATTAAATAGACCTGGAGTGAGGGGACCCGTCCAGCTCACCAGTACTGCTGCCAGCTCCTGGTCTCTTGAGTTCTCCTCTGGCCACAGCTCAGGGCCCTGGAGGGCTGATGATGCTGAGGGAGAGAGAGAGCGTGCTGTGAGAAGGCAGTCCTACCACCATGTGGCCTCGGGGGTGTGCACCCATGCTAGGGCCCTGGGACTCTCTGCCATTCCCCTCGGCTAGGGAGGCCGACCCTTTCCCTCCCTGCCCCCACCCTCCTGGCCCCCTAGCTCCCCTCGTACCCCAGGCCTCCATCTCCCTAGGGCCCCGGCTCCTCACCGCTCTCTTGCGGGGCCTGCAAAGTCCTCTTGGGACCTGGGCTCAGTGGCTGCCTTGAACTCAGGGGACGTCTCCAGTCCCCCATCTCAGCAGGCTTAGAGGGCCCCGACTGGGACGGCAGGAGTGCCTGTGATGGCTCCAGGGCAGGAGGGCCTTCTGAGGGCACTTCCTTCTTGGGACTGTGGCTGGAGACTTGGAAAGAGCCCCCCTGTTCCTCCAAGGTGACGTCTGTACGAGGACAATTCTTGCCAGCATTAAAACTGAAATCCTGTTCAGAACACAGCCATGTCAGGGGACAGAAAGGAGAGTAATCCACGTCCTACTAACTCCCAAGGGCAGTGGCACAGTGGAAGGGTGAAGGTCAGACAGGGAGGGAGGGAGTTAGGAGGTCAAGAAGGAACTGGCGGAGGAAGAGAAGTGGGACCTTAGTCCCCCAACCAGGGATTGAACCCCTTGCAGTGGAAGCACGGAGTCTTAACAACTGGACCACCAGCAAAGTCTCAGCTCAGTGATTTCTTAACAGGGTGATAAAGTCCCCGCCTTTGCCCTGCTGTCCAGCCCGCTGGGCAGCCCCTCTTACCAGCGGCCCCACGTTGCTAGACTCCCTCTGGACTCCCTCTAGCAGCAGTACCACCTCTTCACCATCCCTGAGCTGCTGGCCCTGCAGCCGGGCCAGGAGGTGTGGGGGCAGCACACTCAGGAACTGCTCGAGCACCAGCAACTCCAGGATCTGCTTCTTGGAGTGCAGAGCCGGCCGCAGCCAGTGGTTACAGAGCTCCCGGAGCCGGCTCAGGGACGCTCTCGGCCCCATGTCCTCCTGGTACTGGAAGCACCTGAAGAGCTGGTGAGCCACCTCGGGCCGGGGCCTGGCCTCTGGCCGCCTGGGGTCCTCCTGGCTGGCAGCCTCCTCCTCTTCCTCCAGCTTGACTGCTCCAAGCTGCTCGGACTCCCCCTCAGCTGGGCTGGGTTCTGCAAGCATCCTTCACCTTGGGGATGCCTCACCGCCGTTGCTCTCGTGCTCAGGTCTCTCTTCCTCCTGGCTCTCACACCCGGGGTGTTAAGGGGTGCCTTCAGGTGGGGTCTCCAGAGGAATTTCTTCTTGAACAGGTCACGGGTAGTGGCTCAGCCTGACCAAACAAGGCAGAGAAATCTAACTGCTCAGTATTATCCATTTCTTCCTGCAGCACTTAGAACATCACTTCGGTTTGCCCCAAGGATCAAAGTTGGCAGCCCCGAAAGAGGACAGTCTGGCTGTCCCTGCCTCTTGATATGGTGCCACGGGGAGTACCTGGCACCACTAAATGGGGAGTCCTTCCCAAAAATGTTCCGTCGCAATCCAATCCAGCCTTTAGACCCAACTTCCAGTTAAAGGGCGTTGCAGGGGATAAGAACAAGTTGGCAGAGAGGCTAAGAGTGATAGTGTTTAAAGGTACAAGCTTGTAACGCATAGTAAATAAGCCATAGCGATCTAATGCACAGTATAGAAAATACAGATAGTAATATTGTACTGTAATACATTATGTACTATGATATGTACTGCTACATTACAGTCATACTATAATATATAAATGAAATACTGTATACCTTAAAGTTACTCAATGTTACATTTATGAAACAGGGACTTCCCTGGTCTAGGAACTAAGATCCCACAGGCTGCACAGCAACTGAGTCCAGGCTCCACAGCTAGAGAGAAGCTCACCGACAGCAACTACCAAGCCCACGTGCCACAACTGAGAGCCAACACAGCCGAAAACAAATAAATAAAATATTTAAAAAACAGTTATAAAACAAACAAGCTGAATGATCCATTGAGTAAACGACCAAACAGATCCGAAAGACCGGACATTCCCAGAAACAATTGGTCCAAGCTCTTCTGTTATAAAAAATAAGTGTCTGTCGGGGAAACGTGTGACCCTTGACTGGATCCTGACCTTCAAGAAAGGGGGTGGTGGTGCTCAAAGCTATTCTGGGGAAATCCGAAATCTGGTGGAGCCCTGGGCGATAAGGGAAATGACTAGCAACTTTTGAGATGGGATTCCAGCCTTGCGCTATGTTGGAAGCGTCTTCATTCTTAGAAATTGTTAAGGATTTGGAAGTGAAGAGGCATGAAGATTCAGCCACACTGATGGATCAACAAGGCAAAAGTGGCAAAATTATAGCAATTGTTGAATCCGGGAGGTGGGTATTCATTGCCTTCCTCTTTCAACTTCTATGGAAGTTTGAGAATTTTAAAGATAAAAGGGTGGGTGGTGGGTGTAGTTCATGCATGTGATCACTCCTTAACCAGACGTCCTGATTCTTACTTTCTGGTGCTGGAGATGGCTCTCAGTGATCAAGGCCAAGGTCACTCAGCTGACCAGGGCTGGGCTGAGCTTCCACCTAGTGTCCCAGTCTCCTTCCCGGGTTCCATCCCAGGAGACAGGCCAGGATGACCCAGGGAGATGGGGTCAGTGGGTGTGTTTCCACATGAGAGACTAAGCTGACTGCCTGCAGTGGTTTGTGACACATGTGTCCCCGAGGCAGACCAAAGCAGAGAGGCCTCTGGTGGGTGCAGCCTGGGAAGCTGGGTGATGAGTGGGAGACGCAAACATTTTCCTTTCTTTCCTAGTTTTTGGTTTTTGTTTAAATCCTGGATTCTTCCTTTGTCCACTGGGAGGTATCCATCCCAACAACCCTGTGAGTCTAGCTAACAATGATAATTAAAAAAAAAAAAAAGTGCTGTGCTTCTAACTTAACAACAGGGGGCACTGGTTCTATAAGACTGTTCCTTCTTTTGGGGCTAGCAGGGACCTACCTAGAGGGAGCTGACCCAAGTTCAGCCCCACCCCCAGAGGACTCAGTTCAGTCCTTCAGCACAACCCAGCCAGGAGGCTTATTCTTCCAAACAAGCTTGTGCTTTTGTTCCAGAGCTTTGAGGCACTTCTATCTTATTTTTTGGTGAGCCACATGGCTTGTAGGAACCTAGTTTCCCAATCAGGAATTGAACCTGCGCCCTTGGCAGTGAAAACATGAAATCCTGAATCACTGGACCACCAGGGAACTCCTGAGGCACTTTTATATTTTAATCCGGGCAGGTATTACTTTATGGATATGGAAACCCAAGTTCTAACATCTCTCTGCCCTCCCTGTTCTCCAGCCTCAGGGATGCAAAAAAGCCTTTTCCAGACCTGTCCCCTACCCACACATGAACATCCAAGGCAGAGAGTTGGGCAGAAGCCCTCCTGCATTACTTCCCACCAGGTAAAGGCAGCAGAGCGGTGCCCACACCTGAAGACAGTACACGTTGGGTGCACACCTAAGTGCTGGCTGTTCTCATTGAGTAAAAACACAAACAACCATGGCTAACAGCTCATCCTATCACTGACCATGTTACAGCCCAGGACACCTAGACACAGAGGTACAGACATTCTTCCAAGGAGGCAACCCAGCCTTGGTGATGGAGTCAGGAAGAGGTTGGCCTGGACAAGAGCTTTGATAGCTTAAGCCCTCTTCATTCGGGGTTGAGGGATCTCTGAACACCCTTTTCAGGTGGGGTGAGTGGGGGTTGAATGCGATTAAAGAACACAGGAAACTGAGCCTAGCACTTCCCAGCTCAGAGGAGCGGGTCGTGATGCTAAAACACAGACCCAGGCCTGTGTCCTGGCCACCTGTCCAGCCCCAAAGCCCCAGCCTCCCTCCACCCCCTCCAGCATCTTCCCAGCTTCCCTTCCTTTCCCTCATCTTACCCACTCTTTCCTGTCACTCCCCAGTCTCCACCAACCACTCCAGAATCTCCCCAGCTTTCCCCACCTCCATCCTCTTCCCCAGAGCCGTGTTCAACCTCCCTTCTTTCCTGCACATTGGCACACAGCGTTCCTTCCACTCACTGACACCTCTCTTCTGAGATGCCACACACACTGCCCACCTATCTACCTTGCAGTTGTAATTACTGAGGAAGGCATGCAAACATGGCTGGGGCAGAGAAGGTCTTTACCTTTCAAGAAAACAGGTTTTTGCTTTCTTGTGTTTTGGTAGTATGAGCAAAAAAATTATACAGAACCAGTCACATGTGATCAGGAACATAGTATTAACAGCTGGCATGTACTGAGAGTTTCTCAGCATGGATTCTCTGCTTAGGGTCGCTTCATCTCACTCCATCCCAAGCGGTAAACTATAATTTATCCATTCAACAGGTGTAAAGACCAAGCTCTGAGAGGATGGGTGACTTGCTCAAGGTCACATCAGGGGAAGCAAAGATTTGCTTTAAGGAGAGAATATTGATCTGACGGTGCAAAAGCTCAGAAACTGAAAAGGACCCAATTCCCCTCCCGCCGAGTGCGATCTCCCTAGTCTTAACCAGAAAATTACAGCTCGAATCTGAAAAACTAAGGGCATTCAAATTTCCAACCCTCAGGCCTAAACTCAGGGGATGCCACAAGCTTCAGGTGAGGTCTCACCAAAAGGTTTAAAAGGAGTGGAATTCAAGGGACATCGGCCTGAAGAGTCTCTCCCGCCCCTAAGTCTGCAGGACAAAAGCTCTGTGAATATGCGCATCTGTGGGGGGTGAGCTGGGTTGCAGGAGGCGGGGTGTGGGGCTCTTTAGCCATCCACCGGTATTTGACCAGCTTAACTTGGAGCCTAGAATGGTGGAGAGGCTTAAGGTAGACCAGCCAGGGTGGAGGTGCAGCCACAAGACCCACCCAGACAACGGGGGCGCCCAGAGCCGGGGTTCTTGGCCAGAAACTTCCCCTTGCTGCCTGGATCACTCGTCTTTGTTGGCAGCTCTCTCCTCTAGTGCTGAGCTGAGTCGAGGAGCCCAGTCAGTCCACCTGGGGGAACGTGGAGCCTGCCTTCCGCTCCCCAGAGGGCACAACAAGCCCACGTCACAGGAAGTCCTGCGACCCTCCCAAACGCCCCCACTGACACAGACCCCCTGGTCTTCCCAGCCCTGGACTCCCCAGGCTTGGGCTCCCCAGCACAGACAAACCACGTCCTCCCAAGACTCTTTCAGCACTCCAATGCCTCACCCCACCACCCCTCCAGAGGTCTGGAGCCCCCTTTCTCTCTCCAAGCTACAAGGAACCTCTTAAGTCTGTCCTTGGCAGGCTTGCACCCCAGGCCTCCCTGCAACTCACCACTCGTGGGGGTGTCCTCTGAGGGCCCCTAGGGCCAGAGTCAGCCTCGGCCAAACTGAGGAAGGATCTGGGAAAATGGAACAGGAAGTTCCCTGCCCCAATCCCATCCAGGTGGTGAGGGGGGCTTCCTTGAGTTAACCCTTAACCTCCCAGTTTGGGAGCGGGTGGAGAGGGCGGGGCCAGGGAACTAGACAAAGCAGCTGGTTAGGATTCCACCCCTGACCTGCATTTGAGAGTCTAACTACCCCTCCAAGTAAGAGCTGAGCCCCACCTAGTCTGGACTGGCTCTGTGACCCCTTGAGGGTCTGTCAGCCTGTATGTTTGGTGGGGGACAAGAGCTGCCATTTAAAAACGCTTGCTGGGGTTTCCCTGGCAGTCCAGTGGTTAAGACCATGTGCTTCCGCTGCAGGCGGGACAGGTTCAAGCCTTAGTCTGGGAGGTTCCCTTTATCTCTAGGTATGGCCAGGAAAAAAAAAAAAAGCTTGCTGTGTGTGGTTCTTTGGTCGGCATTTCATTCATGCAGCAAATGTTTGCCAAAGGCCTGCTGTGGGTGTTGAGGATACTGAGCTAAACATGAGGGAAAGTTCCAGACTTCGGGGGGGTTTATGTGCCAGGGCACAGGAGCAAACCACAGGTACTAAGAAGGAAACAGCAGGACTGTGATGGGGAAGAGAGGTCGCCGGTCGACATTGTCACCTAAAGCCCTCCCAAGAATCTTTCGGGGTGGCGTCTGTCCCCTCTTTATCAATGACTAAGTGGGGCTCCCAGGAGTGGAAGTGGCCTCACCAACAGCCTTGAGTCCAACTCCAACTAAGTCAAGCCTTTCCCTTTGCTCTGAAGGGCCTTTTTGGGTCACGTCCTTGGCCCCAGCGTGACGGGCGCGTCCCTCTGGGGAGTCCGCGGTGTCCGGCTTGGCGTTCAGGGCGCCTCTGTTTGGGGGAAGTTGGGCCACGTGCTCAGTGGCCGACCCTGCGCTCGCCCTGGTTCCCGGGTCGGGTCTAGTCTCCCCCATTTGACAGCGCCTGGACTTTGTTCCTTTATTTTAACTGTCTAGTGTGGATCTCATAGGACAGTGGGCAGTATCCCTTGTTGGCTCCGCATCCTCCGCGCCTAGCGCCTGGCAGACGTGAGGATGGACGGAATGCCTGAGGAACGGCCGGGCAGAGCCCCACTCTCCTGCGAGGTTTACTGGCACCGCGCACCGGGCGCCCGGCGAGGATAACTCCCTCCACCTCGCGGGCGGTCGGGGATGTCGCGCCCCCACCCGGGGCGGGGCCGGGAACCTCACCCGGGGCGGGACTATGAAACCCCACCCCGGACGTGGAAAGGAGACCCCGCCCCAGGGCGTGGCCGGGGCGGCGGGGCGGAGGTGTGTCCTGCACCCCTCCACCTGGGCCGGGCCACCACGCCCCCAGCCGGGCGCCCTCGCTCTGGCCCCGCCTCCAGGACCGACCCGCGCGCGGATCGCTGCGGCCCTCGCTGACTAGGCCGGGTCCGAGGCCTGCGACCCGGAGCAGCGGGACCCGTCCGGACGCGATGGGGCAGAGCTGCAGGAAGGACGTGGCCTCCTCGGGTAACGACCCGACGTGGTGGTCTTGGTGCCTCGGGCCTGGGTGAGAACCTCGGGGAACTGGCCGGGAGCACAGCGGCCAGGCTCGGTGATCGCTGCCGACAGTGACTTCCAGGCCTCTGACTCAGGTGCACACTTTCCCTGGAAATCAATCAGAAAAGCAGAAATCAAGTTGACCCAACCCCCAGAAAGAGCGTCCCGGCAGCAAGGCAAGTGAGACAAGATCAACACCAGCTTTTGGCCTCCTCCACCCCTAACTCGCCGCCCAGGGGTGGGCTCTGGCTAATATCCGTGCTCCTGGCCCACCTTGAGCGCGCATCATTCATTCGGGAAATATCTGCTTCCCTGAGTGCGTCCAGTCATGGTCCCTGACCCCAGGGACCCAGTGCTGAATACAGACACGAGTGCTGCCCCCTTGAGGCTTACAATCCGGGCCGGACCAGATCACTGCGGCGAGATTCCTTTTGACTTTTATTAGCTCAAGTTACTTTGCAGGAAAAAAATGGGGGCGGGGGGCGCTTAGGGAAATTCCCTGGCGGTCTAGTGGTTAAGACTCCGCGCTTTCACTGCGGGGCGGAAATTCAGTCCCCAGTAGGGGAACTAAAATGCCGCAAGCCAAAAAAAAGGCTTATTGAACATTTAAGTCCCTTCAAATTCGTCCTCATCTTTGAAAATACACTCCCCTGTCCCAAAGTGTTAGCCGCTAAGACACGAAAATTTTTGTGAAGTTGCTGGTTTGTTACTTTATTTAATTAACGATAAAGGCATCCCGAAAGGATTTTTAATATACCTGTTTAGTGTATATATCAATATCTTTTAAACTTATCTTGAAAATGAACACAAACTATTCTAGTTGTTACCTTAGATTTTGGGGGAAAGTAATTGGTGTCTAAAAACAAACAAGCCCCAACTTAACCATTTATTTATTAAATATGGGGGAAAAATGCTTCTAGTATTATCCAGGTCAGCAAAAGTCCTTGAAACTACTAACTGATGCAGTATTCATTTTTTCTGTTATCTCTTCAGAGATTGCAAAAGAAAAACAAATTTCTTGTATTTTCAGTTTCCACAGGATTCCTCCATTTAGAATAATTCAGGGCAAAAGGAGAAAATCTTTCCTCAGCTCTGGGAAGAGCTACTGTTAAAAACACTGTGATCCCTTGATTAGGCTCTGGCGCATCCTGTGGCTTAAGTGCCTTTCTAAACTGCATTAGTAACATCTTAGCATTTTCCTCTGGGCAGCTGAGATCTTGAAGAAGTAATTAGGAGTGTTTATGGCACAGTCAGACCCCTCACTAAGGACCAGCCCTGGGACAAAGGCACTGGGCATTCTGATGAGAGCAGGAGTGAGCACTACCTGTTCAAGTCTTTCTTGAGTGTCTGTAAACCAAAGCTGTCCTCCAGGCTTTTCAGCTTGTGTCTTTGGCGGGAGCCAGTGGTTGGCTCTGCGAGCTCCAGCTGCAGTCAGCTCTGCTGATTGCTGCTGTGTGACTTGGGCAGGTCATTTAATTGCATCCCTTTACTGTGCTGCTCAAAGCTCTTCCCTGACTTTCTGTGGCACTTAGAACTACGTGCAGACAGCTCAGCCTGGGGCTCAGCCCAAAGCCCTTTCCTGCCATGGATCTCATCTTCTGTCCTCTTTTCCTTTGCTTTTCAGTTTCTGAACATGCCAAACTGATCCCACCTCACTATCTTGGCCTCATTATTTTTATATACATATTTAATAAATTTTGAGATACATTCTTTTATTTATTCTGGCTGCAGTGAGTCTTCCTCGTGGCTTTCGGAATTCTTTTGTTGAGCCACACCGGCTCTTGAGAGGAGAGCGGGTGGGGAGGGGAGTAGTGCTCAGCAGGGCAGGCTCAGTTGCCCTGGGGCATGTGGAATCTTAGTTTCCTCACCAGGGATTAAACTCCACATCCCCTGCATTGGAAGGTGGATTCTTAACCACTGGACCACCAGGGAAGTCCTCCTCTTCATTTTTTTTTTTAAATGAGTTGGTTTAATTCCAGGTGGTACAGAAATCAGGACAGAACGAAGACTTAAGAACATAGTTTGGCAGGAATCTGGGCTAGGTTTACTATGATCTCACAGCTAAAGCAGAAAAAAAACCTGAGAAGAACTAAAGAGAAAGTGAACCACTGTATGATTTATTTATTTTTAACAGAAGTTTTTTCTTAAAGGTACAATAGGTTCCAAGACCACACTTCATCCTAGCTATGTGTGTATACTCAGTCGTATCCGACTCTGCAACCCCATAGACTGTAGCCTGCCAGGCTCCTCTGTCCATGGAGTTTTCCAGGCAAGAATACTGGAGTGGGTAGCCATCGCCTTCTCCAGGGAATCTTCCTGACCCAGGGATCAAACCTTGGCCTCCTGTATCACAGACAAGATTCTTTACCATCTGAGCCACCAGGGAAGTCCCTTCATTCTAGCTATAGGTGGTGACATGTTATGGCAGGGAATCCAGATGTTTAAACATTCATGGGATTAGGGATCATCATTGCCTCAGACACTACTTTTTCCCAGATTTCTAAATTCTACCTGTGACCAAGGGGCCCTTAGCTTTTAGCTCCTCAAGTTTCTTCTGCTCTTTCTGTATCAGTTTGAATGCTTTATTTTCCTCATCTATCTCCTTGGCTTGCCTTTGTGGCTGGACATGGTACCTGCCACCCCTTCCCCAATTTTGTTTTATTTAATTAATTTATTTTGACCACAACATGCAGCTTGTGGGATCTTAGCTCCCTGACCAGGGATCAAACCTGTACCCCCTGCATGGGAAGCATGGAGCCTTAACCATCTCATCAGTTCCCAAGTTCCATAGGTCTGATAGCCTGAATATCGCTCACATCTGTGTTTCTCTACCTCCACTGCCACTACCAAGTCCAGGTCACCCTCATCTCTTGCCCGGATCATAGCAATGGCCTAACTGCCTTCTTTTCATTCACTTCCTTTTTTCCTCTCCCCCACCCCATACACTGCACAGCATGTGGGATCTTAGTTCCCCAATCGAACCCTCTCCCCCTGCACTGGAAGTGCAGTCTTAACCACTGAACCACCAGGGAAGTCTCCCTCCTTTTTTCTTTTAAAGTGAATTTTTAGGTGAACTGCAGAGACATGTGCGCAAACCCAAAATGAAGCGTGTGATGAAATTCCACGGACTGAAAACAGCCCTTTAGCCAGCATCCCAATCAAATCAGAATTCACTGGCGCTCTACTCTGGTGCCCCCTTGTGGTCACTTCCCTTCCCCCATAATCTCTATCTTGACTTCCAATCACAGCAGATTTGTTTGGTCTGTTCTGGAACTCCCTGCAAACGGAGTCACACAAGAGGAACTCTCCTCTGACCTTACTCCACAGTGGGGGGCTCATCCACGTGATGCTGATTCCCTGAAGATATTTCCGCCCCCCCCCCACCGTGGGATACTCATTCTGTGGCTACGCAGGGGGTGGCTTTTCGGTTTGGGGCCACACTTAACAGTTCTTGTAGATCTCGGAACCATGCCCGTGTGTGACTGGGGCGTGTGCCCAGGAGGGAATCGCTGCGTCACAGGGTATGTGGATATTCAGGTTCGGAAGGTTCTGTCCCACCTGTGCAGGGAGCTGGTACCACGTCCTCTCCCGCTGTCTGTAGACTCCTCTTGTGCATTTCTCCTCCCAGTCCCAGGACCAGCCATTTCTCCATGGAGCCCCGATTCCTATCATTACTGATTTTTTCACATTATAAAGCATTCACAAAAATAGGAGTTTTAAAAGGAGAAGTAAAACTAATAGAAGTTCTACATTTCTTTTCACACACAGTCAAGTAAAAAAAAAAAACAGAAAAAAGAAGAGATATTTGTGAAAGACCACATGGCATGTAGAGGAGGGAGTCTGCGAGCTGAGGGTAGGGGGCAGAGACTGCATGCAGCAGGATGAGGGGCTGGAAACATTAGCTGCAAAGAACATCAAGGGCGGGTGTCTGAGTGCCATTGTCATCTGCTCACATGAGTGGCCTCCAGGAGGGTTCTCTGATGTGTAGCCAGTCACAGTGCCTCCTAAGTGCCCCCATCCCTACTTCAGTGTCTTTCACTTTCGTGAGTGAATGTGGGCTGAAACTCTACCCAAGACTGGGGGACACTTTAGGGTATCCGATAATAGGAGGTAGCCACAGCAACAGTGAAGGGTATTTGGGGATAATGACAGTGACCTGGTTTCCTAAAAGTGCAGCAACTAATAAGGAGAAAGTAAGTTAATTTAATATCTACCCCCAAAGAGCCAGGTGAAGTAACTATTGAGCTCAGTCTCAGCAGACAGTCCCCTTCCTACCTGTACTGTAAGCTGTCTTTAGCACCCAGGTGGGGACAATGTTCCGGAAGGTGGGATGTGGGTGTTTGGGAAACATCCAGTCAACTCTGCTTTTCTGGGGGCTTTTCTGGCCCTGGTGTTCATGGGTTGCCTGGCTGAAGCTGAAGCTGCCAGACTTGGCAATCATGGTAAGAAATACTTGGAGCTGCTGCCTAGGGAGGAGCCTCCTTGTCCTCCTGGAGCTTGCCTGGGGCAGGAGAGGGCCATATGTTACCGGGGTCCAGCTGGATCCAGGGGTTTTGAGGGATGAGTGTCGTCGGAGAAGTACTGAGCTGAGTCAAGGTGTTGATGGAGCCGTCTCTCTCTCTCCCTTTATTATTGTTGGTTTTACAGTTTTATGCCCAAAGAACATCCCCATTACATCACACATCATTCAAGGTTACATTTTGCTTTTATTAGGCGCAGCTGTGTGGAGGCTTGTGGGAAAGGCTAGGCTTGAAACTTTTTACTCCAGTGACCTCGACCACTCTGTCTTCCTCTGTTCTGAAAACCTTGTCTGTAATTACTGTCTCACACCTGCTATTTTATACCCAAAGAGAAAATAAATGAGGGGTTAACTAAGGCAGATACAGCCGTTTGTGTTATGTCGTACACTCCGGTTTTTACAAGGAAAGGGAACAACGAGACAGTCTAGCAGCACTGCTTTAGCAACAAAACCCTATTAACCTTATATAACTACTATAATGAATTCCTATGTCTATATTATCCTAAAGCAATCAATGTCTCCAACTATGCTGGCTACAGTTATGAGCATTCCTAAGTCTCATCCCTCTTGGTCTCTTTAAGGAAAGGAGCCTCCACCGCGGAGAGGTCGGGGGAGCGGGAGGTGGAAAGGTGACCCAAGTACAATCCCCTCTGGTGGTGGCTTTGCCAAGACCCCCAGGATGGCATGAACCCGTGTGGTGGTGGCTTTGCCAAGCCCCCCAGGATGGCATGAACCTGTCTGGTGGTGGCTTTGCCAAGACCCCCAGGATGGCATGAATCCATCTGGTGGTGGCTTTGCCAAAACCACCAGGACGGCATGATCAAAACTCCCAATAAAAATACCAGGAGGGGCCTTGCCCAGGGATGCCCCATAAGGAAAATCCGCTTTGCAGTTTCCTTCTCAGTCTCATGACTGTCATCCGAGCGAGGGGGGCATCCTGACGGCTCCCAGCAATATGTGCCATCTGTGATGGGCAGACTTCTGAGCAAGCACCACAGCTAAGATCCAGGAGCCAGGTTTGGGGTTGGCAGTCTCTCTACCTGCCCTGTTTGTAAGATCAGAGGTTTGGGGCTTCCCTGATGTTCTGCGGTTAAGAATCCACTTTGCAGTGCAGGGAATACAGGTTCAATCCCCGGTCCAGGAAGATCCACAAGCCTCAGGGCTAAGCCCGAGTGCCACAACCACTGAGCCTGCACTTTAAAACCTGAGAGCCAAAACTACTGAGTCCATATGCAGCAGCTACTGAAGCCCACAAGCTGTAGAGCCCATGCTCCAAAAGAAGAGAAGCCACCGCAATGAGAAACCCACACACCACAACTAGAGAGTAGCCCCCGCTCTCCACAACTAAAGAAGGCCTCTGCACAGCAAGGAAGACCCAGCACAGCCAATACTAAACTATTTTTTAAAAATCAGATGTTAGTCTGTTCACTCCTTGGAAAGAAGCAAAGATTCCACCATGAGAGAGGCTGGGTAGTTTCAGTTGCTGCAAGGCCAGGGCATCAAGGAGTGGGTGGTGAGTAGGTTGTTATGTAGCCACACAACAGAATGTGCCACAGTTACAAAACAGCAAGGCATTGCTTGAGAATGGCAGAACTCTTGGCACATAACCATCTGTCCAAATCTGCACCAAGACTTGACTGAACTCTAGCACAGCTTCCAGGAGCATAAGGCTATGATAAGTGCAGCCCCCCTTTAAAATGCCTGCCCGAGAAAGCTCCACGCTGTAGAATTTACTATTTGTTCTAGCCAACTCCTGATGATGGGCCCCCTCACCTCACTTTCTTAGAGCATTTACTAAACAAGGCTTATAATGTGAACATATGTCTCTTTCAACCCAGAAGCGTCCCTCACAGTGCTGAGAGTCCTACCTTTGATATGTACTCATCAGAAAGAACAGGGCCTCTGTCTCCCTTCCCCGTGGCAGGATGGACTCGACTCCCACATCTGTCAGTTGGCAGACACTCCCCCCCCCCCCCCCCCCCCCCCCCCCCCCCCCGCCAAATGCATCTTCACTGACCAGCTCTTTGTGATTTTTCACTTTTCTGCCTCTACTGACCTCCCCCCTCCACCCCAATTCTCCCTTTGAAACACCCAGTCACCTCTGCACCTCGGATGGAGCTCAGCTCTTTGCCCTGCTGTCTTGTAGATACCGCATAAAACCCGTTTTCACCACTTACTAAGGTCTGGGTGTGTTTGTCTTTGACAGGCTGCATCCTTTGCTTTCTCTATTTCTATGTTTTTCATACTGAACATCTCTAAGATACGTGTCACCTACGTAGAGGGGGCAAGTCAGCAGCATACACTCTCATTTTTGGAACAAAAGTCCCATCAGATGTGGAGGGGCGGAGATCCGTGACCCGGGAGGCTGGACTGAGCGCTGGGCGGGAATTCGCGCTCGCGGGTCCCCGGAGCCGGCGCTCTCGGGCAGAGGGCCCTCGCGCAGCCAGCCGCATTCTCCCCACGGGGAACGCGAGGGCTCCCGGGCGTCCGCCCCTCGGTCCTTACCGCCCCAGTTGCCCACGTGCCCCTAGTCCATAGTAGGGCTCCACGAAAGGCCCAGGAAAACCGGAAGTTGAAATGGGCAGCCGGACGGGAAACACGGGCACACCCGCCAACGTCAGGCATCAACGGGATAACCCTCCAGCCCAGGTGGGGCTGCCCTCGGGGGCGCGGACGGGAGCGCGCCGGTAAGGGCGACAGGCTTGCGCTCTGGGGGCGGGACCATGCGGAAGATAGCCAATCACAGTGCCGGGGCGCGGGGAGGGGGGCAGAGTCGTTGCCTGGGCGACGCGCTCCCAGCGTAGGTATTCTGCGGGCGGCGCAGCTGGGTTGCGCCGACTTGAGCGCGTTCCCGGCCTCCGGTGGCTCCGAACGCGTCCTCCAGCGGCCACCTCGCAGCCAGGGGATGGAGTCGCGGGTTGCCTCTTCGCCTCCGGGGGTCAGCGGACCGCCGGCCGCCTGAACACTCACGACCTGGTCTCCAGCCGCCTGAACACTCACGACCTGGTCTCCAGCTGCCCTGAGAGTTCTTAGTTATTTTTCTTCTTAAAAACTTTTTTTTTTTAAATTTATGGCGCCACCTACCTAACACTTATCAGTTCAGTTCAGTCGCTCAGTGTCCGACTCTGTGGTCTCGTGGACTGCAGCACGCCTGGCTTCCCTGTCCTTCACCAACTCCCGGAGCTTGCTCAAACTCGTGTCCAGCGAGTCGTTGATGCCATCCAACCATCTCATCCTCTGTCGTCTCCTTCTCCTCCTGCCTTCAGTCTTTCCCAGCATCAGGGTCTTTTCCAGTGAGTCAGTTCTTCACATCTGGTGGCCAAAGTATTGGCGTTTCAGCTTCAGCATCCGTCCTTCCAATGAATATTCAGGTCTGATTTCCTTTAGGATGGACTGATTTAATCCCTTTGCAGTCCAAGGGACTCTCAAGAGTCTTCTCCAACACCACAGTTCAAAAGTATTAATTCTTCAGTTTTCAGCGTTCTCTATAGTCCAGCTCTCACATCCATACATGACTACTGGAAAAACCATAGCTTTGACTAGACGGACCTTTGTTGGCAAAGTAATGTCTCTGCTTTTTAATATGCTGTCTAGGTTGCTCATAGCTTTTCTTCCAAGAAGCAAGCGTCTTCTTTTGCTTCTTTTTCAGTGGTTAACATTTGATCTGATGTTACTCGATTTTTCCTATTTTTCTTGACTTCTCTCACATTCCTTTATTTGCCTTATCGTCTCTTTCCTAAGGCTAAATAAATGTCTGCATTGCCTTGTCTCCAGCTTGGTTTAACCATCTTAATTAGTACGTTTGTTTTCGTTTTTCTTATATCAGATGATTTTTTTCCCCCTAGTTTTTATTATCCTGGCTGTTTTTGTAAGGTCCTCTTTAAGACCTGAATCAGCTCTCAGGCCAATCTAGGGGGAGATCACAGAGTTACTGGGTTGATCAAAAATCCATTTTGCCCAACCCAGTATTTACTAAAGATGTCGTTTTCTTACTCGAGCTCACTGAAGTCACAGGATACTGGAGTTGGCGTTTGTTCAGCATTTCCCGTGCCTAAAGTTCCAAAAAAGTGCCTCATCCATGATAATTATCTTATAAGCAGGCTCCTGAGGTAGTACACCTCTAACCTAGTGGCCTGTGAACAGGACAGCAGATGTTTTCTCCTGGAATTGTATACAGTTCTTAAACTGTTTGTTGGTTTTAGTCATCAACATCCAAACATCAGGATATTTCACACAAAAATGGAATTATTTTTTGGCTTCTCTTGAAAAATCCTCAAGTTTTTGGCAATATCGAACCCCCAACCACCCCCTTTAAATAAAATGTGGTTTCTTGAGACCCTTGAAGTCCCTCTAACTCCAGCCTTATACCCTAAGCATTAATCATGTGAAGTGAAAGTTGCTCAGTTGAGTCCATATCTTTGTGACCCCATGGACTCTACAGTCCATGGCATTCTCCAGGCCAGAATACTGGAGTGGGTAGCCCTTCCCTTCTCCAGAGGATCTTTAGTACTACCTGGTTACTGAAGGCATTTAGGTTTTTGACCTTTGCTTTAGTTACTGACTCACTCTGCCCTGGTGCCTTTCTGATATCTTTTAGGGACTGCAATTCTCACACAGCAGATATTGATAATCCTTCCTCCTAGACCTGCTCAGGCCTAGAGCAAGCCTTGGAACAGTTTCTTCTCATTTCCAAGGACTTAATGTCTGTCATATAGTAGGTGCTCAATAAGTATTTTCTGAACAGTTAAATAAATGCTGAGACTTCATTTGGCCTAGTTTAGGTGATCTCATAGCAGTATCCAAACCTCTGGGCTTTCTCAGTATCCCTGAAGTAGCCCCTTTTGTCTAAGAGAAACCTTTGCCCAGGAATCAGGACACACACACTCTCTCTGCAGTTGCTGCACTTCTGGGTCTGCCATGTGTGAGATGGTCCACCTCAGAGTGAATTCCTTTACTCTGAAACACTCCCAGACTGCATAGTTCATCTTTTCCAAGGCCCTTTGTGCCTTTCCCCTCAGTTTATAACCCTCTCTGGCTTGAAAACAGTCTTGACTCTTGATACAATTTTGTTCACCTCTCTTTACCTTGAGGATTAAAACACCTGAAAATACTGACCAGAACCAAACTCCAGGGGTAATTTTTCTTTCATCAAAGTGGTAATAGAATCCCTCAGAATTCTAGGACTCCTAAGACAAGTAGAACTCCAAAAGCAGAATTGCAAACCCCAAATGCTGCAAGGGCCAAGTGGGGAACCAAAGCTGGTAAACTGAGAGCAGACCCCTAGGGGAATATGGGCCCAGGGTTGCTCTGGTTGTTCTGCTTTCTCAAGACAGTCAATCTTATGGGGACTCTCCTAAGTTTTAGGATCTAAGTTTTTGTTTTGTTTTGTTTTTTTAATTAAACCCTTGTGAGCGCACACAGCAAGCACACCAAGGGGGTGGTACAGGGGCCAGTAGTGTCTGTCTTCCTGAGTGACATGGGTGCATCTCAGAGGACTCTGATGGGCAGAAGGCAGGGGGCCTGGGAAAGTTTCCAGGAGGAATCTTCCTGAAATCTGACTACAGGGCTAGCCCTCACCCCATTCCTGACACCCTGTCTCCTGTGCCCTATAAAGGAGGGATGGGTGCCTTGTCCCAGGAAGTGAAGCTTAGTCTCTGCTCTCCCATTTTAGAAGCCTTTGTTCTCAGGGTCTGAAGGAAAGACAGAGGTGGAGAGGTGGACTATGAAGTCACCAGGGATGCCTGAGGGTTTGAGACCCCACGCTGGGTCAGGGGTGGCTGGGTCAGGCCCTTGTGTCACTGCTATCCCTAGCCTTGAGAGGGAGCTGGGGGTGGGGGGAAGGTGTCTGGAAAAAAATCAGATTAATCTCACATCTTTCCAAGGTGTGAGGCATGTAGGGTAGGGGTGGGTAAAGAGTTGCTCCCAGGTCTTTCTGTTTCTTATGATTGCTCTTAGGCAGCGAGACCTCCATGACAGCCCTGAGGTGAACTCAGAGGATCTGCTCACCGCTCTGGGAGCCTTAAATGAAATCCAAGGACGTCTCCACGGAGACACCGATAAGACCTTCAGAATCTGTGTACTGAAGAGGACCACGGTGTCCCTCCACTGGGCAGTGTCCTTCGTCCTGTAAGGACAGCTGCAAATTTGAAACGTTTTCAAATGTCAAAATCCTTCTACAATATCTATGTTCTCGCTTTGGCGCCCCTGCTTGACTGGTTTCACGAGTACAGGCCGAGTAAAGCAGTCGTGAACCAGCAAGGAGGATCTGGGAGTCGTCTCCCGGCCGGCCGAGAGCAGGTGCAGCCGGCCTCGGGACCCCAGACCCGGAACCCTCCAGGCTGGGAACCCTATAGGGCTGCAGCTGAGCGGGGAACGGGATCTGCGAGGGACTTCCTGTTGTACCTAATCCCAGTCTCCACCCGGTTCCCTGCGCCCGGTGCAGGCTGCGGAGATTCCCGTCCCCGGGGGCGGGGGCCCCGCCGCCCGTAGCGCCCCCTCAGCCTCCACGTCGGTGAGAGCGGGTCTGGGAGGGCGCCTGGATCCCAAGAGCCGCGCGGGTGGCTTGCTGGCAGGAGGGGCCGGGGTCAAAGGTGGAAGGCTACGGGCTGGCGGGGAGAGGAGGAGGCCTGGACCGGGTTCGGAGAGAGGAAGGACATCATTCGTGCGGGACCGTGAGCAGGATGGACGCCCTGCCCGGGCGGGTAGTTGCAGCCGCAGGGAGGGCTGCGGAGAGCGGGCGGCTCAATTTCGGGATCCCAGGTGGGACCGAGTCAGGTCGAGCGCAGGGGTGTGTGTGTGTCTGTGTGTGTCTGTGTGTGTCTGTGTGTGTGTGTGTGTGTGTGTGCCCGTCCGGGGCTGGGAGACGCCGGGGCCTCGATTCCTCCGCCGAGCTGGCTGTGGCGGGCGGGGCCTTCCTCAGCACCTGTTTTGTAGCATCTCTGCAGATCTTTACGCTCCTGCTGACAGGAGATAGAGATTCCAAATTCCCCCAGCTTTCCCTAACCCAGCTGCTCTGAGATTCGGAGTTGTTGCTTCAGCGATAAAGGAGATCACACAAAACAGCATTCCGTCAGAGCGAGGAACCAAAAACACAGCTTTATTTCCGACTGGGGCCAAGGATGGGTCTGGTCCCTCGTGGGAATTTCGGGGCTTTCAGGGGGTGTCCAGAAGACGCTGGCTGATTTCTTTCTGCTCCTCCAGGCTCCTGGCCAGAAGCTGGAGGGGGCTTGGCCAACACGAGCACGAAACGACTCAACAGTGCTTTCTGGCTCTGAGGTTAAAAAAAATGTCTGCAGACGACGGAGGCATCCGGGCTACCCAGGACAAGGAGAGAGCCGGAGAGGTATGAATGGGGTGTTGGGAGGGGGAGGCATGCACTGGAAAGATTGGAGTGGGAGGGGATTTTCAGGGCAGGGCATTTGAAAGAGTTAAACTCTGAGGGAGCAAGGCTGGTAGATGGGTTTGGAGGTGTTGAAGAGAAGGTATGATGGGAAATACCTTCTACCCGGGAATTGACTTCTATGGGATTCTTTTGCTTTGCCTGGTGAATTCATAGTCAGCAGACCAAAAGCTACATAAGATGGTAAGGGGATTGCATGGGGGTTCTTACAGGTGGGATTTGCTCCAGGAAAATCGGCACATGGGAAGCCTCACCCCTCTGCCTGGGCCCCCAGCTCCTCTCACTCTGGGCCTGAGCGCTTAGTCCTTCCTGTACTTGTGTGTGTGTAATTAACAACCTATGGGAGGACCAGGGTCACCAACTGTGGGGGAACCTGAGTCAGCTGCAGCCAGGTGTGCGACCTTGCGCAGGGCCCCTGGCCTCTGGGAACCAGGTGTGTCATATGTAAAATGCGGATCATGTGCCTGCCATGCCCACCTGTCTCACCAGGGAGGCTGGGAGAAGATAATAGGCAGGGGAGTCCTCTGTGTGCAGCTTGTCAGCCTGTAGGAGCTCATTACTGCAGCTTATAAACCAGCACCACCCACAGCAACTAGATCCTGGGTCAGAGAAACCTGGAACTCCTCAACTAGGATTCCAGTGGCTGCAAGTGCAAAGACAAATCAAGTGTTTGCTTTCTGTGTTCACATCATAGAAGCATAAAGAATTCTTACCACTGCTCAGTTTCTCTTCCATCATGCCTCTGTAACACCCAATGGGCCTCACAGGTCCATAGCATTCTCTGCTGATGTTGGATTCTGTCAGCTCCCACAGGAGACTGATAATAATAATTACTAGCACTGCTCTTTGTTCTTCCAGAACTTTCTGGAGACGGTAGCTCTCAAGTGTTACCTGTGTGGAGGCAGAGCACCTGGGTCTCAGAGGCCGCCTGGCCCATGTGGCTCCCAGGCACTTTGACTCTTGGCTCGAGGTGTTTCTCATCCAGACCCTAACCTATACCCAGGTGGGCGGGGAGGTGGAGGGGTAGACTTGAGTTCCCAGCAGGAGGCTAGCTGGTGCCCAGTGCTGTGGGTGAGATGAGGCCTCACAGGACCTCCCAGTGCAAGGGAGGTGTCTTTCCCTAATGCTCTGCTTCGGGCTGAAAGGATAGTGACCAGAGGTTATGGATTTCAGCCTCAGCAGCCTCCCAGAGGACTGGGCTCTGAGGCTGCTGTGAAGGGGACCGGGAGGGCCCTGGAAGTCCCACCATGGGAGGCAGTGCTGAAGGGGATGAGCCTGGGAGTTTTCTTTCCATCAAGCCTAGGTGGATGCAGGGACTCAATACATTTAGAGGTACCCTTGGACTTTTTCCAAATCAGAAACTCCAGCTTCTCTGACCAATTGAGTAAGGCCTGAAATGGCCCAAGGCCACAGGCCATCCTGTCAGTTTCAAGAAGTGGTGGCCCTGGAGGTGACCTGCTGGTCAGCTCCACTTGAGTTCTAGTCTTGGCCAAGTCACTCCCAGCTCTGTGACCTGGGGCCATTGTCTGATCTTGGAGCCTAGCTGTGTTAGAGTCCTGTGTTTGCTGTAACAAAGGACCACAAAGTGGGGGCTTAAAACAACCAGAATTTATTCTGTCACACATTTGAAGGCCAGAATCCCCAAATCAAGGTGTCAGCAGGGCCCCCTCCCAGGGCTCTAGGCGGGGATCCTTCCTGCCTGTCAGCTTCTGCTGGCTCTGGGGTTCCTGGGCTTCTGACAGCATCGTTCCAATCTCTACTAACAACTTCATGTGCCTTTGCCTCTGTTTCTATGCCATCTTGTTTTTTGTTTTGTTTTGACTTGTGGGGTCCTAGTTTCACAACCAGAGATGAAACCCTGGCCCTTGGCAGTGAAAGCTTGGAGTCCTAACCACTGGACCACTGGGAAATCCCTGTGTCCTCTCCTGATATACAGGCTCTAGTCACTGGATTTAGGGCCCAGCTGATTCCAGGATGATTTCACTTCAAGATCCTTAACTCATTACATCTGTGCTGAGTTGCTTCAGCTGTGTCCGACTCTTTGCAACTCTATGGACTGTAGACTGCATTATATCTGAAAGACCTTTAATCCAAATAAGATTCCAAGTAGACATGAATTTGGGGGGAACACTATTCACGTGACCCAACTACACTCAGTTTCCTCATATGTTAGAGAATAACAATCCACACCGCTATGGGAGTGTGAGGCTCCCGCTGGGAAGAGGTATCTGCCCCGTGGGCACCTGCAAGGCCATGCCCAGCCTCCCTTCCTTCCCCCACGGTCCTGCCTGCTGGTGGGCATGAACCTGGGCATGCGGGTCTCGGAGATGGAGAGGGGAACAGGGCAGCCTTGCACTTGGGTGTACGCCCCGCCACCTGTGGGGTCTGCCTCTGTGTCTCCCATCCTCCATCCCAGTGCTGATGCAGCCGTCATTCCTAGATTCCAGGTCGTGGGCGTTTTTGTCAAGAAACACTCTCTGAGTCAGAGGGGACAGTGCCTCTGGGAGAGGCTCGGGAGTCACCCCACATCAAGATGGAGCCGGAAGAGCTGCACCCTGAAGGGGTGTTGCAAGAGGCCAGAGCTCAAGGAGCGTGGGGCTGGGTGCCCCTAAGCCAGGGCGCTAAGGAGAAAGTGTGTTTCCTGCCTGGAGGAGGTGAGAAAGGGAATGGGAAGAGGGGCCCTTTCCCTGCTCTCAGCCCAGGTAGGGAGACCCAGGTGTCTGACCCACCTGCCCTGCAGAAGCTGCCCGATTCACCCTCAGAGTGAATTGGGGGTGGAATTGGAGGCAGCGGGGGGGTCCCTGGGGGGCCTGGCATTGGCTCACTCCCGGGAGCAGGAGCGCCAAGCAGGGCAAGGTGGCCGCCTGAGGACCTCTCTCCTCTCTCAGCCCTCCCGTCCCCCCAGATCCCCGTGCTCTCCTGCGAGGGGAGGACCAGAGACCGGCAGATGGCAGCAGCGCTCCTCACCGCCTGGTCCCAGGTGAGTGTCCGTGTCCAGGGCTGGAGGAGGAGCCAAAGGACGTGGAGGGACAGCGTCTGACGGAGTTATGCTCCGGATCCGAGCACTGGACCTGAGGGTGGGGGCTAGAGATCCTGAGCTTTGGAAGTGGTGCCGAAAAGGAGTCATGCTTTTGTCCTCTGCTGTCCACAGTCGCATGGTTCTTGCCCCCAAAAGTCTTCCTTAGGCAGCTGCCCTGCTTCACCAGCAGACCCAGGGTGGGCCTCACCCAAGTCGGCAGGATGGGGGTCCAGGTCTGTCCTCATCCTGGCAGCACTGAGCCCCTCCACCACGTCCCAGTGAGTCCCGGAGAGGGGGCCGTCTGTGTTGTTTCAGATGCCAGTGACCTTTGAGGACGTGGCTCTGTACCTCTCCCGGGAGGAATGGGGGCGGCTGGACCACACCCAGCAGAGCTTCTACAGGGAGGTCCTGCAGAAGAGGAGCGAGCTGTCCTTGGGTAAGGGCTGGGGAATACAGGGGGGCCCGTCCACCGCCACCTCCTCCCCCATTTCCAGGGCTTGAATCCCCTCTTGCAGTTCATCCAGACCTTACTGTCCTATAGAACCTTCCTAGTGGTGGACGTGTTCTTTCTGTACTGATCTGGTAGCCACGAGCCAGATGTAGCTAGTGAGTCCTTGAAATGCAGCTGGAGCCACTGAGCTCTTTTATCCCATTTTAATCAGCTCAGATTTGAGTTGAAGTAGCCACACATGGCCAGCGGCTGCGTGCTGGACAATGCCCACCTAGAAACTCTGTTTCTCTCTAGTTCTTCCATGGCTCCTTCCAGTAGCGCCCCTTCCTCTCCCCTCCAAGCCCAGCTTCAGAGGTGTCTGAGCAGAAAACTTGGCTCTGGGCCGGTTGCAGGCCCAGGGGATGGGGAACAGTGCCAGCTGGTCCCTCCAGGCCTTTGACTCTGAGCTGTCACCTCCCCCTCCCAGGGCCGTGTCCTCTTCTCAGAAGGGCCTTGGTTCCCTTGGTTTTTCTCATGGCAAGTAATTAAGTCCCAGGGCTTTGACTCCTCAGCTTCAGGCTCTAGTTTTCATGACAGAATTCTATGAGGGTTTGTGGGAAAATCAGGGCGTTCATTCATTCATTTGGTCAGTCAGTCTGTCTGCCAGTGCATGCATGTCTGTTACACGCCTGCTACTCCAGACAGAGCCACAGACTGGTTGATTCCACCCTCTGACTTGGTGGTGGGCCTCAGGATCACAGCAGTGGCTCTGCTCATGCCTGTAATTATCTCAGGTTTGCTTGCCACCCAATGTTGGCACTCTCCAGGGCCCCGGCCGGCAGGTCCAGACAAGTCCTGGGAGATCAGAGGGACTCAACTTCCACTCGCAGCCCCGTGGTGGGCCTCATGAATGCCCTAAAGCACCCATTGGTCCACATGTTCCTTCCCTCCCATGGGGCTTGGATCAGGTCATGAAGTCCGGGGCCCCCTCTGCTGTCTTCCTGACTAGACCAGAATTCCCAGGCCCTCAAACCTGGGGGACTTGGCAAATGGGCCTTTGGTCCCTGACTTCTGGGTGGTCGGTGTCCCTGACCCTCACCCTGGCCCTCCCACCGGCCTCTCTCTGCCCAGTGCCCCTGCCCCAGGAGTCCTCTTTGTGGTCCTGGGAAGGTACAGGTGCAGGAGAGGAAGACTGGATCTGGATTCTGACTGAGGGGGCCACTGTTGGGGGCTGTGTGACATAGGGGTGGCCAGCCCTGAGAAGAGTGTCTGGATGATGCCTGGGAAACTGTGTTCTGAGAGGGTGTGGCCATCTGCTTTTGCCCTGTGTTTGCAGAGCTGCGCCCCCTCTTTTGCTCCATCCCTCTCCAGGGAGTGGGCGCTGGTATCTCCCACTGTGCAGCCTGAAGGGCCCTGACTGAGCGCAGCATCTCTTTCCAAGCAGGGTTTCCCTTCAGCAGACCTTTCTGGGCCTCTCAAGTGCAGGGCAAGGGCGAGGCCCCAGGCTCCAGCAGGCAGTCGGGGGATGAGGAGGAGGAAGAGAGAGGTGCGTGCAGAAGGGACAGGTGGGTGGGGCAGTGGGGTCCTGGCTGTCACTCTCCGGTGCCCCAGGTCAGCGCGGGCTGTTTCCTGTGGGGTGCAGACACAGCCCCTCCTGGGCCGGGGCCACCCACCTCCCCTCTTGTGTGGAGGTAGCTCTTGCTTCCAGGGTGCCCCGCAGGTCCTTGCCCTCATGTCTTATCTCCAGAACTCCTCTGGGGCCCTCATGAACGCTTCTCTCTTGCTGGAAACCCTGTTCCTCCAGGAGCCGTGGAGGCGGACAAGGAGGAGCTGGCCGCATCCCTGGGAGCCCTTGGCGATGTTAAGTCCTTCCAAAGCAGAGTGGGGAGAGCCCAGGGAGATGCCCCGCGGTGCGGGCAGCGAGCAGCCAGCGGCCAGAACTCAACGCCAGCCAAGGACAATGTGCAGCCCGGTCCCGTGGAGGAAGCACAGCCGGAATCGGCCCCGCCTGACACCGACCTCCCGAAAACCCAGGAGGACCACTTCCCAGAGCAACCCAGAGGCGGGGGGCCAGCCGCCCCCGAGAGCAGCGAGGAGGGCCTGGCGCTGGACAGCGAGGCGGGCAGGAAGACCTACAAGTGCGAGCAGTGCGGCAAGGCCTTCAGCTGGCACTCACACCTGGTGACGCACCGGCGCACACACACGGGCGAGAAGCCCTACGCCTGCACGGACTGCGGCAAGCGCTTCGGCCGCAGCTCGCACCTCATCCAGCACCAGATCATCCACACCGGTGAGAAGCCCTATACCTGCCCGTCCTGCTGGAAGAGCTTCAGCCACCACTCGACACTGATCCAGCACCAGCGCATCCACACGGGCGAGAAGCCGTACGTGTGCGACCGCTGCGCCAAGCGCTTCACGCGCCGCTCGGACCTGGTCACCCACCAGGGCACCCACACGGGTGCCAAGCCGCACAAGTGCCCCATCTGCGGCAAGTGCTTCACGCAGAGCTCGGCCCTGGTCACCCACCAGCGCACCCACACCGGGGTCAAGCCCTATCCGTGCCCCGAGTGCGGCAAGTGCTTCAGCCAGCGCTCCAACCTCATTGCGCACAACCGCACGCACACCGGCGAGAAGCCCTACCACTGCCTCGACTGCGGCAAGAGCTTCAGCCACAGCTCGCACCTCACCGCCCACCAGCGCACCCACCGCGGCGTCCGGCCCTACTCCTGCCCGCTGTGCGGCAAGAGCTTCAGCCGGCGTTCCAACCTGCACCGGCACGAGAAGATCCACACGGCGGGGCCCAAGGCCCTGGCCATGCTGATGCTGGGGGCGGCCGGGACTCTGGCGCCACCCCCGCCTGCCCCTACCTAGGAGGCTGGGAGGGAGGGGCCTGGGCCTCTGCTGTGGGGGGTGTGACCTGGGAGTCCCAGGAAGGGAGGTGGGGAGGTGCTGGCATGGGGGTGGCAACGCGGGAGGAGCTTAGATGAGGACCAGGCATGCTCGCCGCCAATTAAAGGCCTTGGAATTCAGGTGACAGCCTGTAGCTTCCTTTCACGGGGCCCTGGAAGCTGGTTCTGGACTCATGGGGGAAAGTGGAGACTCCCGGGGCAACTATGCATTCTCAGTCCTCTGAGAAGGCACCTTCCTCCCCAGCCTTCACCTGGCTTGGGACCCATTCCAGATCTAGAGGTTTCCCACCTGAAGCCAACCAGCCACTAATGCTGTTGTCATTAGGTATTCCTGCTGAGCTCTGGACCCACCCATGGTTCTTCTCCCTGGGAGCTGGGAGCAAGGCAGAGTCAGCATTAGAATTCATGCTCAGTGTCTTCTGCCTACCTTGTCTCCTGTCTCAGGCACTGGGGCCTGCATTTTGTGGCTGCACATTTTCATCTGCATCCCTGGGGTCCCAGCTTCAATCCAGTAGAGGATTTCTCACTTACCCGGGACTCCCTACCTCTCTTGGTCCTTTCTGAGGCTGATGCCATCTCCCTTTCCTACTCACTTCCTTGGCCTCTTTGCACACTTCAGTTCAGTCGCTCAGTCGTGTCTGACTCTGCGACCCCATGGACTGCAGCACGCCAGGCTTCCGTGTCCATCACCAACTCCCGGAGTTTATTCAAACTCATGTCCTTTAGGTCGGTGATGGCATCCAACCATCTCATCCTCTGTCGTCGTCCTCTTCTTTTGCCCTCAATCTTTCCCAGCATCAGGGTCTTTTCAGATGAGTTGGTTCTTCACATCAGGTGGCCAAAGTATTGGAGTTTCAACTTCAGCATCAGTCCTTCCAATGAATATTCAGGACTGATTTCCTTTAGGACTGACTGGTTTAACTTCTAGCAGTCTGAGGGACTCTCAAGAGTCTTCTCCAACACTACAGTTCAAAAACATCAATTCTTTGGTGCTTAGCTTTCATTATAGTACATGTTCTTTGTAATTGCCCTGCCTGAGCCTGCCAGCCTGTTTTACCCTTGGCCTTGATAAAATGAAATGAAAACTTTGAGTCCCTAACCACTGGACCGTCAGGGAATTCCCCAGCCCAAGTCCTTGCTAAAGGCAAAATGCCTTCCCAGGCCGGCCAGGGACTTCGCTGATTCAGCACCGCGATAGCCTGAGAGACTCCTCCCCAACTCGTGTGACCTCGTGGAGTCGTCTGCGGGTCGCCTCCTATCCAGGAGGACGGGTTCCGTAAGGTCCCGCCCCTCCCACGTTGGCCTTTCCCAATCAAGTGTAGAGGCGGGGCTAGGGGTGGGCTCCAGCAAAAGTGACCAATCACGACTGATCTTTGTTCTCTAGCCTGGCAACTGGTCGACGCTTTGGGCTTTGGAACTTTGCCTTTTCCGCTTGGCCTAGGCTCCAGGCCTACCACCGAGACGCCAAACTTCCTGCGGTGCTAGAGAGGAGGCGGACAGAAGGCGAGGGCTCGGACCACAGCCGCTTCCAGCTTAGCTTCTCGCGCAGAGCTGAGACTTGTTGCTTCCTAGAGACCCCGGGAGCCCGAGCCCAGAGACCACATGAGGCCCTGGTAATAGCTGGCCTGTGCACGGTACCCGGCGAGTCGCGGCCCCGCCACAGGAGCTCAGCGAGAGCCCAGACGCCTTCTGCCAGCACCAACACCTTCTGAGCCTTAGAGCAGGGCTTAACTGGGCTGCCTGGAAGAGTCGGGCGTGGGAATGGCCTGAAGGAGACTTTGATTCTTTTGCTGGGAGCCGGGGAAACTGAGACAGTCCATGCTGGAGGTGGGACGTGGTGATGAGTGGCACGCAGGGGTGGATGGTAAAGAGCGAGGAAACGTAAAATAGGGGCTTTGCTGCATTCACTCCTTCATTTTTCAAATACGAAATGAATACGTGCCTTCCAGGTTCTTTGCTAAATATCGAAGAATGAGCGATGAAAAAGCCAGACAAGATTCCTGTCCTCAAGGAGTTCCGCTCTAGTAAGGGAGACTAACAAGCACTGTAAATGTATAAATGACATATACGTTACTTTCAAGTAGTGACAGGTGCCAGAAAGAAAGGAACAGGGTGAAGGAATGGAGGAGGTTAGGTACTGGTTGTCGGATACGGCCCCTCCCAGGAGGGAACCTTCAGGCTCTGGGGGTAGTAGGACCTTCCAAGCTAGGGGAACAGAATGAATAAAAGCCCTGCCCTGAGGAAGAGATTGGTGTTCCAGGAGTTGAAATGACACCCGTGGTGGAAGGGAGGGGTGGGGGTTGGTTAGAAAGGTGAGGCTTGAGAGGCTGTGGCCTGAGATTTCTCCCTGGTGTCTTGTGTGAAGGCTGGAGAAGGGGTGGTTATGAAGACGGTCCGACCGTCGGCATTCTCATGCTCCTCGGCCATCAGGCAGGCTTCCTGCCTAGGTTGCAGAGGCAGGACTCTGTGGCTTGCGCCTGTCACCTGCTGGAGCTAATGCCAGTTTTTCTGTTCTCAACTAACAGCTCCAGGTGAGCTGTAATGATTAAGATCCAACAGGCCGGGCTGGTGCACCGGTATGACCCAGAGAGATGGAATCGGGAGGGAGGTGGAAGGGGGGTTCTGGAAGGGGAACACATGTATACCCATGGCGGATTCATGTCAATGTATGGCAAAACCAACACGATAATGTAAAGAAAAATAAATGTATATTATAAAGGCCAAAAAAAAAAAAAGGGGGGAAAAAAAAAAAGATCCAACAGGCCACTGATCAGAACAAGCTGGGCTCAAATCTTCCAGGGAAAGTGGAAAAGATGCCTGCTGCTAAGTCGCTTCAGTCGTGTCTGACTCTGTGCAGCTCCACAGATGGCAGCCCACCAGGCTCCTCTGTCCTTGGGATCCTCCAGGCAAGAATACTGGAGTGGGTTGCCATTTCCTTCTCCAATGCATGAAAGTAAAAAGTGAAAGTGAAGTCGCTCAGTCTGTCCAACTCTTCTCAACCCCATGGACTGTAGCCTACCAGGCTCCTCTGTCCATGGGATTTTCCAGGCAAGAGTACTGGAGTGGGTTGCCATTTCCTTCTCCAGGAAAAGATGCCTGCGAGGTCCTAACTCCTGCTGTCTCTCATGCATGGGTCCTCTTTCCGGTGGCGTGACCGTTTGACAGGCTCCTGGTGATGCATAATTCCCCGAGAAGAACCATTCTTTATTGAGCATTTTCTTGTGTTAAAAGTTAGTATTGGGCTAAGTGGTCTATGTGCATTCTCTCATTTATTTAATCTTTATAACAATCCTATAGGGTAGTTAATCAGGATTCCGTTCAACTGCAAATAATAGAGACCCAAAATAAAGATGATCTTAAGCAAGACAGAAGTGAATTTCTTAAGACAATACCTGGAGGTGGGCTGGAGCTAGCTTATGGCAGGACTGGCATGACAGCCCTAATCCAAAAAGTCAATAGAGACCTAGACTCCTCCAAGCCTGCTGCCTCACTGCCATTAAAGTCTCATCTCACCAACCGCAAACAAGCAGTGGGACTTAACCTTATGTGCCAATTTTTAAAATTTTAACCGAATGGGAATATTATATATAACTTCATGTTAATAAATCTGAAATTGTTGATGAAAGGGATGATTTCCTAGAAAAATCATACTATCAAGATTCAGTCAAGATCACATAGAAATTCTGAATATCCAGTATCCCATAGAGAAATTATAAAAATAATTAATATGTATTTTTTACCATTTTTTTTAAGACTGAAAGAAAATCTGATTTTAGCTTGGGTTTAGACTTGACAGGAAAGGCACTAGGACCATTGTCAATTTTCCAGTACACTGGGTGAGAAGAGTGACTCAGGTCAAAGGATTTGAACATTATTTGCTTGAGATGGGGAGAGAAGGTGGGGAAATTAGCTACCCTGCATAAAGTGCACACTGTGGGTGCATGCGTGTAGTCAGTTGTGTCCAACTCTTCGCGACCCCATGGACTGTAACCTGCCAGGCTCCTCTGTGCATGCAGTTTCCCAGGCAAGAATAAATTCTTAGTAGGCCGTAATGCTAGTTAGGGTTTACATTCTGGTTAAAATAGAGATCCAAAATAAGGGTGGCTTAATCTCAGTATCTGTTTCTCTCTTATACCATCATCTGGGCATAAATCCACCCACAATAATCAGGAATCTAGGCACTTCCATCCTCTTGCTTTGACCCCTCTAGCGTTAGTGTCATCTGCATGGTCCATGACCCAATGTCCAAATTCCTGCTAGCAGCACAGGAAAAGAGAATAGGAAGACAGAACCCCTTTCTAGTAAGATACATACAACAAATCTGCTTATGTATCATTGTCTTCAGTATAACTACATGGCCATACTTCAATGCAGGAGACTGGGAAATATATATTCTTTATTCTTAATGGCCACATGCCCACTGAAAACTTACTATGGAAGGGGAAAACTGATACTGAGGAACCGCTAGAGGTCTTTCTTCCTCAAATGAGAATAGATGCTCCATAATACAAGCATGGAAATATATATCAGAGACAAACAAAAAGTATTTTCATTACCCAAGCCAATGATGCCTGCTGTGCTGAATTTTTTCAATATTTCTTTTTATTCATTCATTTATTATTTTTAGCTGCACCAGGATCTTAGTTGTGGCATGTGGGATCTAGTTCCCTGACCAGGGATTGAACATGGGCTCACTGCATTGGAAGTCTAGAATCTTAGCCATTGGACCAGAGGGAAGTCCCTGTTCTGATTGTTAACACTTTGGGATTTCTGGACAATGCTCTAACACAAATAAAAATAACGAGTATAAATTCTAGAAATGAATATAACTTTTTTGGAAAGGAAAATTTTACTCTTTATATTATATATTTATATTTTCTAGCTAGAAAAATAAAACTATCAGAAGGAAAAGAAAATGAAATAAGATGGTCAACTTCAATATACCTGTATACGAATAATTTACCAACTACAGGCAATGCCCAATAGAATATTTGGTAGGTGTGCCGGCTATTAATTTATTGTCTCTCAGACCCCCCAATAAACCCTTTTGGTCCTGCTTTGTGATAATGGAGCCAGATTCTTAGACGTTTCTCCTTCGCTAGTCAACTAGATGCTAGTCTTTGTCAGCAGAGGGCGTTGAAAGAACACTAAGGCGACAGTGGAAAAAAATGTCCTGTGCCGTTTTCCACTGGTGCCAGTAGGGGGCGGCGAGGGAGCACAATAACATCCACATCGTCAGTCTTAATAAAACAGCCTGGGCTCATTCCGTCCAGTAAGTTGTTCAAACAAATACAGAAAGGTGTATGCAGTAAAGATCTACAAAAACAGAAGAATGGAAACAACCTAAGTGTCCACGAGTAAGAGACTTTTACTGGAATACGAAACTTTCATGCTTTGGAATACTGTGCAGCTTGCAAGATGAGTTTTATTTATAAATGCTGATTTGGAAACATACCTTCGATAGATTTTTGAGCCAATGAAACATTACTTAAATAGAACGATTCCAGATTTCTATTAGAAATATTCATAGAACACTGAAATATTAATAGTGCTTATTTCTGAATGACCTTACTAGAGATCCTTTCAGTTATTTATCTTCAGTTATTCAACAAATATTGTGCCGGGCACAATATTTTAGGTGATGGAAGTAAAGCAGTGAAAAGTCTGATCTCATGAAAATTATAGTCGAGTAGTGGATTCAAATATGATACAAATACATCAGGTAGTGATAAACGTTAGGAAGAAAAATAAGGCAGGACAGAGGCATAGCAGCGGGGGTAGGAGCTGTTTACATAGGGTTAGGAAAAACCACTTTGATGGAGTGCCACGTGAGCTGAGTGCGGAAGCTAGCTTTGTGGATATGGATACCTTGACAAGTCTATTTTCTCGCCTACACAAAGGATGCAATTCTTGCATAATCAAACAACAACCAGACAAGAAAGGATTTTCCATTTCAGAAAAAGATTTTGGAGCCTCAGACTTCCAAGCCGAGTAAGAGGGTGGGAGCAAAGACTGATGTACAAAGCTTTTCCGGTGCGGCGCCCCCAGCCCGAAGAGCCCCGCTGTTCTTCAGTCAGATCTATCGGAGGCAGAGGGCGGGGCTCCTTCGGGGTGCGCGTCGCCGACGGCCGCGTCCGGCTGAGACCCTGGCCGACTCCCAGGGACAAGGAATCGCGGCCGGAGGTGCCCCGCCCCTCACTGAACTGTTTCCCCAGCAAGCTCCAAGCCCCACTAAGAGCGGATTAAGACTTGGGCGGGACCCTAAAAGCTATAAAGGAGTCTCCGAGCGCCGAGCTTCAGCTCCTGGACCACCGTCCCCTCAGTCCTCGAGCCACTCTGGAGCGGGAAATGCCGAGGACGGAGGAGTCCTTCCAGCGGAGCTGGCGTCCCACTCGTAGCTGGGATAACCCATGTATCTGCCCACCAGGCCAGTCTTGGCTTCCCCTTTACGCCCTTCACGGGCCAGATGAGCCCCCAAAACCTGAAAAACCGAGAGGGATGAAGGTAGGGCGAGTCTCCTCAGCCTAGGGGAATGGGTGTGGTTGCGCATGGGTCACTGCCTTCTGATTGGCCATCCTTGGGAATTCTGCCCATTCATTGGTCGTCCGTCAGAAAGAAGGCGGGTATAGTGGGAGAACGGTCTCCTGGGGAGTGCTGTGCTTAGTGCGTGCCTCGACGTGTGCGCTATGTCACTTCCCGGCTGGCCCCGCGCGAGCTTCCGGCGCCCGGAGCAGGCAGCGGAAACCGGGGTCGCCAGGGCGGCTGTGGGCGGTGTGTGTCCAGAGGGGGGCGGGACCTGCGACGCGGCCCGCCGGGCTTCTTAGGTTTAGTACCTGTCTCTGGGCGGCCGGGCCCGGCCCCCAGAGGCGTAGGCCGGAGAGGCCGCGCACCGCTGGGAGGTGCGGAGGGGAAAGCGTGGGGCGTAGCTTCAGCCGCCCGCTCCGCCGCCTCTCATCTCTGGGCAGGCAAGGCTTCCAGGACCCTGGCGGGGCCCCGGCCGGGTCCGCGCTCCCGACTGCCGAGTCCTGCTGAGCGACTCTGGTGAGTCCCTGGCTCTCTCCGAGCGGAACCTCCTCCTCGGTCACTGGAGGATGAGCGTGGAGAGCGTACCTTTCAGGGGAGTTGTAAGGAGTAGGAGAATAAAGTAAAGGACGTGCTTCGCGCGTAGTAGAAAAGAATTGGAAACAATCTGAGTGCCTCGCTCAGCTGGGGTGGGTACTCATTAAGAAACTAGTATAGCCTTACTGCAGGATCTCCTAGAGTGGCTGATGAAAAAGCATTGTTAGGTAGAAAGGCAGATTACTAAATCGTGTTGCAGTAAGACTTCATTTATGTAAAAACACGCACAAAGCACTCCCCTCCCCCCTCCCATTTCTGTGGATACATCTCCAGTAATCGCTCTGGGAAAGATTGTTGATCAGACTGTTAATGGGGGAGCAGTTGCAGTGTGAAAGGGAAAATTTCTCTTTGATGTATTACTGTATTGTTTAAATCCCCCCTTTTATTACAATGGTTCATAATCACTTTTTTCTTGAAACAAAAAGCAATTCAAGGGCTTTCCTGGTGGCTCAGTGACGAAGAGACCGCCTGCCAGTGCAGGAGACATGGTTGGATCCCCCATCCAGGAAGACCCCACAGGCCGCGGAGCAATTAAGCCTGTGCGCCACAACTCCTGAGCCCGTGTGCCACAACCACTGTAGCCCCTGTGCCCTAGAGCCTGTGCTGGGTAAGAAAAGAAGCTAGTTCAATGAGAAGCCTGCTCAGGGCAACTAGAGAGTAGCCCCGCCAGTCTCCACGACTAGAAAAAAGCGGCACAGCAAAGAAGACCCAGTGCAGCCAAAAGTAAAATAAATAATTAAAATTACTTTATAAAAAAGCAATTGTAAAAACCCAAAATACATTTCAGGACTTGTGTAGAGTTGCAATAAGGAATAACTGTCATGTTCATGTGTATCTATGGATAACGGAAGGCTCCAGGTGGTATCTGTCTTTTGGAATTCAGGTTTCAGACTTCAGAAAGATAATACAGCATATATATTGTATAACAATAACACTACCAGCAGAATCTGGGACAACACTCAGTAATCAAAACATTAGTTTAAAAAAAATTTTTTTTTTTTGGAAGCACCACCAAGTTTGCAGAATCTTCATTCCTCAACCAGCGATTGAACTCAAGTCCCTGGCAGTTAAAGCATCAAGTCCTAACCACTGAACTACCACAGAATTCCCAGTTAAAATAACTTTTTTTAAATTGAAGACTAATATACAGAAAATATATCAGAAGTTCAGCTTGGGAGAAGGAAATGGCAACCCACTCCAGTATTCTTGCCTAGAAAGGTCCATGGACAGAGGAGCCTGGTGGGCTGCAGTCCAGGGGGTTACATGACGGAGCATGCATGCATGAGGGTGGAGGGAGATGGGTTGGTAGCAATAAACTGGAAGAACTAAAAAAAAAGTTCAGCTTGATGAATTTTTATGAACTGAACACATACATTAATATTTCTGCCATATAACGTATGAACATTTACATTACCTGAGATAAAAGGAGATTATAAATATGCTCATCCCACGTCAGTAGACCAGGTGGTGAAAACCTGGGAGTTTTGGATTTTGGAACTGAAGATAAGGGGCCATGGACATGTATTGGTAGGAGAGAGAGAGAGAAGCGTGAACTAAACATCAGAAGAGCGCCTAGAAGAGGCTTCAGGGTTAGGCGGGATTGGAGCTAGGGCCCCTGGATGTCCTTCCAGGCTGGTGCTTGCTCATATACCACCCCACCCCCCACTCTCTTGCTCTTTCCCCAGGAGTGCCCGTCCAGATGCCAGCCCCACTGCTACTGGGGAACCCTCTGGGAGACTGAAGACCCAAGCTGAGGCTGACTGGCCCTGAGCCCTAGGCCAGGGCGATGGCAGCCCCCCCAGAGCCTCAGGACCAAGCCCCTGGGGTGGGAGAAGGGCTTCTGATTGTGAAGGTAGAAGATTCCTCCTGGGAGCAGGACTCTGCCCAGCCAGAGGACCGCGGGGACCCAGAGGTGTGCCGCCGGCGCTTTCGGCAGTTCTGCTACGGGGATGCGGGCGGGCCCCATGAAGCCTTCAGCCAGCTCTGGGAGCTCTGCTGCCGCTGGCTGCAGCCCGAGCTGCGCACCAAGGAGCAGATCCTGGAGCTGCTGGTACTGGAGCAGTTTCTGAGCGTGCTGCCCGTGGGCGTCCAGGACTGGGTGTGCCAGCGGTGCCCGGGCAGTGGCGAGGAAGCCGTCGCCTTGGTGGAGGACCTGCAGAAGCAGCCAGTGAAAGCTTGGTCACAGGTGAGGGGCCCCTCCCGCATCCTGGGGGCACCTGGATGGCACGTGAACTGAGGAGAGCTGGCTGTCTCCATAGAGATGAGTCCTCCACGGGTCAGAGGCGGGGGGTGGGGGAGGACACGGAGAGCCGAGGGAGCATCCAGGGGAGCTTGTCATAACATGTGGCCTCTCTGAAAGACACCGTCCAAGTGAATCTGGTTTCTTTTTGGTGACCTTGGAGGGCAGCAGCAAGACCAGAGAGGGCATATTCTGAGAAAGCAGCTTTTAGCTCCACAGGATCTGCAAACATTTATTTGGGTTCTTGGGAAGTATCTGGGGAGATGCTGATGTGTTGCCAGGGAGTGGGGTCCTGCCCTTGACAGGAAGGTCTCCCACCACGGCCCCTTGCTAAGCGGCTCTCTGATTCTGGCCTTTGGAGGCTGGTCCTCGCCTCTTGCTTGGTCGGGGACATAGCACTGCCTGGTATGTCTTCTGGTCTTCCCAGGGGCCCCGTGCTGACCACCTTGCCCACACCCAGCCTCCTGAGGAATGTGTCCTGTGTCTCCTTCCCAGGGATTAAACTCTGTCTCCCCGGTCTGGTCTCGATGCTGATGAGCGTGTTGTGGTTCCTGCACAGGATGTACCCTCAGAGCGGGCAGAACCAGAGGCTGCAGTCCAGGGGTCCCAGGCCCAGGGGCCTCCCCAGAGGGCAGGGACACGAAGCTGGCCGCCTGTACCCTGGGAGCTGCACAGCCATGGTGGTGAGTAAGCTTGAAGGTGGCAGAGTGGCTGGTCAGGGGCCTGAGTCCTTCCCAGGCGTTACCCTAAGGGGAGAAGGTAGGGTGTTTCTGTTCCAGGAAGACAAGGGGTGTGTGTGTGTGTGCAAGGCATGTGTGCGGTGCATGTGTGTAAGTGTGAGAAGGACAGCATGTGAGAAACCTTGCTGCCGGTCTGGGCTGGGCTCTCTGAGGCTCTCTTCTTCCCCACAGCCCAGCTTCCAGCTCTTAAACAGGGGAGCACCAGAGAGACAGACACCTGCTTGGCCTCTGGGGTGAGTTACCCTTCCCTTTGTCTCCTCTGCTGCTGATGAGTCCCTGAAATGGGTCTCTCCTTCTCACCAAGGCCTCCTTCATCCATCCTTCTCCTGCCAGGATCCATCCTGTTCCTATCCCAGCATCCTTCCTATCTCCACCCATACCTGCCTGGGGAGTCCTGAGCAAGGCAACTCTGAGCTGGGCTTCCTCACCTCATTCTAGGGACCTGTGACATTTGGAGACATTCCCTTTTATTTCTCCCGGGAAGAATGGGGGTCCCTGGACCCTGCCCAGAGGGATCTCTTCTGGGACATAAAAAGGGAGAATTCTCGGAACGTTGCCCTGGGTAAGCATTGGGCACAGCAGGGGCCCTGGGTGGGATCCCAGGCAAAGATTGTTTAGGCCTGTAGTTAGTAAGTGGACCGTGAGGTAGATCGGTTAGGTCTGTAGTTAGTAAATACCTCTGCTGCGAAAGCCTGGCAAACCCCTTGGCTGCTCCAAACATTTTCTCTCTCGTCATTTTCTCATGTCCCCGTTGCATGGGGGCTGGTCTGCTGGAGCGCAGGGCTGTCAGACTGAGCACCCAGGCGCTAGCCCGGAGCCGTGTTCCCGCTCCCCTCCGCTGTGGCCCTGGAACCGCGTGGCACTTAAGTGGCTGCCTACTACCGCTTGCAGGTTTGGGGCGTAGGAGCCACAGGGAGAGGTCCCGGCTGGAGGAGGTGGTGACGGCGCTCCCGGACCAGGCTGCTGGCGCTGAGACCACATCCTGGAGGCCGGAGGAGGCCGAGGCCTGGGAGAGCGGGGCCCGGCCGGGGGCGCCCCGGGGGCGGGGGGCGGGGGCGCGGCGGGGCCGGCCGGCCGCCCGCCGGCGGCAGCTCCGGGACCTGGCAGCCGAGAAGCCGCACAGCTGCGGCCAGTGCGGCAAGCGCTTCCGCTGGGGCTCCGACCTGGCGCGCCACCAGCGCACGCACACGGGCGAGAAGCCGCACAAGTGCCAGGAGTGCGACAAGAGTTTCCGCAGCTCCTCGGACCTGGTTCGCCACCAGGGCGTGCACACGGGCCAGAAGCCCTTCTCCTGCGCCCAGTGCGGCAAGAGCTTCAGCCGCAGCGCCTACCTGGCCGACCACCAGCGCATCCACACGGGCGAGAAGCCCTTCGGCTGCAGTGACTGCGGCAAGAGCTTTTCGCTGCGCTCCTACCTGCTGGATCACCGGCGCGTGCACACCGGCGAGCGGCCCTTCGGCTGCGGCGAGTGCGACAAGAGCTTCAAGCAGCGCGCCCACCTCATCGCCCACCAGAGCCTGCATGCCAAGATGGCCCAGCCTGTGGGCTGACGTGGGGTGGGGAGCGGCACCCACCCATCCGAATCCACCATCCCAGGGGGCTCCCCACTCACAGAACCTGCCGGCCCTGCCCTCCTGGGACCTTGGCCCACACCCCAGGGCATGGAGTCCCCTGTGTCCTCGCTGCCAGATTTCTAATGCTCCAAGGTTTTTCTTGCCCTTGGTTTCCTGGAGCCCCAGCACGTTGGTAGGCAGGGGAGAGGGAAATCTGAGGGTTTGGGCAGGGCCTGGAGTCCCCATCCTAGAGCCTCCCCTCAGCCCTGCTTGGCCCTGTGCCTCTTTGCTCCCAGCCTCTGGTTTGGGTCCATGGGCCAGGCCTTCTGTCCTACCATCCTGTGCCTTCCCGTGGGAGGGAGGCTAAGCCTCAGGGTGCTGCTGGGCTTGAGGGTCGGGGGCAGGGGTCAGCTCACACCTGTGGAGATGTGGATCATGGGCTCAGCTACAGAGGCTTCCTGGCCTCCACCCCTTTCCATCTCTGGGCACTGGCCGCTCTGGCCTGTCCCAGCGGCCCAGAAGCTGCCCGCCTCTGCTCTCAGCCAACCTGCCCCCAGCTGAGTTCCTGAGAGACACCCTCCAGCTGGGGAGGGCGTTGTGGGCTCCAGGCAACTGTGCAGACTGAGAACAGGGCCAGCAGAGGCCTGCTGCCCCCGCTGCCCCCCACTCTTCTGGAGTCTCGAGGCTTACGGTCCTTCATGCTAGTGCTCTGTCGGCATGTTGTCGCTGACTCCTGAATTTCTGCAGTCCCTGCAGACGGGCATTCACAGGGACTGACCTTAGGCCCTCCCAAGGAGCTGGCCCGCTGACCTTAGAAGGGCAGCAGAAAGGTGAGAATAAACATGAAAACTTCTCCAAGCTGCTCTTGTTCTTTAGGTGGTTGCTGGTGGCGGGGGGTTGGTGGAGGGGCCTGGAGTTCATCAGGGGCCACCTGACCTGGTGGTCCTGGTAGCAGGAGATGCTGGACTGTCATCAGGTGGGGCCACTGTCTCAGCTTCCAGGCGGCCTGGGCCCCAGGGGCTGCCGTGAGCCCCAGGGGCATCCCCGTGTCAGCCAGTGCCTGTCCCAGTCTGAGGACAGCTCAGGGTGGGACAGCTGGCACACCCCTCCCTACCTCGCAGGAGAGTGGGCGGCTACCTGGGAGCTGGGGTTTTCACCGGGGCCCTCCCTCTGTCACTTAATGAAATAAGATAGGCTCGGAGCCCATGATTGGCCGGGGCAGGGGCTTGTGCTGCCCACAGGGGCCCCCAGAGCTCACAGCTGGACCCTGTGCTCAGACACCCTAGGGAGGGAGTGCTGCTGAGATGAAGTGAGCCCCATGCAGCCTTTCACAGGGCCTGGGCCCCTGTGGAGCTGGCGGGTGTGTGCTGAGATCACCTACTACCCCGCCAAAGCCTTTCCAATTCAGCAAGTGGTGTCCTCGAGGCCACCTGTGAGACAGTGGGGGTGAGCTGAGGCAAGATGTGTTGTCCCCCAGTCTGTGCGCCAGCCTCTCTGGCCCCCGTGTAACCCAGGCTTCATCGCAAGGTCGCTGGACAGACCCCATTTCCCTGATGAAGCCATGGGGCTCTCCCTGAAGAGCAGAGTCCAGCCGGGGGTTCCTGCCTCTGGGGCGGTGCCCTTGGCTCCTCCCCATGCTCCCAGGCTGGCAGTTGCTGTGTGGGCAGGCTCCCATACATGCCCTGAAGGAGTGAGGAGGGGTGGTGGGTGGCAGGGCCAGGGCATGAATCTTTTCAGTGCTGGTGGTGGCTCAGAAGGGAGACACTGGAGTGTAACGAGATCAGATAGCAGGTGGGCCAGAAGCTAAGAATAGACTGGGCACAGGCTCCTGGCGCAGGTTGGGGTGCGTGAGGGCCAGGCAGGAAGTAGCCCATGGGAGCCAGGGAGCCGAGCAGGGCCTGGGGGTGTCCAGGACCCAGGGTTCCAGGGCAGGGGGCAGAGTCCAGTTCTGCTCATAAACAGAGCTGATAGGATAAGACTCGGAGAGAGGCCAAGCCTTGGGACCCAGAGCATTGGCGCTGGAGCTGTTTGAAGGAAGCCACCACGTTGCCCCCATGGCTTTCTTGGTGGCTGGGACCCTGCAGGTGGCCTCCCAGGTGGCTGATGCTCGGGAGAGCCTGGGAAGAAAGGTAGGGACTGTCTGGCCTAGCCCGTCGCTGGCTCCCAGTGGAGCTCCACCCCGGTCCAACTCTGGCCTTGCCTCCCCAGGGTAAGTACAGCATGAAGGGTCCAAGGGTGGCCCTGGCCCTCTGCAACCCTGAGGTGTCAGCTTCTATGGTTGCTCTCCTGGAGGGTGTGTTCCAGACCCTGGGCTTTGAGAGTTGCTGGAGGCAGGAGGCCTCCGTCCAGGTGAGTCCTCACCTGCCCCCTCCCACCTCTGCCCTCAGTCCCTCCTGGGGCCTCCCTGCACTCAGGCGGGCACTCGCTCCTGCCCCAGGGCTTCTGTGGGGAGCTGACGAGGTTCCGGGAGCAGCTGGATGCCCACAGGGGCCCGGTGGGCTGTGCTTTCGTGGCCTTGGTGGCACCCCGCCAGCAACTGAGGCAGTCACAGCAGCTGGTCCAGGAGCTGAGCCGCTGCAAGGCCCTGTGGGGCCGCCCCAAAGTCTTCCTGCTGCTCTCTAGTGCTCCCGGGGGTGAGTGGGCCAGCCGGGGCCCTGGGTGGGTGCTCCCGGGGGTGAGTGGGCCAGCCGGGGCCCTGGGTGGAGGCTGGAAAGAGTTGGGGTGGGAGTGGGCAGGAGGGCCAAGACCCTCCTTCCAGGCCCGTGTGCTGCTGCTTCCCCACCCAGCTGTCCCTGAACCTGGTCCCTTCCTTGCCAGCCTGGGTGAGCTCTGCGGCCGCCATCCTCACTGGTCACTGCTGCAGCTGCTAACAGAGGTGAAGGCCCAGGAGGGGCATCCCGGGAGGGGGGATGATGGCTCCAATGTGTTCTCTAGGGGGCCAGAGAAACCACCCAGAGGGAGGGCCGCCGGGTACAAGCGAGGCCATGACCCTGGCCCAGGCCCGATCTCATCCCCACCTGAACCCATTACCCCCATTCATGCCACAATAAGGCTTGCTGTCTACATGTGGATGTCAGCCTCTAAGCCTTGCCTCCCGCCCCCTCCCATGCCTGTCCAACCCACTGAGGGCACCCCAGATTTTCCAGCATCTGCTCAGCTCCATGCCTTTGCCCAGGCTGCTCCCTCTGCTTGGCACCCCCTGCCCAATCCTGGCCTTGTACAGATCCTTCAGGCCCCTCATCACATGGGTGCCCCTCATCACATGGATGCTTGAAGTCCCTTCCACCCTTGTTCACACTCACCTGGCCGTGACGGTCCCATCAGACTTGTGGGTCCCTGGGAATCAGGTCTGGTCTTGAGGCCCGAAGTTCTCACTGGGCAGCAGGTGGTCGTTGGCTGACCCCAGAGGTGAGGGTGGGCCCCAGCTCTGCTCCACAGTTCTCCCTAGGTGATGCTCACCCCACAAGCCTTCCTGGATGGGCCCTAACCTGCTCTGGGAGCACCCCGCCTCAGTGCTGGGCCGGGGAGCAGCATGGCTAATAGCTCAGACACTGTCTCCCTGAGGCCATCCACGTCCTGGAATTCTGTGACCATGAGCTTGACTAGGACCTCCCTCTAGCCTTCCCTTTCTTTCATGTTTCCTCCTCCCTCCATTCTGGCAGGGGGTCCCAAAGAGCCTGGCCAAGCTGTGCCCTGGAGCCAGGGTCCCCCCCCATAACCGCACCCCCACAGAGCGGCCGCCTAAAGAGTCCTCTGCCCCTAGGTCTTCTCCAGGACAGCTGAAGAGTCCCCAGGCACTGCCTACTGCCCGGTGCTTTGGAGCTCCTTGCGGGGCGCACTATGCCTAGGGAATGTGGAGCCCTGGGGGCCCGAGGTGAGGGGGCAGGGCGTGGGTCCAACCACATGGCAGCAGTTTTGAGTGGGATGGGGGTGCGGGGAGACCTGGGCAGGGGTGAGGATCTGGGAGATCCTCCGACTGCGTTGAATCCACTTAGCCCTGTCTGTAGCCAGAGCCTGGCCCCAGCGCTCAGTATGACCTGTCCGGGGCCAGGGCCGCCCTCCTCCTGGCTGTGACACAGGATCGGCCGGGGGCCCAGCACGATGTGGAGGCACTGGGGAGCCTGTGCCAGGCCCTGGGCTTTGAGACCACCCTGAGGACAGACCCTACAGCCCAGGTGAGGGGAAGCCCAGAACCTCTGGAGGTGCTCTGAAGGAAGGGTACCCCCCACCAGGACCCCGCGGACTCTCTCCTGGGCCTCTTGCAGATTGTGGGCAGGGACTGCACCCCCATCCTCCCTGTTGCATGCACACATCTATGCGAACCCACTTCCCCACCCCTGCCGCCTCCCACTCTGGTCCCTGCTCAAGGCCCTAGCTGGACCCTCAGGCTTTTCCGGGGAGGGTCTCTGGTTCCTTCCCAGACAGCTGTGAGCTCACTGATCTCCCCTCATGGCTCTTAACTTTTTGGTGCAACTTCTCTGTGGTGATCGGAGAACCAGCTGCAGTAAGCTGGACCCACATCACCCCCAGTGAGGCCTTTCCTGGCTTTGCAGCAGGGGTGTTGGTTAGAAAAAATTCTTGCTCCCCCTGGGCCTGAGGCTGGCAGATGGTGGGAGGTAGTGTGACAGAGGGCTACAGAAACCACCCAGAGAGGGGGACACTGGGTACTATGGAGGCCGTGACACTGGCTCAGGCCCAGTCTCATCCCCCCACCCCCCAGGCTTTCCAAGAGGAGATGGTCCAGTTCCGGAAGCAGCTGGACACCAGCAGGGGCCCTGTGAGCTGTGCTCTTGTGGCCCTCATGGCCCATGGGGGCCCTCAGGGGCAGCTCCTGGGGGCTGACGGGCAAGAGGGGCAGCTGGAGACACTTGTGCAGGAGCTGAGCCACTGCGGGGCGCTGCGGGGCTGCCCCAAGATCTTCCTGCTTCAGGCTTGCCGTGGGGGTGAGCAGGCCCCGGCCCGCCATGAAGGCCTGCCTCCTGCTGCCCTACCTCTCCTCATCCTGCACTCAGCCTCCCAGGACCTGCTGTTCACCTCCTCCAGAAAGCCTGAGCACTGCCTTTCTCCTTCCCACTTCCCAGCCTCTCCTAGAGGTCACGTCCATCAACCTGAGCCTTCATCCTCATACGTGTCATTCAGTGCTCTGAGTGTTTCCTGCCTGGCAGGCCGGCCGGCCCAGAGCCCTGGGGGTTGGGGGCTAGAGCCCTGGATGCACCCCGGGGTGTCTTCTGAGTGGAAGGACCCAACTGTCCCCTCTGTTGCCAGGGCACAGGGATGCGGGCGTGGGACCTGCAGCTCTCCCCTGGTTCAGACGCTGGCTGCGGGCACCACCAGCCACCCCCTCCCAGGCTGATGTTCTCCACATTTGTACTGATGTGAAAGGTGAGTCTGCCTACCTGAGGGCTTGGGTAGGGCTGGTGGGAAAGCTTCCAGGAAGGCATTTTCAGGGCTCTGAGCTGGGGATCCTGCTGCCACCTCCCTCCTCTCTTTGCCAAGAGGACAGGAAGGGAAACCTTCCTAAAGGGCAAGGACCTTTGAAAGTTTCTTCCCCTGCTTGAGCCCAAAACAACCCTGGAGACAGGAAGGGAAGATAGCTCTTCTCAGGTCACACAGCTGGTAAGTGGCAGGGCTGAGATTTGAAATCGGATCTGTCTTTCCTGCCCTGCACTCTTTCTACTATCTTGTGTGCCCTTGAGCCAGACTTGAGGAGGCCCTTGGGGCAGGTGGAGTCCCAGGATGCTGGGTCAAAGGCCTTGGTCCCTCTTGCAGGCAGCTCCTCCAGGGGCCCCACTCCAGGGAGCCCTAACCAAGCAGACATGCTGATGGTCTATGCAGCCGCTGAAGGTAAGGTCATCAGGAAACCCAATTACACAGAACCCAACCTCCTGGCCAGAGATCTGAAGTGGCTTTAGGGACATCTGGGGCTTGGCTGTTGGGGTGCAGCTCCATTGCAGTTAAGCCTTCTGCCTTCCATATTTATTATTTGTGACAATAGTAACATGGAGAGCACAAACTGAGGGCTGGCTCTGCTAAGCACTCGACTTGACTCCTCTCCTCTAGGTTGTAAGGTCCATGAGGGCAGGACAGTTCTGTCTGCCTCAGGGCCTGGCATATAGTAGGTTCACAGTAAAAGTTTCTTCAACATTGAATCCATGGTATATTCACTCCACAAACGTTGAGCAACAATTTAATCCAGAAGCAAGAAGGTGCTGCTCCCTACCCCAAGCCATGGGGTCCTGTGTGCTTGCCCCCACTTCCACTAACAATAGGCCCCTGGGGACTGGAAGGCAACTGGGAGGGGACCAAGTCTGACCTTCTAGCCCTGGTCACCTGGCCTAGGCTGTGTAGCCTATCGGGATGAGAAGGGCTCAGACTTTATCCAGACACTGGTGGAGGTCCTCAGAGCTGACCCCAAGGCAGACCTCCTGGAGCTGATGACTGAGGTGAGTTGTGGGGTAGGGGGGGTGGCCTGGGGAGAGGGGCTAGATTCAACCTTCTTCTCAGCTCTGGTATTCTCATCACTTCCTGTTCATCTTTTTGCTGAGGGAGAAACTCCTTTGCCCTCAGAAGCATGAGATGGTTGAACACACAACACCTGACACTAGACAGAGACACGGCCAGCAGTTATTAACCACATATCCTCAGGCTGGGGGATAAGGCCACCTCGGGCCATGCAGGCCACTCAGGGTTGCCTCAGGGAACAGGGCCACTCTTCCTTGGGGAGCAGAGAGAAGCAGCAGGGGCTGTAGACACAGGCCTTGTAGACACAGGACGTGGGGTACTTGGAATAATTTCACAGGTTGGCAGGGAACTGAAGCCCTTCAGGATGAGAGCGGGGGTGGAGGGCATCTGGTCTGGTTGGTGGGGGAACTAGCAGCGAGGGGGGCCTTCCCTGCTGGGTGGGTGGCACATCTGACAAGAGCAGGGGAAACCGAGGGGGCCTGTGAGCCCCAAAACTGTCAAGGCAGAACTTGAAACTTCAGGCCTCACAATACACTGGGTGCCAGGTTGGGCGCGGGCGTGGGGAACCTGGCCGTCCTGGGCACAGGCTGAGTGTGGTCCACACAGGTCAATCGGCAGGTGTGTGAGCTGGACGTGCTGGGTCCGGACTGTGATGAGCGCCGCAAAGCCTGTCTGGAGATCCGCAGCTCCCTGAGGCGCCGGCTCTGCCTGCAGGTCTGACAGCCCCCGCGGCCACCCAGGGCTGCTGACAGTGGGGGGCCGCATACCAACACCACCAGTGACCCCATCCACCCCTCGGTTTCCTCACCTAAAACCGGCGCGATAGCACAGGAGGCTCTGCTGGCATGGAATGAACGTGATCGCTGGCCACGTGAATAGCGCTGGCAAGCAGGGAACTCCGACAATAAGCGAGATGATGTACGGAGTGCCGGGCACTTCGGAGGCTGGGCCCACCGGGGGAAGAAGGGGCGCCTCTGGGACTAAGAAACCCCCACGTGGGCTAGACGGCGCTGGATGTCCTGGGAAGCGGCAGCCCAGGGTCCACAGCACCCTCCCAGCACCCCCACCCCACCTGCACCGCACGCTGGGGCCGCGGATTGGGTTGGAGAAGAGATGAGGAGCCCTCGGGACAGGAGGGGCTTGGGCAGCTTCACGCGGGCTCGAACTATGAGTTGTACGCCCACCTCAGCGGCGCTCAGTCGCGCAGCTCAGCTGCGGGCTCAGAGCCTGACTCACTGGGAGCCCCGCGAGCAGGGCGTCTGGCCAGTATGCGCATGCGCACTGTGGGGCTGCAGTGCGCAGGCGCTTGCAAAAGCTTTATGAGAAAATCCGAGAGACCACTTTTGTGCAGGGCCGCGTGGCCTAATGGATAAGGCGTCTGATTCCGGATCAGAAGATTGAGGGTTCGAGTCCCTTCGTGGTCGTTGCAGGCTTCAGTTTTCCCTCCGATTAAAAATTTTCCGTATCTCCCAACTGCTCCTTATGCAAGCCTAGGACCCTCGGGCAGTCAGCCATACCCACTACTGCCCCTCGGATGCATCCCTGTAGCTAAGGAGCTCGGGATCCCAGGGTGAACCCTTGGGCACTGAGGGGAGACCTACGGTGAGCAGACACAGGCGGACTTCCTGACTCTGGAACCCCGTCCATGAGTCTCAGGAGTCCTGGGGCGACTGGCTACATGAATATAGTTCAGATGACTAGAACTGCAACAGATGAGGGGTTGGACTTTGGCGGGGTGGCCCACCCTCAAGGGGTCAGGGGCATTTAAAAATATAAGAGATTATTGTGATGAAAAAGTTTTGGAAATAGTCATGATGATGTTTGCCCAACACTGTAAATGTAACTGATGCCACTAAAATGTATACTCAAAATGGTCGAAATGGCAAATTTAACGTTATGCATATATTTAAACACTAAAAAATGTTTTAAAATTATAATAGATTATTTCGATTTCTTGCAGTGAATACACCCTTAAATGATTAGTGTGAATGTATATTTAAAATTTAAATGTAAAGAATATGCCCAGGAATTAGCCATCATTTTACCAGAAAAAATGACTCTCCCAGCGGAACCAAGTTCTCGCCAAGGAATTTCTGGCTAAGTGGAATGACCAAGGAGATGGGACCTTCTTCTCCCAGGGAAGACACTGGGGGAATGGCAGCTGAGCCTGTACCCCAGTGGAAGGCGCAGGCAATCTTGAGGTCATGGGGAGTGTCACTATCTCCTTTATCAGTTTCGTGATGTCCCAGTGATTTGCTAAGGACTCATAAATAAAAAGAAGAGAAGTTTCAGTAAGATAAACATTTTAATTATTTCCCCCACTTTTACTGAGGTGTAATTGACATACAGCGCTGTATAAGTTTAAGATGTACAACGTGATTCAATTTACATACATCACGAAATACATCACAATCATTATCACAATCATGGTTTAGTGACCATCCATCATCCTTGTGATGAGAACTCGGGATTTACTCTCTTAACTCTAAAGATGAGCTCTTCTAACACAGCAGTGTTAATTATCTTTATTATGTTGTACACTGCATCTCTAGTACTTCCTTATAGCTGGAAGTTTGTACCTTTTGACTACCTTCATCTAATTCCGCTCGCTTCTCCCCTGATCCCACTTCTGGTAACCACAAGGACAAATATCTTCGAGAGAGGAAAGAATACCCATCTTCTGTTAGGAGAGTAAACGCCGGGTTCTCTGACATTACAGTTTCACACTCTACACACTGAGATAGCTGGGCATATGCAGAGCCATCACGGAGGGCTCTTAGGACAAAGACCTAAGACCACTGGGCTCTGCTAAAAACCGCCTAGACTTGGGACTAGGAAACACTCGGTCTAAGAGGCAACGTGGGGAGGAGAATTGAAGTCGTGACCGACGCTTTTCCCAAGCTCCCGGCTGTTTCCTCTCTCCCATTCGCGCCCACATTTTGCCTAGCGAACTCCTTCTTGATGCTAGTTCTCACGGGACGTAGATTCTCCTAAAAGAAGGGGGAAAGAGCTCGTCCGGGATTTGATGCCCAGACCTTCTGCACCCTGAGCGAGGGTAGTATCTCAATCAAGACAGAGGAGCTAACTGCTAGGTCTTTGAGCTGCTTCCTTCGCGCATGCGCGATCTCCCCGGGGTCCCAGGATGCTCGCTGGCGGGCGGGATGTGAGCGGATGCAGCGGTCGCATACCGCTGTCAGGAGGAGCAAAATCAGGCCAACCTGGAACCGGGACGCTGTACGGAACCGCAGGGAAGGTGACAGAGAGGCTGGTTTAAGACTGTCGAACAAGTTCCTTCATCAGCCCCGGTGGCCTAATGGATAAGGCATTGGCCTCCTAAGCCAGGGATTGTGGGTTCGAGTCCCACCCGGGGTAGAAGGAGCTGTATTTTAAGCCACTCCTTTAATGGCGGGGGGGGGGGGGGGGGTGGAATTAAATGAAGCCGGCTATCTACCCAAATGGGAAATTAAGGGCCCCAGGGGGTTACTCAGTCAGTCATCACCCTGAATTCAAGTCGAGCGATTAGCAACCGTCCATTCTACTTGTAATAGAAATAATTATTCATTTTTCTAGATGTATTAATTGTACTGTGGTTACTTATATTTTTTAAAAGTCTTTATTTTTTATAAACATAACCAGTTATTTAGAGATTAAATTATGTGACAGCCAATGTGTTTTAAAATAGTGGGCTGGGTAGTGACTACAGTTAATAGTATTGTACTCTATACATGAAATTTGCTAAGAGAGATCTTAAGCATTTTTATCACACACATCAGGTAACATGTGAGGTTATAGATGTGTTAATTAACTTCCCTGTGGTAAATATTTTACAATGTAAATGTATTTATCAAACCATCATTGTACACCTTCAATATATATCATTTGTATTTGTCAGTTATATCTCAGTAAAGCTGGAAAAAAAGATAATGGACTAGATCAAGGTATACATAAAACAAGTTTTTCTATGAGGTGATAATGTCTTAACCGAGCACATTATACTATTTTTCTCTGCTTTAGTTCTTGCTTGAAATAGTCCATAATGAAGTTTTCTCTTTTTTTAATCCATGCAATCTATGCCTTCATCCTCAAGGTAAAAATCTCCCAAATTTCAGGGCATGATGGAGAGTAAAATTAGAAACCTCTTCTACTACATACCCACAGAGGAGATGATCGCTGAGGCTTTGTCATATTATATATATACATATACATACATATATATATATGTATGTATGTGTATATATGTATATGTATATGCGGTGATATTACTTTGCTGTCAAATGTCCATATAGTCAAAACTGTGGTTTTTCCAGTAGTCCTTTATGGATGTGACAGTTGGACCATAAAGAAAGCTGAGCCCTGAAGAACTGATGCTTTTGAACTGTGGTGTTGGAGGACTCTTGAGAGTCCCTTGGACTGCCAGGAGATCAAACCAGTCCATCCAAAAGGAAATCAGTCTTGAATATTCATTGGAAGGACTGATGCTGAAGTTGAAGCTGCAATACTTTGGCCACCTGATACAAAGAACTAACTCATTGGAAAAGACTCTGATGCTGGCAAAGATTGAAGGCAGGAGGAGAAGGAATGGGATGACAGAGGATTAGAGAGTTGGATGGCATCACCAACTTGATGGACATGAGTTTGAGCAAGCTCTGGGAGATGATGATGGATAGGGAGGCCTGGCGTGCTACAGTCCACGGGGTCACAAAGTGTTGGACATGACTGAGCGGCTGAACTGCATTGATATATCTCATGGGCTTCCCCAGTGACTCAGTGGTAAAGAATTCACCTGCAATGCAGAAGCTTCAGAAAATGTGGGTTCGATCCTGGATTGGAAAGATCCTCTGGAGACGGGAATGGCAATGAACTCCAGTATTCTTGCCTGGAGAATCCTATTGCGGTCCATAGCATCACAAAGTCCATAGGGTCACAAGGAGTTGTACATAACTGAAGCGACTATATATATAGTATATATGCACATAGTTCTCTTTTCCTTTTAAAAACCATGAATGAGACTCTTCTGATCCTCCAGCTCTGGGCTTACTTCTCCTACTTTCCCAGGCACCTGGGGTCCCATCATCCCTTCTCATATCAGGAACTTCATCTCAATGCAGCATCTCCCACCATCATATGTAGCCTGCAGAGAATAGTGACCACAGAGCGATCCAAGCTGCCAGTGTTTCCCTCACTGAGGCCTCTCCCTGCCTTATGGCAGGGAGTGTCCTAGGGCCCTCACAGTGGGGTGGTGGGTGTGCTCATCACATATGACAGATTCACTGCGGCATTTCTATTTTGCAGAGTCTCTGAGTTTCTTTCTTAACATGATGCCAGGGATATTCTTGAATCTTAATCCCCTTAAACATAGGCCACCACTGAGTTCAGTACTTAGCCAGCCAACCAAGAAACATTCAGCTGCACGAATAACATTTAAACACAGTCTTTAGCCACTCCTTTGCAGTCAACCTGCTCTCATGTTTCACAAGTGTATTATCTTCTGTTATTATTTTCTTTTAAACTACACCTTTTGTTTATTTATTTATTTGCTACACCGTGCAGCTTGTGGGATTTTAGTTCCCCAACCCGAGATTTAACCCGGACCCTCAGCAGTGAGAGTGCAGAGTCCAAACCACGGGACCACCAGGGAATTCCCTATCCTCTGTTATTTAATAAAAGATCTGTCTGCTAAAAAAAAATTAAGAGATAAACACAGGCTTGCTGGGAAGTGCACCCGGAGTAGTAACTTCACTAGATTCAAAAATCACATCCCATCCTCTATTCTAACATCCTCAGATCCATTCCCACACACATTCCCTAGTTTTCTGCTGGCATAAATGAGCAAAATTTGTGATTCTTTTGGCATATGAATTAATTCCTCCCAGGCCAGCCTTTGTACTTGGTCCTGCAGCATGCTGATCTAACTGTGGTTATGGGACAACCAGTGCTAGAGGGAAACAAGGCTGGCTGGTGTGGGCTTCGAGGAGAACTCTCCTCCCCTTGCAAGACAACCGCTCCAGGTGAGATATTTATGGGATATTCAAACATAGGAAGGCTACTATCCCCAGATGTCTGAGAACAGTCTGCTTTCACTGGCAAGGGCAACTCCAAGTGACTCAGGGGTTCAAGATCTCAACTTGGTCCAAGACGACCTAAACTTCCCCAGGCTTTGGCTCCACTCCTTCAAAATCAGTGCCATTCCTTTTACTGAAAAGATCTCTCGAGGCTGTGAACTCAACCTACATTGTCATTCTGCAATATACATCTTTCAGTTATGTGTTTGATTTTCAGCAATGTCAGCCTTGCAGCTATATGATTATTTTATGGCTGACAGAAAATATCCCTGGATCTCTGGGCATGACTTAGGCTGAAAGTTTAAAGGCTTGATCTTGTCATTTTCTTTCTTTAAACAAACAGGCACACCCAGGAGAGTCCTTCCCATGTCACAGTCCTTGTGGTCACCTTTATTGCCGCAACAGTCAAGTGCAGCAGCCACGTGGTCCCCCAGGGCACTTGCTTCTGTCAGCACTTCATCATAATCAACCATGTGATAGGCGGCTTGATCACAGTGCTGTTGCATGTCAGGAGTTACCAGTATCCCATTTCCCACTGGCAAGGAGCTCAAGTTCAAATTCATGACTGAACCAGGCTCCAGGCAGCAGTCAATAGACCCATTTGTTGGTGGGTGGAGGGTGGGAGTAATGGGAAGAGATTGTTACAAGGATACAGAGTTTTAATGATAAAATGAATAAGTTGTGGAGATCTAATGTACAGCGTGGCAACTGTTGTTAATAATGCCCTATTGTAGACCTGAAATTGCTAAATGTAGACCTTAAGTGTTCTCAACACACACACACATACACAAAAGATTATTCTGTGAAGTGATGGATGTCTGGCTCAACATGTCTTAGCTCCCCACAGTGTTCATGAGCTGAACACACACCCCACAACTCCCATCCCTCACCTTGTCTTTAAAACCTTTCCCTGAAAGCCATCTCTGGAGTTTGAGCCTTCTGAGCACTAGCTGCCTGGACTTCTTGCTTGGGGTCTTCAATAAACTCCTTCCCCAAGACTCAGCATCGGTAGATTGGCTTTTCTGCAGGAGGCTGAGCCGACTGAAGTTTGGTTCTGTAACAATCTCATTCTTAGTGTTTCCAATTATTTTAGGACATATTTCCTAGAAAAGATGGATTTTTGTGTAATCGTTCATGAAGGAACACTCTGAGGAGGCATCTGTAAGGGAGAGGAGGAGGCAGGATAGACAAGTGGGCGAGTTCTTAAATCTGTCTCTCCGGCTTCATCGTGGGAGACAGTTCTTTACAGTCAATCATAATCTCTCCCTAACTTGCCCCAGAAAGACAGACTATAACAGAACTCTGATGAGTACATTCGGGTTCCTCTCTTTTGGATGAGTAGGGTGCCCCAATCCAGCCACCAAGAGAGACATGACCTGGCAGGCACCTCCCCAAGCCCTCTCTTGCCCCCCTCTTACCCCCACCTCGGAACCTGGATCCCCAGATGACCAAACATCATGAGAGCCTCAGGAGTGGCATCGCTAAACTTTCTGGCTCCCCTGTCTCACCCTCAGAAAGGAACTCGCATTTCCCTCACTGCTGCTTCTTGGGGAGCGGGGGACCTCACCTCTATCTGAGGTATCCCAAGACTTCCAGCTTTCTTTCTACTTTAGAAAGGGGAGGGGGGCTGGGACAGGAATGGATGACCAGATGAGGGGCTCCCTTCCCTGCTCATCTCTCCCCAGAAGGGAGGAAAGCCGCAAGGGATGCAGGCGGGGACACAGAGGGTGGGAGGAGGCGAGCCTCCTGGCTGGAGATCACCCCTGGATACAAACGGAGCACCGTATAGGTCCCCGCGCAGGGCCAGAGTTAGCTGAAAATCCACCTCTAAGTCTCCTCTCGTTGCTGTCGTTCAGTATGTAGAATTGAGACTGATCTCAGAAGTGGGTTCGAGCCCTAGTTTGGGCGGCAATTCTTGGCCTTGCCAGGATCTCAGGAATTTCAAGAAAATTCTTAGAGGAAGACTCCGCATGCGGTAACTAAGACCTACTGCAGCCAAATACATAAATAAATAAATTTAATTTCCTAGAAAAGGATCACTCTGTGTGCTGAAACTGTGTAAGTTTCAGCTTTTAAATTCCAAAACACGTCTAATGAAACAAAACCAGGAGGCTCTGCTGATACTCAGTGTGCCAGTCTTCCTGCTCTGGCAACTTCGACCTTAGAAAGAATCCCCATCGGAAGAGGATTAGTTTATACGGACATTGTTCTCTCAAATAACTTTTGGGTCCCTTCTTAAAATCACTTTTGTTTAGCTGTAAAGCCCTGGGGGCAAAATCTGCGCCCAACGTGGGGCTCGAACCCACGACCCTGAGATTAAGAGTCTCATGCTCTACCACTGAGCTAGCCGGGCCGATGCGGGTGAGGGAGCTACAGTTCTCCTGAACTTCGCTGAACCTAAAACTGGTAGGAACGCGCTCTGAATCTGGCGCACACCGCCCCACTCCGTTAGGGTGTGGGAGGCTCCAGGTTCCAATCACGGACGATTTCTCATTTTCAAACCCTCAGCCCCTTTCAGGAGAGGTAGCGTTAAGTCGATCCGGAAGGCTTGAAGGCCCCGCCGCCGGGACAAGCCAGGAGACCGTCCCTCCCCGGACGGTGGGAGTGGGGTGGGGGGATGTGGGAGGCCTGGCGTGCTGCGATTCATGGGGTCCCAAAGAGTCGGACATGACTGAGCGACTGAACTGACTGGAGTGCTCTTGCAGAAATTTGGAGCAACTGCCCTTCGGGGAGAAGTGAGCACCACCCCCAGTTCTGAGCCCTACGTCAGGTTCCAGATCCGTGAGCGTTTCCTGCGGCCGAGCCCCGACCAGGAGGGACCCGAGGAAGCTCGAGGGTCACCCGGGACCGGCCGGTTGGGAGGTGGCCAGGTCTCATTCCCATTGTGTCCCATGTTGGGTGGAATTTCTGTCCTGGGGTCCACCATGAGAGGCCACATTCGCGCGGCCGCACGGCCTCTCCCGCTCCTCCTTGTCACCTGCCCCCTCCTCTAGCTGCTGCGGACTGGATGGCCCTCGTGGCCGGGGAGGGGGTATGGGGCTCCGGCTCTGCCGCCCGGGGCCCGAGCGCGCGGGAGCCCCCTCTCCGGGGATTCCGGCCGCGCAGCGCCTCCTTCGCTCCTTCTCGAATCGAAACCGAAACCCTCCCCAGGATCTGGCTGCAGATTCTCAGCCCGGGATCCGAGGGCCGAGCCGCGGTCTCGGGCCTCCAAGGACAGACACCAGGAGCCGCTGCAGCACCGGCTCGTTGGTCTAGGGGTATGATTCTCGCTTTGGGTGCGAGAGGTCCCGGGTTCAAATCCCGGACGAGCCCAGCTTTTCTTTTCCCCCCGCCCTCCAGACATCTGCTAGTTTTCGGTTTGAAGACTCCGGAACTCTGCGGAGGCCTGAGCGACAGAATCGCGGTCCCCGCCGGCCGCGATCCGATCGTCTGCGCTCGGTTCTGCCCTGCCCAGCGGCCGTCCCTGCGTCCCTGGGCCCCGGGCCTGGCAGCCCCGTCCAGACGGCCGCTGGAGCGCGGGACGATGTAACTCGGTGCGCGTGTTTATACTTTGGGTGGTAAGCTCAAAGTTTATGACCCAAGCAATGGGCAAGCCCACGTCTCAACGTCTTTCCCGTTTGAGGGGCTGCCGCGAGGGTCTTCCACCACCCAGGGAAGGAAGGAAACTCGGAGGAGACCGCGCGTCGGCCGCGTAGACCACCGGTCTGCACGGGGCCAGGGGGCCGTGCTCCGGACGCCGGGGTCTCCTCTCGCCCTAGAGGAACCGCCGTGTTGTCATAGGTTTTATTATTATTATCTGAGGCCAACAGGTCCAGCCCCTGGGAAGATGGCTTATTCCAGTTTCCCAGAGGAGGTGGCACGTGTCCCTGGGGGGAGAGGGGACGGAGACGAACCAGCTACGGAGGGAAGGAGAAGAAAATGTAGGCGGGAGACTTTCTTGTGGTTTCAGGGACGGTGAACAGGTAAGGCAGGGAAGACAGGTTTAAACGGCTGGCTGAAATAAGTTCAGTGCGCTCGGGGGTACAGGCGCTGTCCCTGGTTGTCTGCTTCCTGGCCTTGAGGTGATTTTGCAGATGGATTGTGGCCCAGAGGGTGAGAGTTTGATGAAACAGCTGGTCGTGGGCTGTGGACCCTGGATTGGTTGGTTTACCTTTGAAAAATGCCTGCTGACAGAGGAATTGTTTGCTGTCTTGAAGAATTGACCAGATCCATGGGTCTGGAAGATCCCCTGGAGTAGGAAATGGGAATCCACTCCAATATTCTTGCCTGGAAAATTTCCGTGGACAGAGGAGCCTGGCGGGCTACAGTGCATGGGGTCGCAAAGAGTCCCACGTGACTGAAAAACTGAGCACAACTGACCAAGGAGGAAGGTTCAAGAGGGAGGGGACATAGACAGTTATGGATGATTCACGTTGGTGAATTGCAGAAACCAACACAATACTGTAAAGCAATTATCCTCCAATTAAAAACTCAAAAATAAAATTCTAAAATGTAAAAAAAAAAAAAAAAAGATGAATTGACCAACCTTGGGAGAGGCCTTTGCTCCAGAGTCAGCAAGGCTCCAGACACCTAAACAACAGAATACAGAAAAGACACAGCTGATACAGGAAGGGACTGAGACTTTGGTTGAAATCTGAGGGCCCCCAATCTGGGAGGCTTTCTGATCCCAGGCACAGACTCAGGCCTCCCCAGGGTGTTGAGGCACAGAGCCCCTGCCAGGCGAGCTGCCACAGGGCCAGAGCTGCCCAGCACATGCAGGGGGGCAGGGGGCTGGTGAACCTCTCCTCTGCTTTAATCGCCCGGTTTCTCTGGTTAAGCCTGGAATCTCGCATGCTTGGTGACCCTTTCATGCCTTCTGACTCTCAAGTCCCCTAGTGAGTGTGTTTCCTGAACCGAACCCCTCATCCCATTTGGATGTCCAGGGAAGCCTCTCTGGGCTTTGAGGCCTAGTGGGCATCTACCAGGAGCCGTCAGGATGCCCCCTCACTCAGATGACAAAGTCATGAGACTGAGAAGGAAACTGCAAAGTGGATTTTCTTTATCAGGGCATCCCGGGGCAAGGCCCCTCCTGGTATTTTTCTTGGGAGTTCTGTCATGCTCAGAACATTAGCTCATCTCAGTAAGTCAGTTCCAGTTAGAAAGAATTCATCCTGGGGGTCATGGCAAAGCCACCACCGGACGGGTTCGTACTTGGGTCACCCTTCCACCTCCCACCCCCCACCGACCACTCCACAGTGGAAGCTCCCTTCCTTGAAGAGACCAGTAGGGATAGGACTTAGGAATGCTCATAACTGTAGCCAGCATAGTTGGAGACATTGATTGCTTTAGGATAGTGTAAACATAGAAATTCATTATAGTAGGTATATAAGGTTAATAGGGTTTTGTTGCTAAAGCAGTGCTGCTAGACTGTCTCATTGTCCCCTTTCCTCATAAGAACCGGAGTGTACAGGCATAACGCAATCAGCTGTACCTGCCTTGGTTGACCCCTCATTTATCTTCCCTATAGGTATAAAATAGCAAGTGTGAGACAGTAATTATAGACAAGGTTTTCAGAACAGAATGAGACAGATAGTGGTCCAGGTGACTGGAATAAAAACAGTTTCAAGCCTTGCCTTTCCCTCAAGCCTCCACACAGCTGTGCCTGATAAGAGTAAAATGTAACCTTGAATGATATGTAATGTAATGAGGATGTTCTTTGGGTATAAAACTGTAAACCAACAATAATAAAGTGAGAGAGACTGTTCCATCAACACATTGACTCAGCTCAGTACTTCGCCGACTCCACTCATCCCTCAAGACCCCTGGACCCGCTGGGGCTGGACCCCGGTAGGCATCAACCAGGGTAACCAGGCTCCCTGGCCAGCACTTTCTTCCCCTGCAGACAGAACCTTTTAAGACTCCCATTCCTTGAAGGGAAACCACCACTGCCTCCACCAGCAGGTCCACTCCTCTTTGTGGAGGAGACCTCAAGTGTGCTCCTCCCTCTGACCTGCCTCAACCGCCCCTCACTTGGGCACCCTAGGCCTGCTGTCCTCTACAGCGAGCCCTGAGTCTAAGTCCTGCCTGCTGCTGGGGTCTGACTGTCATCTGTCCGGGGAACGGGAAGTGGGCACTGCAGAGGAAGCTCCCTGTGGAGCTTTTTGGCATCAAATTTGGCATCAAATCCCCAAGGAGCCCCGTTTGCTTTTTCTGGTCACTTTAGGGCTGAAACAGAACCCCTGGCAGAGCGGGTATGGGTCCTGGGCCTGTGAGAATGGATCATGGGGCAGGAGCAGTGGGTGGTAGACCCAGACCTGCTGCATGCGAGTGGCCAGAACAGGCCTGGGCACTGAAGTCAGGTGCCCATGTGTGTTCAAAGGGCAGGGAGGCACCATGGCCCAGGTCACACCAGTGGCAACAGCATCTTGGGGCATCTTTTCTGAGCAACTTCCTCCTTTATCCTTTTATTCCCTACTTAAACCCCCACCCACAGTCGGGGCCCCTTCCTGGCTGCGGTCTGCACTGGACTTCGAGTCTGGGACTCTGGAGGTGGTTCTCCGGGCTGGACCAGCTGTGAGACTGGCAACCCCTTGGCAGGTGTTTCCAGTGAGTACTGGGGGAGCCAGGCATCTAGGCTGGCTAGGAGGCGTCTAGGAGCCCGCGACGTCGAGGACAGGATCCAAACTCTGCTCCCAGCTTCACTCTGCAGCCCAGGCCTCAGCTTGGTGACAAAAGGCGACCTGGGGGCGCTCTGCTGAGCTGATCGCCTAGTTTTCCCTGTACAGAGAAGGGGAGGGGAGGAGCCAAACCCTTCAAAACCTGCATTGGGACTCGTCAACTTGGAGTCTCAGCGTGGGGCAATGCGGAACGTCCCATGTTCCCCCCACTCCCATCCCCACTCCTGTCCACGGAATCAAATCCTTCCACTCATGACACTCATAGGGAAAAGGGAACCACCCAGGGACGAAGAAACAGGGACAGTCCTGGACCGGGGAGGACAGAGCTATGTTGAGCTCAACAGGAGGGGATAAGAGCCTATTGTGTGGCTCGTTGGTCTAGGGGTATGATTCTCGCTTAGGGTGCGAGAGGTCCCGGGTTCAAATCCCGGACGAGCCCTGCTTTTAATAAAAGGCTGTGGGGACACACTGTTGTCACACTCACCGGGTATGAATATTCCCACCTCAGCTGTTATCCTCATCCTTCCGAGCAGTAGTCTGGGCTGCTCAGATCTACAGGGCTATGTAACTCGATTCTCCCTTGATTCCCAAAGGAGCATCCTAGTGTAAGTGGAGCTGTTTGTGACCATGGACACGTTGTCCTGCAGATGCAGAGGTAATAGCAGCTGGCTAGCTTGCTCCCCTAAATAAACCAAAGGAAAAACTGTGGTGGGTGGGTTTGGTCTAGAAGCCAGGTTCAAATCTTTGATGAACCTATTTCTAGGGTTCCTTTGGTTAAAGAAGTTGAGGAATCTGGTGAGTTAGCGGATCCACTGTAAGGAGTGGACACTTCGGGCTTATGAGAGCTTGGGTAGGGTGATGCGGTGCAAAATCACAGGCTATGTGACTTCACCTTTGGTGCATTTTGTTCCTAAACAGAATGGCAGGAATTGTTTAGAGATCCTGTCAAAAACACACCAAACGTGGGGCTTGAACCCACAACCCTGAGATTAAGAGTCTCATGCTCTCCCGACTGAGCTAACCAGGAAGAGGTGACTGGGGGGCTACAGCCAAGCTTCGGAACTTGACTAGCTGTGGCTCACCCCAAATGACTGGGTAGGGTATGTGCCTGGGTGAGCAGGGATGTGGAGTCTTCTCAGGGCCTTCTGTGTGTTTAGACTGCCCAGAATTCTCCGCATCCCCAGCAGGAGAGCAGCCTTGCCAGGGTGGGGAAGTGGCAGGAAGTGGGAGGGGTGGGGGGTGGCGGGAAATGGGGGGAGTCAGGGAAAGTGAGGGGAGTCGAGGGGAGTAGGGGGACTGGGATAGAGTGGGGGACATGTGGGGTGAGATGCCACACCAACAGAGGGACAGACAGCTGCTCAGCAGCTGCCAGGAGCCCTGCAACTGGGACAGAACTGAGGGTGGACCTGCCCAAGCTGGTCCCGATACTCCTGGACGAGGGGACTGACCGAAATCGGGCAATGACAAGGGACCCACCACTGTATTTGCACAAAAAACCCCGTGAACTGAAAAGAATTGTTAGACATGCCGATTCTACTGCGTTCTATGTTGACATAACACCATCCATGCTTCCTGCGCATTATCTAAAATATGCCCCAACTCTTCTCAGTCTGTCCTTTGGGTGATCTTGAATTGCGGAAACCAGGGACCTGGTGGTGGATTGCTGGAAGGGGTTGAAGACCCCGTGGTGCCCACCGGGACACCTACCCTGCTCACTCCTGTTTCAGCCAGTCTCCCAGGATTCAGAATCAGAAGTGAGGTGGCCGTGGAGGAAGAAAGCGGATCCTTGCCCCGCACTCGTGAGATCTGGGTAGGTTGAGGATGAGGCCACCCTGCCAAATCCCCCTTCCAGCTTGCCTCTCTAGAGCAGAAAGCAACTTCAGATATACAGTGGACTGAGAGTGAGGGCAGAGGTTATCTGCTCCTTCCCTACCCCAAATTCTGGAGATAGGGTTCCTCAGAGAATTTTCTGAGGATCCCCTGAGATTTCAGACTCCACCAGTCCCCATGTGCAGAGCTGGCCTGCATCCTGAAACCAGCCAGCAGAATGCAAAGGGAGGTTAGGAGGCAGCACGAGCCTGCAGGCACTGAGCACCATAGAATACTGTGGGGCCATCTTTAATGTTGTTGGATGTGCACATGGCATTAGATTATTTTAAAACAGAGGACTTTATTTGTAGAGTTATTTAATTATAGAGTTAAGACAAAAAAACCTTTATGGGTGAAACAATGTTGTACACAGGTTTCAAATATACACAGAAATAGGGGAGGCTCTGGTGTGTGTAAGGGTGAGGGGTTGTGTGATTCTGCTCCATTTTTTTGAAAACTTTAAAAGTAAGGTTTATTTTGAAAACTTTATTCTTTGATTAAAGAATGGAGAGGTGCAAGTACATCCTCTTCTAAACTTTTTTTTAAAATTCACCAGAAACTTTCAGCAATTTCTTTTCTCCTTTTCTTTTTTTAGCTACTATTTTTTCTAACACTGTTTAGCCTCATCTGTCTCCTCTCTTAGGTCTTCAAGACTCCAATATTATATACTTTGTTAAAGCCCCACAAAGCCCTGAGGCTCTGTTACTTGGTTTATTTTTTAAGTTTACTTTCTCTGTTCTTCAGATTGGGTAACATCTATTCTATCTTCAACTGATTCTTCTGTCCTATTGATCCTGCCATTGCCTGTCAATTATTTTTTTTTAAATTTTGATTATTGTATGTTTCAGTTCTAAGCTTCTCAGTTGGTTATTCTTTATCTATTTTATTTATTTGAGACTTTCACTTTTTAAATTTGTTTTAAGTGGCTTGTAATTGCTCTCTGAAGCATTTTTACGATGGCTACTTAACAACTTTCACCCTCCTTGGCTGATGGTTCCAACATCTGAGTCAGCTTCTCTTGACTGCCATTTCTCCTTCAAGTTGACATTTTTCTGGTTCTCAGTTTGATCAGTGATTTTCAATTGCATCTTGGACAGTTTTGGTATTACGTTATGAGACTCTAGATCTCATTTAAATCTTCTGGGCTAGCAGCCTTCAATGACAGGGCGCCCCCCCTCCTCCCCCCGTAGGGAAAGAGGGGCCACCCTGTTGCTGTCTGGTGAGGGCAATTTCCACAGGATGGGACCTGCTGGGTCCCACACTGCTGGGCTGGAGTGAGAGTTCATACTGTCCACTAGGATTCCGCCGATGGCCCCTGGCAGGAGGCAGGAGGCAGGAGGCAGGAGGGGCGCCTCCTACTGCTCCCCGCGTGGACAAAGAGAAGGTTGGGGGAACGTTAATGTCCATTATTAGAAGCTGGAATAAGCAGGGCAGGGGAGCAGGGGACGCTGCTACTAGGTGCTGGGCCTATGGCCCTAAAGTTTTAGATCCCAGGAGGGGAAAGGGGAGGTGAGGAGACACTTCGGCCGAAGTCAAGGGGTCCATTTCCTCAGGTGGATGCTCAGGGCAGTGCTGCCCAGCCTCCCTACTATCTCCTTTCACTCCGTGGGAAGGGGGGTGGTGGTCCAGGGGGCTCCCCGACCCCGCACCGGTCATTAACAGCAGCAGCAGCGCAGCCGGGCCGCCAGACGTTCGCCCGGCGGGAGCGCACCCGGGAGCCTTCCCAGACCCGGGCCCGGAGGAAGCGCCGCTCCTGCGCGCGCGGCGGCGTTGGCGCGGCGCGCCCCCTGGCGGCCAGGCAGGGACCCCACCTGCGAGGGCTGCGCGGCGCAGGGACGCGCGCAGGGCGAGGCGTCCCGGGCGGGAGCTGCGGCCGCCGGCTGTGCCTGGGCATCTCTCTTCGTCATTCCCACCCGCTAAGCTATTTAATATGGAGCCCAAATTCAAGACTCAGATTCTGGACCTCTAGCCCTTCCGCTCAGGCTAGCGGGCTGAGTGGATGGGGCGGGAGGGGGACGGTACATCAGATCACACTTGGTGTCCGCAGGAGGCCCTGGAATAGGTACACTGGGAGGTCTGGGGATAAAAGGGTGGGCTCGTCCGGGATTTGAACCCGGGACCTCTCGCACCCTAAGCGAGAATCATACCCCTAGACCAACGAGCCACAGTTGTTTCCGGCTTGCCCATTCCATGATATGGTCACATCACTTCCCTGTCCAGCCTCAGGGCCACGGCTCCCCGCTTCCGAGCCGCTTCACGAAGGGCTCCGGTAAGTTCAGTTCTCTGCCGTCTAGAAGAGGAGAGCGGGACTCCGTTCTGTCTCCTTTGAGTCCTGGCTCCACTGGCAACACCAGGCCACCATCACTGAGGCCTCCACCACAGAGGAACTTGAGGGCCCTTTCTTCTCTCTACAAGCAAAGGCTGGGGACTGGGGACACGGCTGGAGCCGCGGTGCCCGGATTCCTCTGGTCCCAACGAGGCCGGGAGCGACACAGCTGTCACTCTTCTCCACGGAAGAGAATTATATTCAGAGAAATATGGGTCTCTTAAGGCTTAGAGACTTGGCCAACAACTAACTTGGCCTGAGGCTTTCCCAGGGCCCTCCCTTGGGAGCCTTCATCCCTGAGCTGGTGGCCTTGTCCGCAGGCCACCCCCACCCCCACCATCCCCAGCCCCCCACCCCGGAGGCTCTGCCCTCTTCAGAGCTCTGTAGAGGGCCCACTCTTCCCTGTACACCCAAGCCCAGGCCCTAAAACGTTCAGAAGAGCTCACAGCTAGATTCTTCTCGGGCTTATCAGACCTGAGATACCACCCTCGCGTGTCCCTGTTGACTCTGTGACCTCAATGACCCTTCTTGCCACTGTGCATTCCAACTCATCCCACAGACTCCATGCACCAGGCCCTGTGCTGAGAACTCTGCAGGGACCAGCTCTGAGGGCCCCAGCCCCAGTGGGAGAGGCTATGTGACCTCTGAGCAGAGACACACACACCTGGAACGACAGGGAGGCTGGTTCAAGTGCTGACCTGGGAGCAGAGAGAGGAGGGGGAGACTTGGGAAAGGGCAGACGGGATAGGGTTGACTGTAGTGGGTGCTGGAAGATGGGCTGATGCAGGGTCCAAGGGTGGAAGGAGGGCAAGACTCCCTCACTTGTTTCGGGGGAAGGCCATGGCCTGCTGGGTCTCGCTGGCCTTTTAAGCCAGGGATCATGGGCCCGGGCTCCACTGGGAGCAGGGACAGTGTGTTGGGTCTTGGAGAAGGTTTCTATCGCCTGACTTTCAGGCAAATGGAGCGTCAGCTTTGGGCATTAGCATTTCTGATCTCCTCCAACAGACCTTCAAAGCTGTCACTTGGTACTATAGGGAGGAGGAAGGCAGGGGAGGGGTCCCTGGAATGTCCCAGGCTTCCTATTCAGTCTAGTTCTTCTGACTTTACAGTAGTGGTGCCTTTTCTAGACTCTGGGACTTTGGGGAGAAGAGGAGAGAGTTCAGGAACAGAATCCCACCCAGGATGGGTTTTCCAAGCTGAGCAGGAATGGTAAACAATGTGGTCCCTGTCCCAGAGATCTTCTGGACAGACGGACCTACTGGACAGACAAACCTTCATGGGAGGGACCCAGGATCGGCTTCTGATCTTCCGAGATATTCCCAAGACACCGGTGGTCATGGGCAGAGCAGTGGCTCCTTGGAGTCACAGATGTGAGGACCCTACACAGGGACAAACAGAAGCAGCCCACCAGCCCTCCCCTCTGTGAGTCTCTCTGTGGTCCTGCCCATAGATCAGAAGAGGAGCAAGGGTCTGATTCTTAAGGTCATTTTAAACAACTGAAGCCATAAGTAGATGGGAACCCAGTCATGAGTTAGACCCAGGCTCCTCGGAGCCATACTCGGACCCAGGAGAGGGACTATTCCTTGCCTCCACCCTCAACCCCCCCAGGACCACCCTGAGAGACCCTGACCCAGGACTGCGGCTAATGGCCCCAGGCCAAAAATTCCACTTTAACACTGAGAGAAAGAATCCCTGTCTGCCGACAGCTGCATGAGAATGGGGGGGGGGGGGGGGGGGGGGGGGGAGGCCCCGCTGGGGGTCCACGGGGGGCGCCAAGCGCCTGAATGCCCAGAGGGCAGGTTCTCGGACGCCGGCACCTGTGCCGATTTTTTTTTTTAAATTCTTCCCTATTTTGTAGGACCCGCCTTTGGGACTCAGCTACAGGGAGTCAAAAATGGCCTTCGTCTAAGCCCGGCTAGCTCAGTCGGTAGAGCATGAGACTCTTAATCTCAGGGTCGTGGGTTCGAGCCCCACGTTGGGCGTGTGCTTTTGCATGATGAAGAGGCCACACGGGCGGCACACCACCAGAAGTAAAATATGAAGAATTAATCGTTTCCAGAGGTTGTTAGCGATACAGGCAGCCGGGGGACCTACGCTGCCAGCAACCTGGTCGGTTCCCTGGACCATCACGCAGTTCAGCCGCAGACTTCCCTCTCTACCTTGAGCGAAGCGGTTCAGACCTTTGGCCCGCCAGCCAGCTTTTGAATACCTGGCCCGAGAAGACGCCCAGCTCCTGGACCTTAGATCTAGTAAACCCCGCGCGACCGGCGCCGCTGTGCTTGACAAGGGGCTTATAGAACCCAGGGCTCCGGGAGCCCCGGGGCGCCCGCCGCCTGGAGTGCGGGCCCCGGCGCGGGGGTGGGGGGCTGGGATGGAGCGCGACTCTCCGGCCGGAGCGCCCCGGCCCGTTCCAGGCGCCAAGGTTTGGGGAGCCCCGGCAGGAGGCTTCTCCGAAGCAGGGTTCCCCGCGTGCCCGAGGAGGGGCTGCTCAGAACTCCCCACCCCGGCCCGGCAGTCGGTGGTCTCTCATTGTGGGGGGAAGCTCTCCACTTCGCTCCACTTTCCAAGTAAAAGGGGCATGGACACGGGGCTTTTCGCTCCCCGATTTGGGGGAAAGCGAGGAGGACGGGATACAGTTTCCATCAGCGGATTTTCTTGTTTTCTCTCAAGGGTCCAGCCTTCTAAAAGACCCGGCTGGGTGTTTGACGGGAGCAGGTTTGCTTTCTTTTCTGGTGGGAATCCAGGCTTCCCTTGGCGTGGCTTCAGCGAGGCTGCCCTGCCCCTGCCCCGGACCCTTGGAACTCCAGGTCCCAGGACCCATGCTGCTGCTCTGGCCAGAAGCTGCCCGCCCTTCAAGACACACTCAATCTCAGGAATTTCGCCTGGTGTCCTTAGGGGAAAAGAAAGGACGGTCTGGGGTACAGGATAGGCAGGTCCATATACCTTAGGAGCTTTATGGGCGGGGGTGGAGGGGTGGGAAAAAGTCTTATCTTCAGGACCAGTGTCAGTCAGCTGCGGCTGCCCTAACAGATAACCGCAATCTGGGCAACTTGTGCGGGTGCGTGCTACGTCGTCTCAGCCGTGCCTGACTCTTCGCGACCCTATGGACTGTAGCCCGACAGGCTCCTTTGTCCGTGGGATTCTCCCGGCAAGATCACTGGAGTGGGTTGCCATCCAGAGGATCTTCCTGACACGGGGATCGAAACTGCGTCTCTGTGTCTCCAGCATTGGTAGGCTGATTCTTTACCAGTAGCCCTATCTGCAGATGGGTGTGGCTAGGATTCTGTGAATGCTTGCTCCACACGGAAGAATTTGAACTCCTTTACCAGTTTAACAAAAGCTGCGCCCAGCGTGGGGCTCGAACCCACGACCCTGAGATTAAGAGTCTCATGCTCTACCGACTGAGCTAGCCGGGCTGCTTGTTTACCTTACTTCTCCTTTGTCAGATCGATCCCTGTCCATAGGTCCCTGCTGTGCACAGCTTGGCTTCTCCCAGTTTCCTGGAAAAACTGCCCGGGAGCCTCAGGTTTGAAGGCTGCAAGGGGGCGGGATAGCCTCGACAGAAATGCAGAGACTACTTAGCGGGGCGGGGAGGGGCGGGGAACAGCGGGGAGCGGCGGGGTGGGGGGCGGAGGCTGACCCAGACGGACAGGCATGTGGAGGCCCCGGAGCGTGCCGCGCTGAGCGACCGGTGCCTGGGCCCCCGAGTCCCAAGCACGTCCCGGGACTCTGCACGCAGGAGGCGGCCCCAGGAAACTGTCTTCTTGCTTCCCGGATAAGGGATCAGAACCCAAGCTTCCCCCAACCGTCCCTCCCTCCCGTGGAGGGGGCGGGAATCAGGACCCTCTTGCAGACGGGAGGGCAAGGTCCCTTAAGATAGGTGGCACAAGGTGTTCTTTTCTACAGTGGTCTTGAGGGTGAGTCCTCAGAGCCTTCGAGAGCTCCTAGAGCCAAACCTTGATCCCCCTGCCCCCTGCCCCGAATACTCACCACTCACCCTGTCCCCCACCCCGACCCCACCTCGCTTTAGGCAGGCCGCCTGCATTATCCAGAACGACCCAGGGGACCCGCTGCAAACCTGGGAGAGGGAACCTGGTACCCAGGGGGTGTGAAGCAGTGTCCACCCAGGGCCACCTTCTTCCTTCCCAGTCAGTTTCTGGAGTAAGGAAGGAAAGACATCTAGAGCCACATGGGGGCTTTGGGACCCCAGCCCAGGAGCCCCAGCATCTGCCCTGGACCCTAGTCCCACTTCCTGTAGGGTGAGACTTGGCTTTGATCCAAGGTCAGTGGCTGGGGCTGACCAGTTGGTCTCGAGTTGGGATCTCACGGGGAACCCCCATGCGGTCCCTGCGACTGGGCCTGAACCAGAGGGAGGGCCCAGTGGCAGTGGATCAGTGGAGAAGCAACACCCCCCACCCGGCCTCTGGGCCCCACAGGGTAGATCTCATTTCTCTCTGGAGAGTAAGGCAGATCCTCCAGCCACAAGCCCCCCTTCCCTCGGGGGAGGGAGAATCTGGGGGGACCACCCAAACTGAGTGAGGGAGAGGAGAGAGGAGGAAGTGGACAATACCAAGGACAAACAGCAGCCCATATGCTGTGGCTTGTTGGTGTAGGGGTGTGATTCTTGGTTTGGGTGTGGGGGGTCCTGGGTTCAAATCCTTGCCCAGCCCACTTATTAAGGCAATTCAGTTTCAAGTTTTATGATGCTCTATATATGTTTAATTCTGGAGATATATATATATAACATCTAATAAATATACTACTGTGCAGGCACCCTACCTTCTGAGATTCTGGATGACCATGAGTGTTAGGAGGATACCATTCAACCCAGCACAGTGCCTTTTTGAGAAGGATACTATTAATATTACTTTTATATTCCTTTTAAATAATCATCATTGTTTTCTAATTGAGTATGTGCACTTGATGGGCCCTGTACAGCTTCTCCAACCTTGGAATCAGATTGAACACCATTACTCTCAGTTCCTACTCCACCTTGATTTTCCAGCAGTGCTTGCTTTTTTTCACAGAAACCACAGAAAACCTAACTGCACAAAAAAAACCCTATATGTATATATAGATATATATACCATCATAAAACTTGAAACTGAACTGCCTCGAGCCAGTGGTTCACTTAGAACTGTGTCTGATGGATGTTGACTGTTGTTTCTCTCAAAACTTTAAAACATCCCTGGAATATTTAAAATGCCATAAAGGTGCCTCCACACATAGTTTGGGGACTGCAGAACTAGGCCCGAATAGTTGCCCTGAGTACAGGACTCACCTGGTTTAGGAAGAGAAGTGGCCATCATCAGAAGGTGCTCGTGCAGGTGGCCTCTTGGGCTGGGTGTGGGAGTGACTGCTATGGAAGGGGCTGCCCTCCCCCTGCCCCAGGGGGCCCTGTCTGACTGAGCGACACTCTGAGCCCGCAAACCCACACTCCTAACCGGCTCCAACACTGAGAACTCAGCACCGCCTGCAGGGGCTGTCCCTCCTGCTGGGTCCACACGGACATTACAGCCAGGCCCCACCTGCTTGGTTCTGAAGAGATCTCTTGAGGTTGAATTCGGGACCTCTCACATCTAAAGCAAGAAAAGCACCCTCAGGATAGAAAAGTCTCTCTGGCTGGTGGTTCTTGGTGTCTGCTCTCCATCACAGTCTGACGTGTACCCTCATCTTTGAGGTCTGGAATGCCAGTGTCTGTGGTGCTGAAAGACCATTCACAGACTTTCCTAAAAAGGAAAAAAAAACCAAAAAACACAGCTAACCATAAAGGGCTCATTTGGGATTGGAACCCAGGACCCCCCACACCCAAACCAAGAATCACACCCCTACACCAACAAGCCACAGCATATGGGCTGCTGTTTGTCCTTGGTAATGTCCACTTCCTCCTCTCTCCTCTCCCTCACTCAATTTGGGTGGTCCCCCCAGATCCTCCCTCCCCGGAGGGAAGGGGGCTTGTGGCTGGAGGATCTGCCTTACTCTCCAGAGAGAAGTGAGATCTACCCTGTGGGGCCCAGAGACCGGGTGGGGGGTGTTGCTTCTCCACTGATCCACTGCCACTGGGCCCTCCCTCGGGTCCAGGCCCAGTGGCAGGGACCGCATGGGGGTTCCCCGTGAGACCCAAACTCAAGACCAACTGGTCAGCCCCAGCCACTGACCTTGGATCAAAGCCAAGTCTCACCCTACAGGAAGTGGGACTAGGGTCCAGGGCAGATGCTGGGGCTCCTGGGCTGGGGTCCCAAAGCCCCCATGTGGCTCTAGATGTCTTTCCTTCCTTATTCCAGAAACTGACTGGGAAGGAAGAAGGTGGCCCTGGGTGGACACTGCGTCACACCCCCTGGGTACCAGGTTCTCCCTCCAGGCTTGCAGCAGGTCTCTTGGGTCATTCAGGTTCAGGCCACATGGTCTGCCCTAAAGCAGGGTGTGGGGTGGGGTGGGCTGGGTGGTGTGTATTGGGGGTGGGGGTCACGGGGCCAAGATTCATCCTCAAGAGCTCTCATAGGCCCTGGGACTCACCCCAAGACCACCGTAGGCAAGAACGCCTTGTGACACCCATCTCTAGGGAGCGTGATTCTCAGGACCCTGTCCTCTGTCTGCAAGAGGGTCCCGATCTTCCTGCCCCACAGGAGGAAGGACGCTTGGGGAAACTTGGGTTCTGATCCCATAACTGGGAAGCAAGAAGGTGGTTGCATGGGGCCGCTTCCTAAGTGTGGGGTCCCAGGACCGTGCATGGGGCTTCAGGGGTCCAGGCTCCTCTCCCACCTTGCCTCCGTCTGTACGTCTGGGTCAGCCTTCCCTTCCCCCCCTTCCCTCGCCACCCTAGGCAAGTCTCTGCATTTCAGTCACGGCCGTCCTGCCCCCTCGCAGCCTTCAAGCCTGAGGCTCCTTGTCAGTTTCTGGAGGAAACTGGAAGGGGCCAAGCTGTGCACAGCGCGGACCTATGGACCCGGGTGGTTCCTTCAAAGGAGAAAGAAGACAAAAGAGCCGCCCGGCTAGCTCAGTCGGTAGAGCATGAGACTCTTAATCTCAGGGTCGTGGGTTCGAGCCCCACGTTGGGCGTAGCTTTTGTTAAGGAATTCAGCCTCTTATGTGGCAAGCAAGCATTCACAGAATCCTAGCCACACCAGTCACAAGACCCTGGGACCAAATTTGAAGACCTCGATCTAGCCTTTGGAAAAGGAAATGGCAACTCACTCCAGGGAAACCCAGCAACAGAGGAGCCTGGCTGGCTACAGTCCATAGAGTTGGAAAGAGTCCCACACGACTGAGCAGCTAAGCAACAACAAAGACGACCTAGGGTCACGGAGAAAGCATGGAACTTTCATAAAGAAGGAAACAGGGAAGAGATTTTCATTTTATGATGGTTTGATCTTTTGGAGGTGCCTGCTGGCTGGGGATAGACTCCCAATCCCAGGGCCAGCTAATTCCTAGAGAAAGTAAACAGTTTGCAAACCAATAAATTTCTAATCTACACACTGAGTCATTTCTTATCTTTCACATGCCATGCCAATATTTCCCCTGGCCCGAATCACCTAGGGCTTGATCACCCAGTCCGTACACTCTAAAACCCACTGAACTGTTCAAACGAGCCAGCCACTGTTGACCCCACCCTGCCTTTTCCCATGGAAGGGATTTGCCCAGAACCGCAGAAGGCTCCCAAGGTGGTCATCTCCCATCCTGCGGGGCTTTGGGGATCAACAACAGGGGGAGCCGGAATCCTCTGTCGGCCACTGTTCTCCGACGCAGCTGGCAGCCCTGGGGCCAGGCGCATAAGGTCCAACGGTCCCGTCCTTCCCCTGATCTTCCTCCTCTGGAGGTTCTAGGGCACTGGCCCCACCTTAGGGGGTAGGCGCCTGCTTGATGCCAGTCCCCTGTGCCTACCTGCTCCGTAGCCACAACCCATAGCCCCACGCTGTCTGCTTGAGGCTCGGGGTGCCCTGGACATCGGGTGATCTTCCTGTAAGATGCCCTCCCGCTCATCCAAGCCTCTGGTCCCCGCCCCCCCTCACCCCCGTGTTTCTGCTGCTCACTCCCCTAGGGCGGGGATCAATCCCCCTGTGGTCCAGGAATCAATCCTTCCTGATCCTGGCTTAGCGGACCTCTCTTTCTGCTCCTGCTGGCCTGGATTTCCCGGGTCTCCCCGCCGCAATTCCAGTGCCCCTCTGCCAGTCTACTTCAGAGTAAACCTGACTCACGCAAGGATGGGAATAGTTGTGAAGGAAGTGTTGAGAAAGTCGTCACAAGGGTGGCTCGTTGGTCTAGGGGTATGATTCTCGCTTCGGGTGCGAGAGGTCCCGGGTTCAAATCCCGGACGAGCCCAGGTTATCCTTTCCGGTTTACCTGTTGTTTTAGAGCCCGGATCTAGAGTGAACCTAGAGACTTATCCGGCCACGCGTGCTGCGCTTGAGGCCCATCCTTGCTGATGCTGACCCTGGCTCATACCCCTCTCCCGAGCCCGAGCCCGGGAACCTGACCTCATAGGTCCAGGTTCTCTTGAACGGTCCCTGCCCCCAGGCACAGCTCTGCTCGGTTCGTCCTTCCCCGCAACTTCTTCCCGTCTGGACACGGGTTTCTTCCGGCTGGTAGGAGAAGCTCTGGGAAAGGTGTTAAAAAACACATTGGCTTTTGAAGACTCGATTCAAACGAAGTAAGAGGTCTGTTAACTTGTTGAAATGATACTTCAGATATATTGGTTTAGTTGAAATATACTATACTTAATTTTACCTTTTTATTACTATTTTAAAAAGTCTGTGGGAATTCCCTGGTGGTCCAGTGGTTAATCAAGATTCGCCGTTTTCATTGCTGGAGTCTCGGGTTGATCCCCAATACAGTAGCTAAGATCCGACATCTAATAAGATATTAAATAGAAATTTGATAAAAGGCATTATTCTTTTGTTCCAGAATTCAAAATTCTTCCACTACATACATTTGTCATTGCAAGGGAGGCTTATACATACGTGTGTGTGTTAGTTGCTCGGTCGTGTCGGTCTCTTTGTAACCCCATGTACTGTAGCCCACCAGGCCCCTCCGTCCATGGGATTTTCCAGGAAGAACACTGAAGTGGGTTGCCATTTCCTTCTCCAAAAGGAACTATAGAAAGAAAGAAGATGAAGTCGCTCAGTTGCTTCCGACTGTTTGCGATCCCATGGACCATAGCCTACCAGGCTCCTCCATCCATGGAATTTTCCAGGCAAGAGTACTGGATTGGGTTGCCATTTCCTTCGTGTATATATATATATATATATATATCACTGATTTACATTGTTGTAGGGCAGAAACCAACACAACAGTGTTAAGCAATTATCCTCCAATCAAAAAATAAAGAAAAAATGTATTTGCCAACTTTTAGTTTAGCTGATTGAATTTCTTACCTGGCAACTTGGAACCCCACGTATGTGTTCTACTGGACAAGATGGAAGCTGCAGCTGTTTATAATCCAATCTTAAAGGTCCTACAGTGTCACTTCAGCCCTACATTATTATATGAAGAAGTCACAGTCACAGTTCACTGAGGTTCAAGTGGGGTCAGTCCAAAGACCCTCATTCCTCATTGCAAAGAGTGTCAAATAATTTGTGGTCATTAAAAAAGAAAAGAAAAAAGCTTTATTCAGACTCACAGATATTTAGAGAAAAGGCCAATGGCTACCAGTGGAGAGATGGAATGGGGGAAGGGGCACATGGGGTAAGGGATTAATAGGTAGAAACTATTATATACAAAATAAGCTACAATGATATATCCTACAACAAAGGGAATAAAGCCAATTTATCAAGTAACTATGAATGAAGTATAATCTCTAAAATTGTGAATCACTATGTTGTACACCTGTAACATATAATATTGTACGTCAATTATACTTCAATTTTTAAAAGTCTTGATATAATAGAGTGTAACACATTTAAAATACACAATTTCATGCATTTTGACCTTTGTGTACTCCCAAACTATCACCAGAGTCAAAATAATGAACAAATTCATCATCCTCAACATTTTTCTCATGGCGTTGTTATCTCTTCCTTCTACCCCTCAAACACCAGTTTGCTGAGAGTTTTTAAAATCAGGAATGGAGATTGGACTTATCAAGTGCCTTTACTTCATGTATTGAGATGATCACCTGGTCTTTTTCAGTCTATAAAAAGTACATTGATTTTTAAATGTAAACATTCTAGATAGTTTAAAGACATATCAGAACTTTAAAAATCTTGCTCCTCTGTGACATGTCCCTAGCCAGCTCCCTTTCTTCCTCACATTCATCGGTGTAAAGAAACACCTGTCCTCCAACTTTGGGGGTCCTAGAAGGTGCAGCTCTCAGGGATGTTGTTGACAACAGTTTTTGCTGACAGAAGCCACCCCAACATACAGATGCCAAAATGTGATCGATTACCCCGGGTGGGACTCGAACCCACAATCCCTGGCTTAGGAGGCCAGTGCCTTCTCCATTAGGCCACCGGGGCGTGCTTCCTAGGCGCTCGCTTCCTGTCCAGGACCCGCCCCTTCTACACTTCCAGCGCCACTTCTACACTAATCAGCATTTTGCTGTGCTGGTTCCTTTGTTTAGGGACAAGCACAGGCTTGGGATACAGGCACCCTTGTGCCCGGTCCCCTAGGGTCCCAGGGCCGCCCAAGTCCCCCCGCGCCTGTTGGGGATGGAGGAGGGAGTCGAGGTGGAGGTGGTGGTGGTGGTGGTGGAAGACGCCCTGCGTGTGTATCGCCGAACCCCTGACCCTAGAACACCAAGCCTAACCTCAGCCTCCCCTTCGGGGTATCGGCACCGAAACTTCCCCCAGGTTCCCTCTCTTGGAGAAGAGAATTCCGCCTCTGCCCTAGTTGCGGGGTGGGGTGGGTCGCGGGGGTAGGGGAGAAGAGGCGGTGTTAGGGCGACCAAGGATCAGAGTGTGACATCTTCCTTCTGGCTCTGTGGTTTAAGGGTACGGTGCTGGCCTTGGGGGCGACCGGCCCTTCACACCAGCTTTGGGCATCCCCGAGTTTCCAGACCCTGTCGCTTTCATGAGGGGCAAGCCGGGAAAGCTCGGAAGCCCCCTCCAGGAGGAGGGGACCCATCACCTCTCCCCCTTTTTAGTGCCCGGCACAGGGAAGGCGGTGGCTACAGACTTTTCCTGCTGGAAGAAGTGTCCCTCACCCTCCGCTCGTCTCACCTGGAGGCTTAGGGGACCGCGAGACCCAAATGGGACCTGCGGACAAAGACCGAGGTGGGGAAGGAGAGGAGGGAGTTCAGAACCTCCGCACTCGTCCTCCGAGCCGCGCGCGGCATCTTGTCCCCCGACGACGCCCTTGGGGCTTGGACCCAGGACTCGATCTGGGATGATGCTCAGTAAGAGAAGAGCTAGCAGCTTCTCGCACTCCGGGCGTCCAGGCTGCGGACTCTGCGACTCCAGACCACAAATCGCCCCCACCGGAGCAAAGGGGACTAGGTCTGTCTTCTGTGGAGGCTCCAGCGAGTGACTCGCTGGAGCGAGGAACTCTGGGCCAGACTTTCCTCTGCGGATCTAGAACTTGGGCCACCAGTGGGAGACAGCAGCTCCGCGATTCAGCGCCTGTTACCTCCGGCAGGAGGTAGAAGATGGGAAGAAAAGGCCGGGTAGGAGCAGCCGGCCAGTCAGCTGGGCTCCCCCCACCCTCGCAGCGCCCGGCTAGCTCAGTCGGTAGAGCATGAGACTCTTAATCTCAGGGTCGTGGGTTCGAGCCCCACGTTGGGCGAGTCCCTTATTTTGGTGGCCCCTGTTGCTTGTATAGGCTTTTCAATAACTCCGAATCCGGTTTGGAGAGATCCTCCCGGAGAAAGGGCTTCCTCTGGTGGTTCAGCTGGTAAAGAATCCACCTGTAATGTGGGTGGACCTGAGTTCTTTCCCTGGATTGGGAAGATCCCCTGGAGAAGGGAACAGTTTATGGCTCCAGTATTTCATGGACTGTATAGTCTATGGAGAGTTACAAAGAGTTGGACACAATTGATTTTCACTTTTCTGAGAAAACAAAGTGCTAGTCACCTTATCCTTTGAGGAGGAAGAGAGAACCCCGATTTGGGGTGTGATTTTCTCCTCAGGAGACATTGCTGGCAGAGGGAGCAGGGAGGGCGTGTCTTAAACAAGAAAAGACTGAGCCAGGCCTGGAGGGGTCCCTGCCCTGTTGCTGTGGTGTCGGTTCTGCTCCCCTGCTGACTGAGGTCTCCCTGCCTCAGTCATACACTTCAGTTGGCTTTGGTGGGTCCATAGGACCCCTGGCACCCTCATGCCAAGTGAGACTCACATCCTACCCCTCTCTATGGGTGAATTCAAATCCTGGACAAGCCCTCTTCTTGCCCTCAGGACATTTTTGTGGTGTGCTTGGAATGCTAGACTCTGATTCCAGCTGCTTTTACTTTATGATGGAGAGCAAAGGGGGTGAGACAGGAGGGAGTACGTAGTGACAGGGAGTCCTGGAGTCTGAGCCCTGCGTTCGCCTCTTGTCCTGGGTACCACTTTGGGACACTGTGGACTGATCCATATCCCTGACCCATACATCCATATTTCCCTGCACAGACTCTGTCCCTGAACCTCAGTTTCAGGAGAACTCGAGTAACCTTGTGGAGATCTAGGAAATTTCCACAGCCAAGTGGCTGGTGGTCTGGGGTCTTGAGCCTCCCTCTAGGTGTGAGTGGTCCAGGATACAAATCCTGGGCAGTTCTTTTAGGATTGGGGGAGGACTACAGGACCAGGCTCCTCTATTCCCCATCTGGACTTCACAGATCTGGACCCACAAAGCCTGGGCTCTCAAGGGCCTCTCAAGGGTCCCATCTATACAGTGGGGATAATAGCAGCTCACGCCTCAAAGATTTGTTTGGGATATTAAGTTACTTAATTTTTTGGCAAAGCATTTGGAACAGGGTCTTAAGACTGCAGAATTAACTCTTGCCTGAGTTTCCATCCTGTCTGCCCACTTCAGTCCACCTCCCTGAGCCAGGCAACTTTGGGCTGCTGGAAGCACTAGTTTTCTCCCTGAGGCCCCTCCCAGATCCCTGGGCCCCTTCTTGCCCCTGCACCTCACACTCTTCCGCACCACTTTGGGCAGAAACCTGAAGAGTCTTGTCCCAGATGACAGCCTCTAGCTCTGGATCCTGAGGGTTCCCATCAGTGATCCAACTGGACTCAGTCAGTCTGGGCTCAGCTAAATATTTTGGCAGAGGGAACCCATGTGTCAGGCCTGCTATCCATCATCCTGAGGAAGGGGCTGTGTCTTCATGTCCCTGGCGCCACCTCAAGCTGATGCACCCATGTCCCCTGGCCTCATGGTGGGGACTGGAGTCAACATGTGGGCCTCAGGATGTGTTAAGGCCCAGAGAAAGACTGAATTCAACTCAGCACCAGACCACATCTGGGATCCCAGGCTGCGTCTAACTTTGGGTATTTGGGTTGAGGGCCACGTGTGCAGCTGAAAATATCCATGATTTGAAGCAGACCCTGGCATTATCCTGAGCCCAGAGGCGGCTTTAACAGATATTTGGCAACAGCAACTAGGTGGGCCCATCCTCATCTGGGGCCGAGTGTCCATCTACACGGCGTGAGATCCTCATCCCCCGTAGGTCTGCCCTGAGTTCTGTCCGTGCTGCGGGCTTCTGGGGACTACTGAGCCACCAGCCAACCGTCCGTCCATCCATCAGTGCCAAGCATCACCCTGACCCCGCACAGCTCCTCCCCTGGCTGAGAACACCACAGATTCTAGGCAGTCTAGACACTCAGAATGCCGGGAGAGAACTCCATGCCTCCCTGACCCCGGGCCTGCCCCGGCCCTGTCATTTGGAGTGGTCCATAGCCAATCATTTATGGAAATTTGGCGGCAGGTAGGAAAGTGCAGCTGCTAGGCTAGCTTAATCTCAGGGTCGTCATGGGTTTGAGCCTCACATTGGGTGACTTTTTCACCGCCTTTTTTTTCGCTGCCTATTGTGGATTCTTGTCCCATGCAAGGTAGTTTTCTACTCCCAACTGTCCACTCCTGACTAAAAAGTGCCCTGTTAGAGGCACAGTGAGCAGAAACACATAAATTCCTGATCACCACTATGCTATGCTGGGTCCTGCCCTCTCTCTCGTCCTCTCCTTTGAGCGTTTGGGCCTCTCGTGGGGGCTTGTGGACTCCCATTTCTGGAAGGCCAGGGGAGTAAGGAGTACAGGACAAGGCCAGAACCAATGCCCTTTAAGTCCCCCAAATTAAAAAATGTGAAGACCTAAGCTGCATGGGGAATTGGACCCTTTTGCTCCTAATGGAGACTTCTACTGGTTCAGCTGGTAAAGAATCCGCCTGCTATGCAGGAGAACTGGGTTCATTCGACCCTTGAGTTGGAAAGATCCCCTGGAGAAGGGAATGGCTTATGGATTCAGTATTCTGGCCTGGAGAAATCCACAGACTGTATACTCCATGGGGTCATAAAAGGTCGGACATGACTGAGCGACTTTCACTCACCCCTGGACCTTCCCGGGGAGCCTCCTTCTCCTCCTCCTCTTGCTCAGACAAAGTTCTAATTTGGTTCAGGTGTCAATCAAATAGCGGGATATAGGGTTTTGCCTCAGGCCCAGGCACCCCCGACAGGGGTTGGAGAGAGCCGCCTGCGGGCGAGGTGTAGGGCTGGAGTCGACGGCAGCCACTTAAGGCCAGGTGGGTGGGTGGCTTCAGGGACCTCCCAAGAATGGAGAGCGGCAGCTTCCCAGTCTCCCTCCATCTCCCACAGCAGGAGGAGCCGATGAGCTAACTGTCTGTCAGAAACCGGAGTTCGGCCGCGAACCCGCGACCTCACGAACCCACGGAGCCGGTTTCGCTGGTGCGCACGCTGACGACTGAGTTACAGCGGCGAGCTTCCCGGGAGTCACCTGCAGAAAGACGGGGGGAGGGGCGCGAGGCGTGTGTCGGCTCGTTGGTCTAGGGGTATGATTCTCGCTTTGGGTGCGAGAGGTCCCGGGTTCAAATCCCGGACGAGCCCGCTGTTTTTCCTTACGAGGAGGACTGACAACAGACCTGGGGGAAGCGTCGCGGAGACGCAAGGCGCGCCCAGGCCATCCGAGACCAGGGCCACTGCTGTCCGGCCGGATCCGTCGGTAGAACAAAGCGACTGTCACAGTCAGCGTCGTGGGTTGCGGGCCCCACGTCCGAAGCGCGCAGTCTAGCTTTTGAGCCGCGGGGCGGGAGCCGGGAGCCGAGCCGGGAGAAGCGCGAGCCGCGCGGAGCCCGAGGCCGAGGCGGTGTCCCCTCCGTGCGCTGCGCAGGCGTTTGCCGAGMCGGCACCGGCGTCGCGTCTTGGGCGGTCGGCGGCCCGCAAAGCGAGCGCCCCGAGATCGCGGCTCCGGGACGCCCCCCTGCCGCGCCCCGGGGTCCCTCCCCGGCTCTGTCCAGCGGGTCCCCTGCGCTCGCGGCTGCGAGGAGGCCCGCGAAGCGACCGATGAGCGGCGCGGGGAGAGGCCGGCGCCTCCTGGTCCGGGGCTGTCTGTCGCCCGAGGGCGGAGGGGAGGCGGCGCGCCCCGCGGACTGTCGGACGCAGGGGCTGCTGTTCGCTGGGCCCGCCCGGGAGCGCTGGGTTTTCTCCGCGCGCATCATTCCTGGAACCCCGCACTTGCAACAGGTCTGAAACGGGGGTCTGGTTCGCAGCGTGCACTGGCCCCGCCAGTCCGGCTCCAGGCCACCACGGCCCCAGAGGAGCGCCAAAGTCGCCGGCGTGTGCGGCTCGTTGGTCTAGGGGTATGATTCTCGCTTAGGGTGCGAGAGGTCCCGGGTTCAAATCCCGGACGAGCCCTGCTTTTCTTCCCCGCTTGCGGGTCTCAGGGCCCACTCTGTGCCTCCCCTTGTCGTCGTTTCAAACTTTTCACTGAGGCCCGGTATCCAAAGTGTCTCCACGAGGGTCCTAAGGAGCTACTTTTTCAGTCCGAGTTCCAGGCACGGAAGACTGGGAGGTGCTCCATCCTCCGCATCGAGAGCCCGTGGTTCGCCGCTTGCAGGCCTCTGAACCGTCAAGCCTGGGCGCCACAGCCCCAGGTCAGGAGGCCAGGGCGTTGGCGTGCAGGGCGGTGATGCGCTGCTGGCGTTCGCGTCCGGAGCCCAGCCCCGCCCCTAGCCCGGTCGGTCGGTGTCCCCGCTGCCCCGGGACCTCTCCAGCCCGTCACTCGGGGCGGTCCGCAGCCGTCCAGTTCTGACACCTGTGGGCAGACGCCGTTGTGTCCGCCCGGCTAGCTCAGTCGGTAGAGCATGAGACTCTTAATCTCAGGGTCGTGGGTTCGAGCCCCACGCTGGGCGTAGCTTTTGCTGCCTATTTGGATTCTTGCCTCACGTGGGTTGATTTTCTGCTCCCAGCTGACAATTCCCGACTTAAAAGCCCCTTGTTGGAGGCAGAGGGTGCAGACACAAACAAGTTCCTGTTCACCATTGATGCTTTCAAAATGTCTTGTTGAAGTAGACTCTTGAGAGTCCCTTGCACAACGAGGACATTACCATCCTAAAGGAAATCAACCCTGAATATTCATTGAAAGGACTGATGCTGAAGCTTCAATACTTTGGCCCCCTGATGCCAAGAGCCAACTCATTGGAAAAGACCCTGATGTTCGGAAAGATTGAGGGCAGGAGAAGTGGGTGGCAGAGGATGATGGTTGGATGGCATTACTGACTCCATGACCATGAGTTTGAGCAGACTCCGGGAGTTGGTGATGGACAAGGAGGCCTGGCGTGCTGAAGTCCATGGGGTAGCAAAGAGTCAGCACGACTGATTGACTGAACAACAGTGGAAAGCCACGCTAGGTCCTGCCCTCCTCGTCGTCTGCTTGTCTGCTCCTTGTAGCGGTTGAGTCTCTCATGGGGGCTTGTAGACTCCTGATCCTGGAAGGTCAAGGAAGTAAGCAGGTCAGGAAAAACCCTGAACCAACGCCCTTTAAGGGTCACAAGGGTTTTCCTCCTCAGGGAACACTGGTCGCAATTAAAATACAAGAAACTGTGAAAACCTGAGCTCCTCCTCCTTCTCCAGGCGCCAAATGGAAACTCCTCCCCCTGGACCCCGGAGCCTTCGTCGGAAACCCCCCACGCCGCTCCCGCTCAGACACGCTACTCCCTTGGGGCAGAACTGGATTAAGGTGTCGGTCAAGTAGCGGAATATACGATTCTTCCAGAATCTGTTTTGCCCGCCTCCCTCACTCAGGCCAGGTACCCCCGATCGGTTCTGAGGTGAGGCCTCTTGCGGGCGAGGTGTTCTGGGCGCGGAGTCTCCTGCCTCCATTGGAGGCCAGAACTGAGCAGAGCTGCAGCTGCGGGGTCTTCTCCAGCTCACCCCCCACGAGGAGCAGATAATCCAACCGTCTCTGAAACTGGACTGCAGCTGCGAACCTGCGACCTAGGATTCGCAGGTTAGGACATGGACAACTGAACTCCGGCGGCGAGCTTCACCGGAGTCGCGGGTGGAAGGACGGGGGTAGGAGGGAAGGAGGGGAGGGGAGGAGGGGAGGGGAGGAGAGGAGGGGAGGGGAGGAGGGGAGGAGGGGAGGAGGGGTGGGGGAGGAATCGCGTCGGGTGCGGCTCGTTGGTCTAGGGGTATGAT